>SJYO01036187.1:3873938-4337667 GCA_006410555.1 Capra ibex
GAAGTTTCAGGTTGAGAGTGTAGGTATGTACTGGTGTCCTTTTTGGTATCGGAACTGATCTGCCTGGAATCAGCCGTTTCATTACAGAGACGAAAACTTATATGATAGATCCAACCAGTATTGAAAAGAATGTTCCTCATTCGCAGAAAGTTAAAGTACCGACGTCAGTGGTAGACGTCACTAAAACCTCGGGTTTTTTTATTTCGGACTGTGACAAAGGTGACAAAGGGGTAGATAAAGGGTACCTCACTACCCTGGCCTGCGGTACTAGAAGCGAAAGACTTACAACTCGAAATTCGGTTGAAAAAGTGAGAGGAGAAAGTGAAAATAGTTCTCCGAAAAATTAAGGAGAAGTGAAAGACGGTATTGCCACCACAGTAGACGTATAGACTCCAATAACTATAAAGAGGGCCGTTAGAACTAAGGTCGAACACAAAGGAGGTCAGGTCACAAAGAGTACTACATGAGACGTATCTTCAATTTATTCGTCCCACTGTTATATGTCGGAACTGTATGAGGAAAAGGAAAAACCTTGGTCAGACAACAAGGTATAGGTCAAGATTGACAACGAAAAACTTGACGTGTGTCTAAAGAGTTCTCCGTCCAGTCCACCAGACCCTAAGGGTAGAGAGAGTCTTAAAAGGTGTCAAATAACACTAGGTGTGTCAGTTTCCGAAACCGTATCAGTTATTTCGTCTTTATCTACGAAAAGACCTTGAGAGAACGAAAAAGGTACTAGGTCGCCTACAACCGTTAAACTAGAGACCAAGGAGACGGAAAAGATTTTGGTCGAACTTGTAGTCCTTAAAGTGCCAAGTGCATAACGACTTCGGACCGAACCTCTTAAAACTCGTAATGAAATGAACGCACACTCTACTCACGTTAACACGCCATCAAACTCGTAAGAAACCGTAACGGAAAGAAACCCTATAAGGTAACGGAAAGAAAACCCTATATTCCTTTGGTACACAGATGTATTTTTGAAGATCTCTTTATAGTCGAAATAAAGGTTATCGAACTTTGAAGTTTGTCGGGCTACAGGTAATCTTCCACTTACCTATTTCTTTGACACCATAGGTACCTATGAATTTGAGGCCGTCAACCACTACCTGTCCCTCCGAACCACACGACACCAGGTACCCCGGCGTTTCTCAACCTGTACTGACTCACTGCCTTGACTTGACTTGACTTGACTTACCTATGACGAGTGATCATTTCTCTTTACTTGATGAGTATGTATATTGTAGTACCTACTTAGAGTCCCTACTTAATATCATTCAAATTCCGTAGTCGGTTTTTTCTGTCATAGAATATACTAAGACAAATATATTATATGATCTTTTAGGTTTGATTGTAGACAACAGTCTTTCGTCTGGTCACCAATAGAACCTCCTTCATCCTCGCCCCGGTGTTCACTCTCCCCGTCCTCTCTTTCTAACGTCACCTCGTCCTGTTCAGAAAAATCCCTCGACCTAATCAAGTATCAGAACTAACTTCCCTATCAAAATACTTCCATCTACACAGTTTCAAATATTTTAACATGTGTAATCAATATTATTTTTTTCTAGTTGACTACATCTTCAAGTGTTTCTTCTACCCACTTCCAAAAGGGAAGAAAGGTCTAGGATGAATCCAAATCTCAAATCGTGCAGAATTGTAGTAACTCTGGACCCGACAGGTTAAACATTGGGGATCAGTATTCACCGGTAAATGTAAATTTAATTAATGTTATTTTTTAAGTCAAGGAGTCACCGTTGTCGGTATAAGTTCCCGAGTCATCGGTATACACCGATCACCGATGGTATGACCAGTCACGTCTAATATCTTGTAAATACAGTAGTCTCTTTCAAGAGAAAGGGTCTGAGACATCCCTAATCCCCCAATAGTATCGAAATATTTTGTGGAATCGTTTGTAGAATCTAGAGACGACCGGTATACAACTCGTTAGTGAAACACGCTCTGTGACGAGAAATTTACTTAATAGAAATTAAGAATGTTCCTTTCTGATTCCGAGTCTCTCCAAATTCATCAAAAGTTCTGTGATTTAAAAGATCGATTTCACATCTAAGAGTAAATAGAGTCGGGTTTCGGATTTAAGTCAGGTTTCAGACTTGAGACTCCACCAAGAGTATATAGGATGCCGATCCAGTGTGGAAAATGTAACATATGAACACTTTTGAAAGAAAAATCTAAGTTTGTATGTCAGAATATAATAGGGAGGTCAACAGTTTTATAAAATCCTAAGAGTAAGGCAGTAAAGTATACACGTGATTGGAAGGTTCGAAGCATAAAAGTCACTGAAACTATTCGGAACAGAGGATTGAAAATAAGTTGGTTCACTAACTATTTTTAGTAACTGTCCTGTTCCCCTTCCCACCTTCAGATACCGATCGATAATCTTGTGGGGGAAATCCAACTGTCTCGAAATAATCAGACATCGGAAACTCGGTGATTGTAGGATGGAGTAAGGACAGGCACATATGTCAAAGACCCCTACACGAGACGTAAACCTCGGATCTCCGGGGAATCATGGTAGATCTTAATATATGATTATAAATGACCGACTACATTAATCGAAAGTCTACAATCGTTGGTTACGTACGAAGATTGGTTTGTACCCCGGACCCTCCTAGTTCTATGATCATGGATCACTACTACGAAGAGTAAATGACTGAATCGGGAGGAAAAGGAGGTACCGACGGGGTACACCCTGTACCTAACCACTCTTATCGGAAATAGGGTAGACCGTAGACGAGCCTACCGAACTTCCTGTCGTCCCCGGATCACGTCACTCTGAAGAGACTGTATTCGAGTGATTCACATTTAAGACTCCTAGATCACTAGAACGGAGTACGGAAGGATACTGGGCAGAAGGGTGGGACGAAAGTTTGAGACAGGCACAACCGACTGTACACAAAGAGTCCTGAACGGTAGAAGTCGGTAGACGTCCGGAGGTGGATCGTACAGAAAGAAACAGGAAAGAACTGATTGAGGATACACAGGAACTTCCGAGTCGATTCACACGTGGAGGTGGAAGAGACTATAGGAAAGGGGGTGTGTGAAACTAAACGTCATTCATAGAGAGGTGACGCAGGGGTGATGTACGCCCAGGGAAAGTCTTGTGAATGGACGACACTAGTAACAGGAAAGCAGAGAGACAGGGTGATCTGGGAATCGAGAAATACCCTTCCTCGACAACACAAAAACACACCGGTCACACATCACCATTTTATTTTAAAGCACATGACTCCGCACCCCTTCAGTAAGACTGAACATGTCCTCAATTGAATTGACCTTCGCGACCAAAAAACCGGATAGTGTGTATCGAACATGTAGACGAATTTAACAATTTCCCGTGTGACTGGTTTCATTTCTTACAGGTGCAATTTTTATTTCTAATTTACGGAGGAAAGGACCCTGTGTTAACGACCATGAGAAAACTGTTATTCTGAGGGAAGGGTCCACAGTTCCGGTATGACTGAACGACACATACACGACTAGAAAAAAAAAAAACCTTGGAACTTCCTCACATAACGACTGAACGAACTATAAGAAACAAGACTGTTCTGTATTTTGACGATTTTTGGTCTGAAGAGGTCTCGTCAAGGAGTCTCAATAAACTCTCCGATAGAAGGTCTGGTGTCAGGAGTCAAACCGAGTTTATTTTGAGAAAAGATAAGGATAATATCCAATAAATGACTATTAAAGTACCTGTCACCCTATATCATCTATATTGCGTCGAGTCGTACAACTTGACTACTTACTGTACTACGATTTCGTCTAAAACAGTCAATTTTGCTACGACAGTCTTATGGTCTGATCGTTGCCCTGGGTTGTGGACATTCTCCCAGATTCGTTTCGTCCAAGAGAACCTAGGTTCTAATTTACTCGAGTTCACGTATTTCGGAAAACCTTGTCACGGAGCGTGTCTTCACAAACGTCGACTCTGATGGCGACGATCGCGTTGGTGCCCTGGACACGTCGAAACTCTCCATCTCAGCAGGGACAGTCTTCAGGGAAAACAAGAGTGTAGGCCGAAAAGGCTCTTGTCCGGGAACCTGCAGTGGCGACCGGGGGAGGGACGAGGAGGAGGCGGGAGTCCGAGACCCTCAAGGGACTCCAATCTTAAGGCCTTTCTCCTTAGGAGTCCTTCTCCTTCACACAAGTCCTGATTGTCTCATACCCCACACAGAAGGAAACCGTATTCGAATCAGGGACGAAGTCGCGGTAGTGAAGAAGGGCAACCGAAGGTAACGTCGTCCACTTATATCCACAACGGTGAACGGCCCGTAAAGACATGTCGGGGTCCGGACCTCTCGATGCCCCTCCGTCTTTCCTCAGTCCCTGTCCGAGGAGATCGCAGACGGTGGGACCCTAGACGTGGGTCGAGGGAAAACGGGAGCCTCGGACCCCAGGAAACCCCCTTTCGACCACCCTTTCACGCGGCTCACCTTACCTGCGATTGACGGGAGTCCCTCTCCCGAACCAGACGTGGAATTAAACCCCCCTCGGCGGATCCGAGAAGTCCAACGGAGACCGGAACGAGAACGGGACTGAAAGACCCATCGTCCGTCGACTTTTCAGGGTCTAAAAAGGAGTAGTACAGGGTCGAGGTGGAACGGACCTTACACCCCTTTGAACTCGTACCGTTAAGTAAGACTTAACACTAATTATCAACCACAACCCTTTCGACCCAAGACCCGGTTCGAACTTGTAAAACTCCCTTTTCTTCCTACTTTCAAAGGTTCTAACGACTCTTCTCCTCTTCCCCGTCCCACGCCTCCTTCTCAAACCTTACCCCGGGACTCCTCGCAGGTACCCCTTGTGATTCTATCCGGTTCTCGTGCTGTGAACTCCTACGTCTGCGCTCCCGGAACTCCCGGCGTCGAGGTCTGCTTCCACCCCGTCCTGAGGACCCCTCCTGTGACGTCAGAGCGCCCACTAGCCCTCCTTTCTTAGGTAAAGGAGGTAGTAAAAAAAAGGTCACGTGGAGGTGGTATAAAGGTCAATTTAGAGTGAAGACAGTCCTGGGGAAAGAACCGGACACCTGGATCAATCCGAGGACATGTCGAAGACAGACACTCCCGAAGGGCACACCAAGTCTGCCATTTCGTAGACAGACGTCACGTCCTCTGGGCTGGGTCCAAGCTGGGGACCCAGCCCTTCTAGGGGACCTCTTCCTTTACCGTCGGGTGAGGTCATAGGAGCGGACCTTTTAGGGTACCTGGTTCCTTGGACCACCCGATGTCAGGTACCCCAGGGTTTCTCAGCCTGTACTGACTCGCTGAAATGAAAGAAAGTGAAAAGTGTCGAAGACAGTCCCGTCGTGTCAATGCTGGGAAGGAGAAGCGGTCTCAGTCTGAGCCGCCAGATCTGGGGTACAGGAGAGGGAATGATCGAGATACCAGAACAAGTTTGTCAGGTCGAGAAAATTTGGATTTAAGAGACAGACATTACACCGACTTATATCCGGGAGGAGGGTCGACCGCGGTCAACATTTCCTGGGTACAGTTGTGTCCTCTGTAAGAACGGACCTCTTAGGGGTACCTGTCTCCTCGGACGACCCACTGTCAAGTGTCCTAACGTCTCAGCCTGTGCTGACGTCGAGGAATCGTGTGTGTCTCAACATTCTACTTTGTTATGTAACCTTCCAAAATCGTGTCTCTGGTGGAGATCTTACGAGTCGTACTACATCACTGGTACCGACCAACTTCTGGACAGAGGGGCTAACGAGGCTCCGAACATCCCCGTCCTGGCAAACACAAGAGGTGGTGACGTAGCAGTCTTGACTCACGTCACAGACCATTCAACATTCCCGGGTCACTCACAAACCACTTACTTATATAGTCACTGATTCTATCTGAGCTCAATCCCGGGAACACTCCCAATCCTGGATCTGAATGTCAGCGACACACGTGGGGGATTTGTAAAAAGAGACTACTAAGGTCCAATCTTTTACAAATCAGCGAGTCAGTACAGACTGAGACGTTGGGGTACTCGACGTCGAGCGGTCCGGAGGGACAGGTAGTGGTTGAGACCCTCAAATGAGTTTAAGTACAGGTAACTCAGTCACTGCGGTAGATTGGTAGAGTAGGAGGCAACAGGGGAAGAGGAGGACGGAAGTCAGAAAGGGACATGGTCCCAGAAAAGTTTACTCAGTCAAGAAGCCTAATCCACCAGTTTCATGACCCCAAAGTCGAAGTCGTAGTCAGGAAATTTTACTTATAAGTCTTGACTAAAGGAAATCCTACCTGACCAACCTAGAGGAACGTCAGGTTCCCTGCGAGTTCTCAGAAGAGGTTGTGGTGTCAAGTTTTCGTAGTTAAGAAGACACGAGTCGAAAGAAATATCAGGTTGAGAGTACACGTATGTACTGATGACCTTTTTGGTATCGAAACTGATCTACCTGGAAAAACCGTTTTATTACGGAAACGAAAAATTATTTGACAGATCCTACCAGTATTGAAAAGAAAGTTTCTGTGGTTCCAATAAGAACCTACCTTACTGATACTCACTGATAAAAAGAAAAGAAGAAAGAAACCAAAGATATTAAAAAGACATGGTTTTGTTTCTACTGAAAAGGTTACCCATTTTTTCTCTTTTAGGAAGATTCGCTTTTGAGACGTGACAAACCTTACCTCTTCACTTCGTCCTATTCTTGCTCTTTCGCTACGTCTCCTACCGACGCAAAGACGAGAGGAAGGGTAGTCGAAAGAGTCGAAGGTTCCGGGTACTCCCCCACCCGGAGTGTCGAACTAAGGACGGGTCCCATAAGAGTTTCGTGCTTCGGTTCCTCTGTACCAAGGACGAAAAGAATAGGACTCTTCCTACACTAACTTTGTTGAAACTCGAGATTCTCCTGGAAGTACCTAAGTCTCCCTTTCTTGTAAGAGTCGGGACTTAGAACACCACGGTTCTTTACTAGTCCTCATACACATCATTCCCCACTTGTCGGAAGGGGTTCCCAGTGGGACTTGGGTGGAGAACTATAGTCACCTCATAAATAGAGGTCTTCGGACCTCAGGGGTCCGACCTCCTTCCCGACCGTCGACGAGGTACCTCCCTTTCCTCCTCTCACCAGAACTTCTTTCTCTGGATCCGATTCTCGGTTCCACTAATCCAACGTCAAGATCGAGATACACCAACGAGGTGATTAGTTACTCGGAGTCAAAGGGGTGGACCTTTTTTATGTTCCTGTAGAGAGATGAATACACCTTAAAACTCATATTTCACGATGGTATATACCTTAACGAAACCTCACGTACCTTACTACCTGACTACGATAATTGTAAACACTTTCACTTTCAGTGAGTCAGTACAGGCTGAGAAACGCTGGGGTACCTTAAGAGGTCCGGTCTTATGACCTCACCCATCGGAAAAGGAAGAGGTCCCCTAGAAGAGTTGGGTCCCTAACTTGGGTCCAGAGGTCGTAACATCCGTTTAAGAAATGGTCGACTCAGTGTTCTCTTCGGGTTCTTATGACCTCAGTCATCGGATAGGGAAGAGGTCACCTAGAAGGACTGGGTCCTTAGCTTGGCCCCAGAGGGACATAACGTCTGTCTAAGAAATGGTTCACTCGACATTCCCTTCTGGTTGAAAACACTTACCCTCTTAATAACCACCTCTTCTCCTTTCGTCTCACTCCATACGAGGACAACGAACGTAAAAGTCTAAATTTTTTTTCGTTAAACAACTTAAAGGAGGAAATCGATCCTAGATAGGATGTATAGTAGAGCAGTTAAGGAGTAAACGGGGTACTCTTTTGGCTCCGATCATCTTATGTCGGAATACCCTGAACAGGTTCCAGTGTGTCGACAATTCACCGTCTGACTTCGAGTCTAGATCAAGAAAGAGTCAGGTTGAGCACCACTGGTTAAATAGAGTCAAACGGGGTCTGAAAAGACAGAAATTCTGACTTTCAGTTCGCAGGATCCTTTAAGGAAGAAGAGTCCTTTTGACCCTACCGACCAGTAAGATTCAGGTCCCTAGTAAGGTATTGAGTCGTAGTAACCGAAACGGTGTGTGTCACCCCCGACATCTAGATTCTTCTCGGGCCTTAATAACGAAGAAGGATTCCCTTCTTTACTGGGTTCGGGGTCGGGACACTTTTGGGAAGACGTTCGTTCTGATGGTACTTGTTTGGGTTGTCTTTCTTCCTACCTGTCGAGATAAGATCGTAGTCTGGTTAAAGGGAAAGACACCGAAGGTAGTGGCTCGTCCAGCATTGAACGAGAACCCATTTATCCCTCTTTTCCGTGGAGAAGGAAAGGTCTACTTGTGGGAAGGGAAACATTAATAGTAGGAAATGTGTACGTATGTCGTATACTAAACCTACATCCGTCGATCTCGTCTTTAATAGTGGGGGTAAAGAGTTCTACCCCTTTATCCGCGTCTCTCCAACCGGACAGGTCTCACTGTGTCGGTTCACAGCTTTGATCTAGGTTTAGGTTCAGAAAATTCCCAAATTTAAATCTCAAACGCCTGAGGACTTCCAGACATCTAGCTATAGTCTCCTTTGCAAATATACATGTACACGAGAAACGACCCCTCACCCCGTAGAGTGTATCAAGTGGTTAAAGAGTTTCCTTACTTAATCTGAAGAATCTAGATGTCAACCACGTACTAATTCAAAAAAGACACAAAGTTATAACTAAAATAATGTTCTTTTCGAAATCCCTACTGTTCAATGAGACCATGAATTTTACACGAATTCACAAAGTTCCCGTGGTCCGCTTTGATTAACTAAAATGTCTTGAAACTGTGTCGATCAGTTTAACTAAAAAAAAAGAAAAGGATAGACAAGTAAAAAGTTACAGAAATTTTACAGTACGAGTCTTAAAAAAGAGGACAACGGTGTAAAACAAATTAAAGCGTTGTATCTACGTGTGTAGTTTTCTCTTTTTCCGGACATGTTAAGTTGAGAAGTTGAGAAGTTATGTCGGAAGTCAGGAAGGACCCCCGAGCGACAAAACATGTGACTCTCTCTCCGTAAGTTTACGAAATCCGGGCCGAAGAGACTAAAAGGACACATTCACGAAGTGAATTCCCCGTATCTTTTTATCACAAAAACACCATACTTAGGTCCCGGGGAAGGGAGGTCCGAGGGTCGGATCATCCGTTGGAGAAGTACAACTTGAATCGTTTTGGGACACGTCCACCCACACACCTTTGTAGTTTCTTGGCACGTCAACAGGGACAAAACCCCTCCAGGGTAAGGGACAGAAACCCGAAGGTCCACCACGATTACCATTTCTTGGGTGGACGGTCACTCCTCTGTTCTCTAGACTCAAGTTAAGGACCAAGCCCTTCTAGGGGACCTCCTCCCGTACCGTTGGGTGACGTCATAAGAACGGACCTCCTAGGGTGCCTGTCTCCTCGGACCACCCGATGTCAGGTATGTCAGAGTGACTCAACCTGTATTGACTTCCCTGAATTACACGTATGTATGTAAGGAACAGTAATTAGGTACGTGAATTCTTTAAGCATACCTCATAGACGATACACGATGTAAAACCTCCATTTGGTCACTTGTTATGTCTCTTCTAGGGACGGCAGTACCTCAGATATAGGTTCCTTCTCGAACTGGAGTCAAAGAGTTTGATTTTCCCCGGTAGATCAGTGAAGACTTTACGAGAGAGACTACCCCTCCTCTGTGTCGGAGTCAGGTAGAGTTCGAAGTCCAGACAACCCTCTCTCTAAAATCTTGTCAAGTTGGTTGGATTGGAGGATCACTGGTCTAGAGTTTTATTCAGGGGTCCACGGTTCCTCTCTGATTCCCCTTTCTCGCGTTCCTCCCACTACCCTCTTTAAGGACCTCCTTGACGTAGAACGAAATTCAAACCCGGCATTCGACTTTTAGTGTCGAGTGCAGATTCTTTTAGTGTCGAGGGTGAGTCGTACGACTGACTTAGTGAGACATAGACTTAAAACCACCTCCAAATCCGGTGGACCCCCTCTTTCAGGAGATCCTTTCCTTCACATTCGTTACAGAGACCAAGAGACTCACTTGTCTTAGGATTTTCGATCCTGTTATGGTGTCGTCTCCATACGTCCAACCCCGAAGGAGGTCCTTTGTTCTTTCGTTCTCCATCAGGAACACGGGACGAACGAGAGTGCGACGTTTGTAAAGCGTAGGGGGGTCGGTCGAGAGACGACAGGGGAGTGACATGTCTATGTCGTTCGGGTGTCGGAGGTCGAGTTAAGGGAGGAGGCGGGTCCAGAGGACTCCACTTCGAGAGGGGTCCTTGAGGGACCGAGGGTCACGGGTCCCCTCGAGAAGAGTTACCGGTGACCAGTAAAATGGTTCTTCCTTTTTGGGGTAGACTAAAGGTATCTTAGTGTCAAAGACGACTGAACGGACCTAAACAACCAACCCTTCCCGTGAGAATTCGATCTGCGTTATATTAAACAACGAAACGAAAAGGAGTCGAAGTTCTCTTCACAGAAATAAAGACACCCTCCTTTCAGACTTTAGTCTTCTCCACTGATTCCCGTATACTTACTTTTCGTGACCCAACTCTCAAACTCCCACACCCAAACCCAGGGCCGAGGTGGCGACGTCGGAACCCGTTCAGTGCAGGACAGAGTCTCGGAGTGACACAGGAGGAGACCCTCCCTCTGCCGACCTGGTAGACGAGGAAGGACAGACCGTCACTCCACCGACTCCTACCTCTACGACCTCAGCCCGTCGGGTTTACCGTAGGTAGAGACGACGATTGAGGGACCCACGGGGCCCCGTACGAGAACTGTCGCGACAGAATCGAAAGAAGAGATTTTGTTATCTGCGTTTTTATAATAGACGGAGCACCTCATCTGCACTTTTAATTTTCTCAATTAAGTATATCCGTGGATGATGTCACCCCCCGACGAGTGCTGAACAAAAAAATCGATAGTGAGTCGGAACGACCTGACACCACAACCTTTTCTGAAAACTCTCAGGGAACCTGTCGTTCCTCTATGTTGGTCAGGTAGGATTTCCTTTAGCCAGGACTTATAAGTAACCTTCCTGACTACGACTTCAACTTCAAGGTTATGAAACCTGTGGACTACACTTCTTGACTGAGTAACCTTTTCTAGGACTACGACCCTTTCCAACTTCCCTCCTCCTCTTCCTCTGCTGTCTCCTACTTTCCCAACCTACTGTAATAGCTGAACTACCTGTACTCAAACTCATTTGAGACCCTCAACCACTACCAATCCCTCCGGACCGACGACGTCAGATACCCCAGTTCTTCTCAATCTGTACTGACTCGCTGACTTGACTTGAGAGTCGCTGACTGACTTGAAGGGGATACTTAAAACTCAAACACTGTTACTCTTTGCAGTCTATTTCCTTACTCTTCCCGTGTACGTTACAAACCGGGACTACTGTAAGAAGACTAAGAGGGACCTCGTCCAACAGTGTTCCCGTTCTCTCGTCCTGAAACGGAAAAGGGTCACCGAAACCGACGGGACCCACCTGGACCGAAACTCACTGTACAACGGTACCTTCTCCTCGAGACCACTACCACTTCCCCCTACTCGTACAGACACACTCCACAACATTTCTTTGATTTAGAAATAGAAGTCAATATCATTCGGTCATCACGTACACACGCGAGTCAGTATAATCTGAGAAACACTGGGATATTATCGGGTGGACCGAGGAGAGAGGTACCTTAAAAGATCCGTTCTTATGACCTCGTCCAACAGTAAAGGATGATGTCCCCTAGAAGGTCTGGTTCCTAGTTTGGGTGTAGAGGACCAGGAGGGTGTAATCGTCCGTTTAAGAAATGGTGACGCGGTGGGCCCTTCGGTCATCGAGTAAAGATTTTGCTCCTCAAGTCTTTGTCTTATTTACACACAAGAGATCTTAATACGTCGATTTATCGTTTTCCCCTGTGACGTGCAACTACCGACAACGGATGGCCAGGATCCTTAGCCCCGCCTCCCCGACCCCGCCCCTGACCCCGTTACCGAACGTCCAAACACCGTATATGTACGGTAGAATTTAAAGTATGTACCTTTAGAAGTTACTTTTTATTTAATCTTTTATGTCATTTTACGTTATATAGTAGGATCCCAGACACCAGTCCTCTTTACTGACAAATCGATTCCTTCACATACACAAGTGTACAGTACAAGAACATTTTAAGTGTGTCCCTTCTATTCAAGTAGAATTAGTCAATTCTAGTCACAAGAAAAGATGAGACCGGAGGGAAGTCCACTGCGACTTCTCTAGTTTTATTGAACCCCTAGACTCATTCCTCGACAACTGAACCCCCACATAAACCGGGGAACACCAAGTCAGCGATTCAACACAGACTGAAAAGTGCTGGAGTACCTGACGTCGTACGGTCCGAAGGGACACATAGTGGTAGAGGGTCTCAAACGAGTTTGAGTACAGGTAGTTCAGCCACTACGGTAGATCGGTAGAGTAGGAGACAGTAGGGGAAGAGGAGGACGGAAGGTAGAAAGGGTCGTAGTCCCAGAAAAGTTTACTCAGTCAAGAAGTGTAGTCCACCGGTTTCATAACCTCGAAGTTGAAGTCGTAGTCAGGAAGGTCACTTATAAGTCCTGACTAAAGGAAATCCTATCTGACCAACCTAGAGGAACGTCAGGTTCCCTGAGAGTTCTCAGAAGAGGTCATGGTGTCAAACTTTCGTAGTCAAGAAGCCGTGAGTCGGAAGAAATACCAGGCTGAGAGTGTAGGTATAAACTGGGAATCTCTCTACATAAATCTACCGAACCTTAGTATATACACACACCAATTCTGTGACGATGGGTAGGACCACATTCTTACCGTAGTTCCTTGTCAGGAAGGTCGGTGACATGACTGAGAAAAATAACTTTCACATCCCTAAAACCTTCTCTTCGTTTCAAACTCTACAAACCTCGGTCTTTCTTTACACAACTTTTAAGAAAGTCGGTAGTTTGTGGATTTTAACATTCGATTTCTAAATCAAAAGTAATTTTAGATCATTTTCACTTTTGTAAATGAGTCATTACGTTATATATATTAATATTCACCTAGTGTGTGAAAAAAGAAAAGATTACCCTTAGAACACTTCGTCTTAAATACCCTTAAAGACACTTTAAACATCCCGTGTTTGGACATCGTAGAAAGTACGGACGGTCGATAGTCACTGGTTTTGACTTAAAACTTGTTGGTATGATTTCCTTTCTGACTGAAAATTTTTAGTAGAAATGTCTTTTATTCAATTTTTAATAACAGTATCTTCTTCGTTTCTTTGTCCGTAGTTCATCAAGTAAAGATATTCACAAACTCGATAGAAAGAGTCAACACACCCCAAACACCTTAAACAGTCGAAAAACTCTAAACATTAAACAGTGTTAAGTGAAGAGTAAGAATTATTTGTAAGTGAAGACAGGGATTAAAACTTGAGGATAAAATTTTAAGGAAAAGAATTTCTCGTAGGGTACTCGGCGTCCGGAGTACATAGACCGGGACCGCCCCCAACTTCAGACGCCTTCCAAGTCACCTTTCACCGGTCTAAATTGTTTTTTTTTTATGTCCTACAAGCCAATGGAAACTTAAAGTCCACCTATTTGTGACTCTACACAAATAGACTCTAAGTTTCAATTGACCCACAGAAACATAGGTTAGTCACCCTCACACTTTCTTTGTCCTCAGTTGGCTCCACCACCACCCTTCCACCTCTCTTCTCTCCTCCCCCTTTCCTTCTCCCCTCTCCGAAGTGTTCTTTCAGTAGACCTGGCTCAGGATTTCGACTCGTCCGTAGACGTTCCGTCTCCTCGTGTCCCACACGAGAGATCCGCTCCGCACCTCCGAGTAGTGCTCCCCACGCCGACTTCTACACCAGTCCCAGTCCGACACTACCCCGACCGCACAGTACCCCCCGTCAGAGGAAGTGGGACTTCCGGGGCCCTGGTGCACCCCTCCAAAACCATCCCCTTGTGGTTCTGACCCAAACACAGAATCTGTCAGCCCCTGGACCCCCTCCTACCCACCAACCCCGACTCTGGTCTAGTCGCTGGGTCCTGTCTTTAGCCCTCCATCGCGAACCTGAGAAAGGCACTGGGTAGGACGAGGGAGGCGGTCAGAGGTGCCCCCGACAGAGTCCCGTCGACTTGGTATCTTGGGTGACTGCAGTTTGTCGTAGACTCCAGGACCTGGTCGTCCACCGCCGACTCTTGGAACCCTCACTTTTACCTCGTCCTTTCCGGTCCAACCACCCCCTGTCCAAGGGTTCCACCCAGACACGAAGGGAAGGGTAGTCGTTCACTAGTCAAACGTAAGGGAGTTCAGTAGTCGAAGGATCCACTTCCGTCAGTCTTGACGAACCGAACCCTCTGACTGCAGTGGAGGGGACGATGTGTCCGAACTCCGAGGGGTGACAAGCCAACGCCAGGTGGACCAGGACCCCACCCTTCCGTCGCACCCGAAGCTTTTCCGATCTTCGGTCCTGTTCCTCCAAACTCTTGACACACGGCACAGAAACGACCCACTTGCTTCCCGACCGAGTGTAGAGGCGAACAAGTACCGAAATTTCCCTTGCACCTTGACCCACGAGAAACTACAGAAAAGACTGAGAGTAAAGACTTAGGGTCCGTCTCCTCTTTACCAAGTCCGAATTCCAGGGGGTCCTCTCCCCGACTTTTCCATCCCGTCCTTCTGGGACGTAAGTGGAGGAGGTCGCTGTGTGGCTTTCCTGTTGATAAATGTCTCGGTGAGTTGCTCTTGTTGTCTCGGCCTTTTGCATAGAGAAAAATAAAAAAGAAAAAAAAAAAACGACATAAAATTTTCAATATATGTTAATTTTTGTTTAATAATGTCAGGTCTATATAAATGTCTCTGTAAATTTTAAATATAAGGACTCATATATAGAGATAGGACTCATATATATAAATATAAGGACTCATCCAGAAACAATCAATAGACGAAATAGTATATGTCATCGCATATATACAATTAGGGTTGGGGGATGAAATAAGGAGAGAGGAAGAGAGACTATTCATACAAACAAAAGATATAATAAGAGTTATAAAACATTATTGGATATTTCCTTTTCTTAGACTTTTTTTTTATATACATATTGACTCGGTGACACGATATGTCGACTTTGATTGTGTGTGATATTTAGTCGATATGAAGCTAAATTTTATATTATTCATTTTTCTGTCTTTTCACTCATTAGTAAATATAAGAAAGATTTAGACATAAATGAAGGGTTTACTTGACAGGGAAGTAGTCATAGTCATAAAGAAAAAACGTTTAAGAAGGAGACAGTATGAAAGATCACAGTATGTCAGGAGTGTTGATATCCCAAACGGAGTATATAGTGACTTCAATCCGTATGTTTGGATTCAGTAAAGGAGGTTCAGTGGGTCATCCCGACGTGGAACGAGTTGGGGTCCCGTGGAGTAAGGGTATTTTCCGTGACCCGAACCACGGGGGACCACAACGCGTTACGGACCAAGGGAAGAACAGACTCGAGGTTCTAAACCGAGAAGCCTCTCCGTTTGATGTAAGAAGACCTCTTCTTTAACGGAACCGTCGTAGGATTCACCGAGTACCTCGACCTCACCTTCCTATCCCCTAACCTTTCGCACTCTCTCGACACAGGTCGTGTGTAGTTTGAGTCTCGTAGAGGTAGAGTCAGAGGCCAAAGGGAAGTAACACAGACACAGGAAAAATTGTTTACCCGTTGCCTCGAGACCATAGGGTCACCACCCAGTCGACCGAGATCTTCTGGGTTAAGATCCGATCTATCTTGGGTGTAGATACCTAGTTTCGGTGTCAAAGTAACGTTAGGACCCTCCTTACGGTAAGGTGGAGTTAGCCATAAGAACAGAAAAATATAGTTCACAATCATCACTCCGAATCCTACCTCTTCTCATTAAAGAATAACAGGGAGAAAAGAGGATCAAATCCTTGACTTTGCCCCCACGACATTTTAATTATTGTTTCGAATAGTAAAAGATTATCGAATAATAAAAGGTCCGGAACACGATTTCGAATGTGAACTAGTACATTAGATGTGTGGTACGGACGTACCATTTACAAGTAGTCCGTATTAATCGTGGTAAAACGTCTACTTATTTGTCTCCGTGTCTCTAATTGACCGAACGAAAACCAGACTGTCGGTTTCGTTCGCCTTCGTCAGTCGGACTCAGCCGACTGAGGTCTCAACGTCAGGGTCAATGATACTATGTCACACATGACCTCACCTCGATACTTGTGTCGTGTATAAAAGGGAAAGAGATGTTCGAAGGACTACACTGTAGAAACAGGACTTTAGTTTCAACCTACTCTTGTGTGTCAGACTCGTGTTCCACCACTTATGTCCGATTCTCAGTCGCCACAACGTTAGGTGAGTGGTAGACACTCGATACTCGGCCGCCGAGTCCGTCACGACACTTTTTATCGTAGGTGAGGGAACGGGCAGAGGGAGGGACGTCTTCGTCCTCACTCCTCCTCCTCTAGAGACCTGAGTTCTGATGGAGAAGGAGAGGAGGGGTCTTCCTCGTGTCTCTGTGACTCAGGATTTTTCCATAGAAGAGGAAAAGGTCCACGGACCATGTGTCGTAGTCTTATTTATTATAAATACCTTATGAGTGGTCCCAGTTCAGGTAATCTAGTAAGTCTCGGAGTATCAAATAAAAATGGATGAAATCCTTTGAAGTCCCTTCAAAACTCGTCGAACAGGTCATAGAGTGTCTCTTCTCCCTCTCGGTCCCAATTTAGATCTCGTTGCGACACTGGCGATGTTAGCTGACGAAGGGAGTTGCACATGATAAAGTAATTCAGGTTCTACGCCCTGGCGTTCTGCAGGTCGGGGGCACTAGGTGAAGGGCCGTAGAGACGGGTATGTCACAGGAGTCACAAGAGACGGGGAGAAGGAAGGGGCGACCCACGACGGGTGGTGAGACAGAGGGGTCCGACAGGAGCCCCGTCTAAGGTAAGGTCGAACAACAGGTTTCCCGGGTACCCCAAAGAATATTAGTGTGGGGTAGGGTTCGACAAAGCAAAACCATTTCCGTTTGACAAATCCCTCAAGAACAAACCTCTCCTTTGAAAAATGCGGGATAGAAAAAAAAAATAGTAGTAGCGGGGTTTGGGACTAAGACTTCTTGACCATCACATCTCTAACATATGTATATTTTTTCGTTAAATCTGTCTCTCAGAAGACCGGGTTCTAGTTCCTAAGGTGAGAGACAAGGACTGGACGAGGACCGACGATTCGAGGAGACGGAGGGTCAGAGTACAAGGGGGAGACGTAACTAATTCTTACTTTTCCGATTCCCTGTTCTACGACTTCTCTCTCTGCTACGGGTTTCTTGGGGAACGTAAAGACACTCTCCTTCTTTTTTGGGAGGACTGGTTCAATTTGTTTTATTACGTGCAGCTCGGAAATCGATCGTGGACCGTGTGCAATCCGCGACTTATCGAGCCCGTCCACCTCGTCTGTCCCCGGCCCGCGGACGTCCTAGAGTCCCGACCGACACCGCCCCGCACCGACAGTCTTCTAACGAAAGGACTGCAACGGACGTCCCATGTTAACCACTGTACGGTGTCGAGAGTCCTTTCACTAGATTGAACCTAAAAAGACATACCTGTGACTTAACGTTCTTTTAGAGTAAACGTATTCAATCCCTCGAGTAAAAAGGATCTTCGACGGACAGTTCTGACTCTTCTTTCTGCGTAAAGAATTATTACTAATTAGTCGACATAGACTTTTCTTTTTCTTTTGTTAAGTCCTTTATTCTACGATTCCTTTCCACCCCTTTTTGCTAGAGGGGGGTCTGCCTGGGTGGGTCAATTTGGGACTGTCGTAAAGGAACACAAGTGGACGTATTTTCACCGGTCGGGAAAGGTTCACCGTTCCTCGCGTCTCTCTTCCGTATCCCGGCCGGGACCTCGTGGGACACTCTCCACTCCGACCGCCGCAGGTAGGACTCCGAAACGAGTAGTGGAAGGGTCGGGAGAAGGTAATGTCGACGTCTCTCCACTGGACACCAGGTCCACGACCCGTAAAACATCTTACCCCTCCCCACAAGCCAACTTGAAAGATCAGGAAAGAAGAGTTATTCATCTCTCCGTCTCACCCTTTCCCCCTTCCTTCTTTCCCTTTTCCTTCCCTAGATAAAACAAAAGTCTTTGTACTACTAGCATAATTTCAAAATAACTTCACATAACTAAATGTTACAACACAATTGAGTTCTCACTAAGTCAATACATATGTATAGATATAGGTATGAAAAAGTATAAGAAAAGGTACTACCAAATATGTCCTATAACTGATGTCAAGGGAGACAATGTGTCTTCCTGGGACAACGAATAGACAACATACGTGTCATTAAACACAGACGATTAGGGTTTGAGAGTCAGGAAGGGAGGGACTGGGGGGAGGGGGAACAGTTGGGGTTCAGACAAAAGGTATATCCTCTCAGACCAAACAAGGTACATATACAAGTAAACACAGTACAAAATCTAAGATGTATATTCGTGTAGAAAACAGAAAGAGAAAGACTGAATGGAGCGTATCATGTTATTAGAGATCCAGGTAGGTACTACGACGTTTACCGTAATAAAGTAAGTACAAACACCGGCTCACTACAAGGTAACATGTGTAGGTAAGCAAAACAGCTACCTGTAAATGCAACAAAGGTACAGAACCGATAACACTTATCACGACAATCCTTATTTCCCGACGTGTATATAAAAACTTATTATAAAAACAAACTATATACGGATCCTCATCCTAACGACCTAGGACACCGTTGAGGAACAAATCGAATGACTCCTTGGAGGTGCGACAAAAGGTGTCGACGACGTGCTAAATGTAAGGGTAGTCGTCACGTCCCCCGAGGGGACCACCGAGTCTGCCATTTCTTGGACGGACGTCACGCCCTCGATACCCAAGCTAGAGACCCAATCCTTCTAGGGGACCTCTTCCATTATCGTTGGGTGAGGTCATAAAATCGGACCTCTTAAGGTACCTGTCTCCTCGGATCGCTCGACGTCAGGTATCCTAGTGTTTCTCAGCCTATGCTGATTCGCTGTTTGTGTGTGTCAGTGTCTCGTCACGTCCTCCCAAGTTTAGCTTTTCTCAGATCGGAAATGATATTTGAACAAAATTAAGATTTTTGAAGACCCTTGAAATATCATATATATAAAAATTAGTAAACGTCAATAATTCATATAGAAATTTATATTCCTCATAGTGCCCGAGACACCCTGGACCGTCTTCAAAAAGGACAGGCAGACGACGCTCCCCTAGACGACCCAGAGGGCGACTCTAGATCCCCCGCCACGACACCCGCCCCGGCACGTGTCCACTCCCCTCGCCGGCGGACGGGAGGGTAGGACCAAGGCGGCGGCGAGTCCCCGGTGCATGGAACCCGTCCAAAGAGGTGGAGCGATTCTCAGTCAAGGCAGAGTCCATTTTCCCCCTACCTTGCTCTTGGTGGGAGTCTCCGACCGACCCTCGTACTCTATTGGTACCTTTTATGAACCGTACCTCGGGCTCCGTGCTCCGTCCGTACTAGTTACAATCGATGATGACAACGGACTTAGTCCACTTTACCGACCCTAGTGGACTCCCTGTAGAAAGAGAAGGCTCCGAGGGTAACCCCCATTCGTCCGTTGTGGGGTGACGAAGACTCTCAACAGTCGTCTTTTTGACACTGGGGAAATCAGTGAACAGAGGGGTCTTCGTGAGGTCGACAGAAAACTCCCCTCTCTCCTAAGATAACGGACGGGACAGTTACCCCAGACAAAGGAAGAAGACGATCTTTGTCCAACGTTCTTCTCTTTAGTTCGAGAAATGGTGTTACGGACGAGAGGTCACTCCAGAGTCGCATGTGGACAGGGAACAACCCTTACGACGACTCAATTCCTCTTCACTCCCTTGTGCCAAAGAATTCGTCCTCAGTGACGAAGAGTCGAAGACCTCTTCTCGGACCCTGAGACCCCTTACTGGGACCCAGCCCCCTCCCCCCATGCCGAGTGCGAGGGGTGTCCGCACCAATCTTCACCCCCGCAGGTGTCGGGGGTCGACCGAAGGATACGAGCGCCGGGGGGAGAGCAGGTGACACCGCGGGTGTGCGGAATGTGTCGTGTGTGCACGACCTTGGCTCCCGAGTCAGACATGGTACCTGCTGCGGCCCGTCTCCGGTCAGGTACGCGTTCACAACGGGAGACTGAATAAAAATTACGAACCGAGACAAACACTTTACACACGACCACGACCCTTTTCAGTCTCCTCCTCTTGAGTCGTCCGACATGTTAGTACGAACCCCGTGAAAAGAGTTCTATATAATGTACCGTGGTGACTTTCCCCAAGTGACTTTTCTCTTCCTGTCTCCGTCCTCCCCCACACTCTTGACCCGTCCCCCGCTCCCGTCGTCCCTAGACCCAGACCGGGACCAATCTCCAATCACTCCCCACTCATTTAGGGACCGTGGAGGACCGAGCTACCCACTACCTCCCCTTCGGCGGTGGAACGGTAGACACCCAGAGGGAGCTGTGACGTCGATTACCTAATAATCTCCGGGGCATGGAGGGAAAGGGTAGAAGAAGTCGACCACTGTAGAAGTATCATTTCATTTCAGCGAGTCAGCACAGACTGAGAAACGCTGGGGTACTTGACATCGGATGGTCCGAGGAGGAAGGTACCCTAAGAGGTCCGTTCTCATGACCTCACCCAACGGTATATCAACCGTAGTTTCCTCACGAAAATTCGTCTGTGTCACCCATACATTGAATCAATGGTTCACCCCTATATTATTTTTCTACAGAGGACAAAAGTCCCTATTTGTATTTTTCACTTTACACAAAATACCAAAAAAGTCTAGATAACGGATTAAAGATCCCGTATAATGGTTGGGACAAAATAAATTAAACAATTTTTTTGTTGTTTTTTGGCGAAGAGTGGGGACAACTTTTTGCTCGACACAACTCAGTACACTTACTAAATGAGTGTTTAAGTGAGGAACTTTCAACCCTCTTGTGACACCTAGTCCGAAAGGGCCCGCCCCCGCCCCCCTCACCCACGTCGCCCCCCATGTTCCTTCCCGATTGAGTTGACTAAGTATCTTTGGTCTCTTCCTCTGTGTACGGGAGTCCAGGCGTCCGACTCCAGGACTCAGGAGGAAAGACCCGACGGGAGACTGACCGGAACGCGCCAGGCTTCCCTCTGAGTCAGTCCCAGAGAACCGACCTTTCGAGTGAAGTGGGGAGGGGCGTCCTGTACTTCCGTGACACGCAAAGGGAGACGGAGGACCCACGGCCCGAGAAGGACACAAGTCACGTGTGGGCTCCGGAGTCCTCTACGGACTAAAGGTGCTTGAACGTGGCATACCTCCTCTCGAAGGCTCCTTAGTTTTGTCGGTAACACTCACACCCAAACCCCACTTCCGCACCCTCGCACGGAGTGAAATGGAATCACACTGTCGGTCGAGGACGAGTAGGGGAGCCACAGAGACCTCCTACACTTCAGGAGTGACGAATACGGGTAGCACAAAAGGAGGCATCGTTCGATTCCTGTGGAAGGTTTTGCAGTGGTAGGACAGGGGTAGCCTCTGGGACGTACCGTAATTCCATGGTCGGAGACGAACGAGCAGAAGACCGCAAAACACCCCTTCGCCGGGTCCCGACTCCCCCTTAGACACGGACACGTGCGGAGAAGGGACTGGAGGGACCTGACACTCCGAGGTGGCTGAGGAGTGCACAGTCGATTGCACGCTCCCACACGAGGACAGAACCCCTTGAACTTGGGGTCCCTCCCACAAGTAGGGTTGTCACTAATTCCACAGTGTACGAGTCTACCCCGTCCTAAAGATACCGAATCTCACTGAAAACACCAAAACACCCCTTCGACTGTGTTACTCGTCACAGAGTTTTCGACTTCTCCGAACCCCAATCACCGATTGTCTTTCCTTCCCAAACCCCTCTTATCCACACATTCTAGTTACCTTTATGTATAGTCCCTTGTCTCCCCGTCGACCCCACTTAAGGGACCACCAGGGCATTAGTCCTGAGACATGAGAGTGACGGCTCCCACACCCAAGTTAGGGACCAGTCCCTTGATGCTAGCGAGTTCGGTACTCCGCTCTGTCTTTTTTTTTTTTCTCCGTTTGAACTTTCGGTCCGACTCGGAGTCGAAATAAATAAAAACCAGCATGACTCACCGAACACCCTAGAACCAATGGGTCGCCCCCTGGGACACAGCGGTCGTCTCCGTCGCACCCTAGGATCGGTGACCTGTCGGTCTCTCGAGACTCGTCCCTGGACATTATGTCCGGTGTACCTCAAGGACGCCCACAACCTTGGTCTCACCCACTGGTGTCTCAGAAAATCTTTCTGTCAGACCACTACCAGAAGTGTTATCTGTCGAACTCCGGTCTTCCGTCCCTCCCTTACAGATTAGCGGTGTGATCTCCACGACGCTCAGGCACACAACCTTTTGTCGACTGCATACTCCACTACCAAGTGAAGTGTCTTCCCCGGTTACTCTTCATGGAAATTTTCACTCGAGGAGGTCAGGAACTATCGTAAGATCTCTTTGGGTCAAGAAGTCAATAAATACACTGTCTCATGTTCCGTGTTCTAGTAAGAAGATCCGTAAGATACTCCGGACTAAATAAATACCATTTGTGTTCCTCTGTGAAGGATTTAAGATAAGACCAGTTACCATATCCTCTGAATGTCCTACAATGTCGACCTTCCCTGGGTTTCCAGTAGATAAGACTTTGGTAGTAAAAGTTTACTGGTTTCCTGCAGAACCCTCTTTCTTACAGATCAATCATCACCAACAGTCTTTATCTGAGAGTTCAGAGTACGGGGACAAAGAAGCAGGAGAGTTCCAGATCTTTATCAACCACACCGGATTCCGTTCGCCAGCTATCCATATGTCAAGCAACAGTATAAATAAGAGAAGGGGAGAGGAAGAAACTACTCTGTTTCCAATGTTGAAAAATGAGGAAACCACTTCCCTTAATCTTCCTCGTCTCCTTCTCCTCTCCAAAACACATCGTTCAAGTCAAAGGCAGGTCCTTTTCGATGGGCAGCCCGGTTCCTCCGAAACGACGGAATTGCGATTACTTCTATATCTACATGTAACGACATCTGGGAAGAAAAGAGTCCGACTGGATGTCGAGAGGATGTGACCGAGAATCCCACCTCACGTTTGACATTCTTCCTTTGAGACCGACCGGTCAACGGGACTCGGTACGGGTTCCTTCAGTCCTCGAAAAGACTCCTCCGGGACGGGTCTACGTACGTAAAGACGGCGACGGTCAAAGGTAAAAACGTGTAGAGGTGAGGTTGGTTCACTAGGGACTTCAAATTTTTCTTGTGTGACCTCCTCTCTGCTCGTCAGTAGTGTGACTTTCCTTATGCACGGATCGTGTTCGGACTGTACGTCGTCAGTGACTCACCGACAATCACCGATCTCCCACAAGGTCTCTGAGTCTGAAGTCATGTCACATTCCTTCACGAAAAGTCCTTTCACCAAGTCTGTAGCGAGGAAAGCTTTCCCTCCATAGACTAGAGACCTTTGTCAATTCGTCTTCAATCACTACTATACAGTCCCTACGACATCTCTCGTAAGATCGGATATCGACCCGTGGTAGGGGACACTTATATAGAGGACCGGTGTACTTTTCTCCCATTCTTGACGTTAGAGAAGAACCACTGAGACAGTATTCGTCGAAACCTCCTGTGAAACTCTGGTTATTTTTACATTTTTTTTTTTCCGAAAATCAATAAAGTGAGGAACAACGGGGTTGGGTTCGTCCGACGAAAACAGAGATCCTATTATTCTCTTCTCCAGGAGACCCCGATGAGAATTAAACACAGACATCGGGAATCTACACACGACGCACTGGTTCTTGGAGGACCGCAAAATACACCTGTCCCACAAGTTCCTGGTAGTCCTCGACTTGGGGGTTTAGTACTCTTTTTAGTCGTCGGAACGGTTGAGAAAGGAGATGTACGTCTTCTGAGATGTTGTTACGCACTCAGTGGTCGTAGACGAAGGACGGACGGGGTACCTCGGGTCCTGTGCGGCCGGGAAACACCGGAAGACTTTACCAAGACCCGGGTTCCCTTTAGGGGACGGAACAGTAGGTGCCCCCGTCTTCACAGTCCTTGGTGAAGATCACCCAGGAGGAACGGGTCCCGAAGGAGGAGCGGGTCCCGAAGGAGGAGGAGTCTGGGCCAAAGGAGTACCTATTAGAAGGACCCTACTGGTTGAATGGAGTTTCACTAGAGAATTCACTAGGGCCCTGACCGGACACTCTCCCCACACAACTCCTAAGACCCGAATAGTATCCGTGTGGGGATCAAAGAAACAAGGCTCGGGAACCCCAAAGATATGGTCAGTTGGAGACCCACCAAGGGACCATATATCGGATAGGATATATTCGTAGTGGATATGTGAGTAACACTAAACAATTTTTGTTTGGAGTCTTTACTTTGACTCGGGGGTTCTCGGTTATTTTTGAATCTGGTCCTCTTTTGGGCCCCCAAGACCGGGGTAGAGACGGTTACTAAAGGGCCACTGAAACACTGTTCGATGAAGTGGAGAGACACGGAACCTAGGACTTCAACAATCTTCTCCAGTACTGGGGACAGGGTGAATGCACTTCTACACAAATTGGTCAATAAACTAATTGATCGGGTTGTTTATAACTCACGGACGGATCTCACCACAACGTAAGTGTCCCACCACTGTTCTGTCTAAACCGGGGACGAGAGGTCCGGAAAGGTCGGGACCACTGTACGTTCCACTAAGATGTTTGTCGGGGATGTCGGGGGACGACGGGGTCGGACCCAACTGAGTGGGCTGAGAGTGGAACCCTCCTTCCTCTTGATAGTGAGGAGTGTATCCTCCACCACAATTCTCACTCGGCCCCACCTTTTCAGAAGACTACCTACGATAGAGGTAAAATAACGTTGTCTTCGACACAGTGACGTCTGTCCTTCGTTGGTTACGTTGGTCTTAGTAGGTACTGTTGATACTAGTCCATTCCCTCCCCCTCTCCTGTCCCTTGCCTCTCTACCCCACGTCGTCGGACTCACCCGTCGGGGGAGGGACGAGTTTAAGTAGGTAAATGAGTTGTCATAACTGCCGGCCAGACGGGTCAAGACACAGACGTCTCACACAACCAGAATGGAGTGAACAATTAAAGGACCAGAGAGAGAGGGGTAATACGGAGGTGACAAAGGAAAAGTGTATAGTCTTGATACAAGTCTAGACTCCCTTTCGTGTGTGACAAATTCTATCCCGACTCCGTCTCCCTCCGAAGGGTCCACCGCGATCACCATTTCTTGGACGGGCGGTTACGTCCAATCTGCATTCTCTGTGCCCAAGCTAGGGGTCCAGTCCGTACCGTTGGGTGAGGTCATAAGAACGGACCTCGTAGGGTTCCTGTCTCCTCCGACCGCCCGACGTCAGATACCCCAGTGTGTCTCAACCTGTGCTGACTCACTGAATCATACGTGCGTGTCGTGTCTCCCTCGTTTCTCGGGGTCACTTGACATTCGACAATACGTACTTCGCACGATGGACCATCACACAAAGACACAGTGACACAGATCCGTGACACTAGTCGCAGGACACACCACTACTTGTCGCGAAGAGTACATCCACGCCTACAGCATGCGTGTGGAGTGCACCTCCGCCTCGCGCGGACATCCTCGCCTACAACATACGTGTGGAGTGCACCTCCACCTCGCGCGGAGAGTACATCCTCGTCTACAGGATGCGTGTGGAGTACATCTCCACCTCAATCTTCGTGCCAGAGAATGGACGTAGTAAATCTCTAAGACAACTTTACGTCTAAGACCGACCATCTGGACCTTACTCCAGACTCTAAGACGCTAAGTGGGTGTGAGGGTCTAATTCAGTTACGAAGCTTATTTTTCCTCGACGTTCCAGACAAGTCTCGAGAAGAAGAAACACCTCTCCGAGGTGTCTCATTGTAGTGTTACCGTCTTTAAGTATAACAAGAAGGATACTCGGTCCATAATTCATGTGATTTCCGTAATCGTCGTGTGAATAAGGAATGTTGTTACGATGTCGGTAACAGATATAAACTATGTAATCTTTTGGTTCTGTGTTTGTCCAATCCATTGAATTGATTCAAATGTGGTGTTGATTCACTACCTCCATCCCGAGCTAGGGTACGGTAGACCGAGGTATCCTGTATGAAAACATAGAATGGTAGAGAAGGTGAGACGACTCCTTCTCGACCCCATTCAGTCCTCTGCACCCAAGGTCAGATTGAGACGACGGTCAACCGACACACTGAAACCCATCCTGTGGAAGAATCCCCGACGTCACAGGTTACCTCTGTACGACAAGGGGGAAGAACAACGACCCGGGGAGCCCGTGACACCTAAAGTCCCTCTCACCGTCATCATCCGGTTCGACTACAGTTGTCCTTTCGTTCGTCTCGAAGGTCGTTTCGTTCAAACAAACAAAAAGACACTGTATATCCTATTTCTTTTTGTCTCCCGTTTCTTACTTCTTGAAGAATAAAACAAATATTCAATGACTGTACTAAATTGACAAACAAATATCTTTTGTTAAATCCAGTACACAATCCTTTTATTAAATCCCAGACATACGGGACGTCTCTCTTACCCACGTATTTTTCGTTTGGAGTACCCCTGGACTTGTACCCCGCTCACTGACTTTTGATACCATGTCGAGTCTTTCCGTCCGATACTACTACTAAACGTACCAAAGTCGACCTCCAGGCCCGACGACGGCAGTTCAGAGACCCTCTCGACCTGCAGAAAGATCGGACCTAACTGTTCGTAGTAGTTCCTTGAAGCCGACGGAGTTCTGTTCCTTGGATTAAACCCTCCTACTTGTCGGGGACTCTCCAAAGACCACCCCCTGTCGGTTGAACCTTCCCCTCCCTCTGCCCCCTCCGGGACAAAATACGTTTACTCCCAGAAAAACTCCTGCAGAAGGACGAACAAACCTTAAGAGAAGAGACCCGACTCCACAACATTCCCCTTTAAGACCCAAACTCGTGTGGAGTGGAACACCGATTTTAGAGTGGCCGACCCGGGTCGAACAGACTAGAGTGGACTTCCATAGGTTCGTCAGATGACCAAAATAAAAATATTGTTTCATACAGACAACTCTCCAGGACACCCCGGTAGGACCTCCCTCTCCCACCCGAAGGGATTAAATAACACTTCAAAGAATAGGGTACAGACACTACACTCGATTCGTTATAGGACACCACGTATAACATGACTGACCAAAAAAAGACTTATTTAAGAGAAGAAATGGTTAGTCACCTTCACAGAAGACAAAATCCTTCCGGTCAGTTCCTGGTACTTACCTCTGATACTCTTTACTTTCCGCGGAACCCCTTAAGGGACCACCAGATCACCACTCCTGAGACTTAAGAGTGACGATTCCCGGGCCCAAGTCGGGAACTGACCCCTTGTTTTATTAGGGTGTTCAGTACGTCATGACGGTTTTTGTTTATTTAATTTTTATTTCTTTACTTTGCCCGGAACTTCTTGTTTTTATCTACCCTTTTGTCCGGATCTTTCCCTATTTTTAAATGAGCTTCACTCAATCATGTCTCTTCCCAAAGTCTGATCTGAGGTGGGTCGTGGACACGAGGTGTATTACTAGTTCTCCCACTCGTGTCCTGAAGATTAGTACTGAGGAGTGGCAGTGAGGTAAAGACTAGAGAGAAAGAGACACAAAGATGGAAAAGAGAGACAGAGAGACAATAACTTAACCCAGGGTGACAAGTGTCGAAAGTTTTAGTCATGAGTGTTTACAACTACATTTCCTTTCAACGGAAAATAAGTCTTACGGTCGTTAGACCCCTGGGGGGTTTTGGTGGAGACTTCTAAGACGAGTCTGCATTTTCGAAAATTTCCCTTTGTCCGTTCATTGGAGTCAATTAGTAACTCTACCCGACCCCCACACCCACCCCCCCAGTCTCAGCGGTGGTAGGGGGTGACACACGTCCGAACAATTGAGACACACTGGAAAGAATAAAGAAATCTACAATAGAACGAGTGTGTCAAACAAGTTTTCTAGTCACTTTCCCTTCGACCAGGAAAGTCACTTTCCTCTAGTCACTTTCCTCTAGACCACTACACAATTAATGAATGAGAAGTGAAGGTAAAGAAACTAGATACCTTTCTTTGTTGTTCAATCTGTTTCATCGCACACTAGTTTTCTACACCTTCAACGTGGTCCCGGTCTCCACTCGTCTCGACCACGGAGGACGTCTCTCGAGAAAGGACGGGTTTCGACGGGTGTACAGACAGACAAGAGAGACAGTAAAGAAAGAATAACGAGGGTTAGATCTATATAGAAAAGTCCGGGATTTAAGTAGGGGGTGTCCATACGTACACCTCAACCTCTCTTCCATAAAGATTGTTTCCCTACCAACAGTACCACTGTTTCGATTTACTGACTTCGGGTTCCGTTCTCCTTAAGACCCATCTCCCCAAGAACGGTTTTACCCGTGGTTGAAGATCACCCGTCCGAAGTCTACCGATTACTGTTATTCTTAGCTATGAATGTCTCGTCGACGGTACACGACCTACGACTTTATTCACGAAATGCACATGCTAGGACCCAGGACATAGATATGACACTGACCGACCGACTTCTTTGGAAAGAAATAAGGATGGACCCTTTCTCTAAAGTATCTTGTCCGAAATCACAGACTTCAGTCGGTCAGGACTGAGGTCAGGATACACTGAGACTCGTTTAATGAATCACCGACATTCAGAGTTACAGGAGGACCCATTTTGTCTCTATTATTGTGACCAGAGGTCCACACCGACACTCAATACTCACTCTACTTCCGGGGCGTCGGGAGTCTCACCCTTCGGCGTGCACATCACATTTCTGACGGTTCGGTCCTTAGTGTCAGACCGAGGTTCAGACGGCACTAGGTGGGTCCTGTCCAGTGGTGCAACGGAATTGGGAGTCAACAGACTCCCCCTGTGACTGGTGGGGCACGATAGTACACTTTCGGTCTCGTAATACTACCGACCTCTCCGGGAGTACAGACGTGTGCGTGCTCCAAGGGCTGACAAACGAGCGTGATACAGGGGATGAGAACGGGTCCGAGTCATGGTGAGCTGGTGCGAGTGGACGAAACACAGAGATTTTGTGTAGTCCGAACAGGAGTACAATCCCGGAAACACGAAACGCACGTGTGTATGTGGATTTGACTCTATCCTAATTTTCTTTGGAGGTTACAACACGAGCTCACCCTAATTGTCCGATAATTCTCCTTCGTCAAAATGTCTCCTGAGTTGGAAGAGTTCCACTGAACCGACCTACAAGTAGGACTCGACTGACCTACTACCGTTCTGGTCGAAGTACTCTCGTATAGAGTAGAAGACACTGGCGGGGCCCACACAAAGGGTGTCTGTGGACGTACCGAACGTGGAGGTGGAGAGGTCTGGAAATGAGTTTCCCACAGGATAAATTCGTACTTGAGGGGGTAAAGGTGGAAGTCGTGTAGAATATGGGAAAGAAACGAAGGGGCCGTAAGATGAAATAATACAGACAAAGAGATGAGTTTACATTCGAGGTACTCCTATCCAAACAAGTAACGGACCGTGAATCACAATTTAAGTGTAAAGTACTTATGCACTAGATCTACTTAATTTTTGTTTTTATTACCGTTTGTGAATAAATCACGAAAACATTCGGTTCGTCAGTAGATTCATTATATGTATTACATTATATAATACTTATATATAAAGTAAAATTAAAAGTTTTGTCAGGATATCTTTACTCTCACTTTATTTTCCTTTTTTCGGGGGAAGAAACTTACAATTGGTATGTCTACCAATTGAGAACCCCTTCTTGGACCTGTATCTCCAGTTCTTTGTGGACTACAGTATGTCTAGTATTCGTCGTCTCGGTCCGAAGGTCAGGGGTGTCGGACGAAGGTCCCACTCGAGATGACAGTTGTAGTCACAAGTCCACAACTCGTGCATAATAAGTGGTCACTTTTATTAAGACGAAAGAGGAGATGTGGAGTACTATTGGGAGATACCCTTTCTAATAATTGTTGGGTTAATGTGTCTACTACTCCGGACTTCGAATCGCTCCGAGTTGTTGTGTGATTCCCAGTGTGCCAATCAATGCCCTGACCCCAAACAATTCAATTCATTTGTTCCTCTGGGAACCTCACTCCACCGACACTACGGGATCCACCTCAGACACATTCGTTTGGTTTTAGATTCGGACGTTTACGGAGTTCCAATACTTTATTTTTGTGACTCCTGTCAGTGACTCTCGGTTGATCTGCAATTCGGTGTCGGTTAGTTTGTCGAAGAAAGAAGTGAAAGTGTGGAGGAGATGTATCCAGGAAGGGTCGACCGAGGACTGATGACTCTCGAGGATTGGTGAAGGCCAAACCACGACGACTAAGGTTCTCTAAAAACAAGTTTATTTGCCCGTTTTAAGAAAATTATACGTAGTCAAATAGAAAATTGTTACGGGTTACGTCCACAAGACGAGGTGGAACGTGTGTACCACCTGTTACCCTCTCCTCGAAACGACCGTATTCCGCGACATGGACATCCTTTCTTTGTAACAAAATGGTTACCCACGTTTTCATCTCCTCCTCGTCTACCTCAGTCTCTCCCTCTCTCCTTTTTGATAATTTCCTCTACCACTAACGTCGGTACTTTAATTTTCTGCGAATGAGGAACTTTCTTTTCAATACTGGTTGGATCTATCGTATAAGTTTTCGTCTCTGTAATGAAACGGCTGATTCCAGGCAGATCAGTTCCGATACCAAAAAGGACACCAGTACATACCTACACTCTCAACCTGACACTTCTTTCGACTCACGACTTCTTAACTACGAAAACTTGACACCACAACCTCTTCTGAGAACTCCCAGACAACCTGACGTTCCTCTAGGTTGGTCAGATAAGACTTCCTCTAGTCGGGACCCTAAAGAAACCTTCCTTACTACGATTTCGACTTTGAGGTCATGAAACCGGTGGAGTACACTTCTCAACTGAGAAACCTTTTCTGAGACTACGACCCTCCCTAACTCCCGTCCTCCTCTTCCCCTGCTGTCTCCTACTCTACCGACCTACCGTAGTGACTGAGTTACCTGCGCTGAGACTCACTTGAGGCCCTCAACCACTACCTGTCCCTCCGGACCGCACGACGCCAAGTACCCCAGCGTTTCTCAACCTGTCCTGACTCGCTGACCTGACTTGACTTGACTTGACTTGGGGGGATATATAGGGTGGACGAATGAAGTGAAACTGAGAAAGTGAACGGATAGACAGGAACGAGAGGAAGGTCCGAACTTCTTGCACAGGACCGAGAACACATCTGGTGTCCCCCGTACCGTGTCTCAACACGAAAACAAGGAACCACAATAATAAATAATTCGTGTGTCGACCACGAATTATTTACGGACGATTCCTTGGTTCATATGTTAAAAGAGGGTTTGGTACCGGAGACTCAGGAACTAATCGAGGATCCTCCGTGGGACCTCTTTAGACCCCGAGTGGAAGGTGTGGAGTCCACGTTCCCCTCCCTTGTGTATCGGACGCCGTCCTGGGACACCCACGAAATACATACACCGAAGTGAAGGAACACAGAGTCTACCATTTCTGAGACGGACGTTACTCCCTATGGACCCAAGCTAGGGACCCACCCCTTCTCTCTGACCTCTTCCCTTACCGTTGGGTGAGGTCAAAAGAACGGACCTCTTAAGGTACCTGTCTCCTCCGACCGTCCGATGTCAGGTACCCCAGTGTTTCTCAGTCTGTGCTGACTCGCTGATTGTGTGATTTCGAGTCTCCTTACCTCCTCCAACATCCAGAGTAAGGGTGCACTGGTCGTCTCCGTAGAGTCTGAGTCCCTCCACCCTCCTGAACGAACTCCAGTGTAGACTCCCTACCGTCCAGGGCTTTCACTTGGGTCCAGACTAGAAGGACCTAGGAAACGACGACCCCTCCAAGTAAAACAAACCTGGTTCGATAGATTGGGTCTCGGGTTCAACGATGTGACCGACGGTCTAGAAATTTGGGTCGACGTATTTTTCCTCGGACCTGAACGGTCGTCGTTCGAACACTTCAATGTGTGTGTAAATACCTGGTTGTGTCTCGCTTCTTCGTCTCCGGCTGAAGACTTCCACAATGTGCTACAAGGACCGTGACGACTCAGACCAGAGGAGGACCTCCTGTGAGATCGGAGGAAAGTTGAAGGTCGCACCTAACGACTGTCGGTGTGTACGAGTCCCGTCGACAGAAAACCTTGTTACTTAAACGATCCTTCAAGTCGACCATTTCTTGGGCGGACGTTGTGTCCCCTGGGACAAAGGTAAAGACTCAGCCGAGGCTAGACGACGTCTTCCCTACCCGATGGGTGAAGTCGTAAGAACCCGAAGGGACCACCGAGTCGACCATTTCTTAGAAGGACGTCACACCCACTGGACCCAAGTTAGGGATCTAACCCTTCTAGGGGACCTCTTCCCTAAGAGGTGATAAGAACAGACCTCTTAAAGTACCTGTCTCTTCAGACCACCCGATGTCAGGTACCCCATCGTTTCTCAGTCTGTGTTGACTTACTGAAAGTGTGAAAAAACAGGTTTACCTATTCTCCTAACCGAAAGTACACTTTAGGACCAGGACGACGCACTAGAACTTGTCAAGTGAAGTGGACGCGGGGGGGAAGGAGTACACACACCTAACATTATTCCTAGGTTCTACGGTAAATATCATCGACACTTCAACCACGAGTGATTTTACTGCCAACAAAGATAAGTCCGTAAAATCGAAAAAATTAGAATAAAGGGTACTTTGTGGTAACAGAACCCTTTAGAAAGAAGAATGTACAGTAAAAAAAAAAAAAAGTTTGATCGTTCATACTGTTCCGTTTTCCGTGACCGGGTCCGGTCGACACGACAGAAGACCCAGACATAAAGGTCCTTCAAGAGTCGACTCGGGGAGTATGTCCACGAACTTCTAAATAGACCGGTCGCTTCGACCCATCGGAAGACCTAAGAGGACGCTAAGTCTGGCGGGGGACGTCCGAGAGGACGGGTACGGGAAAGAGACTTTGTCTGAGTAGGGTCACACTTTGAGAACGGAACTGAGAGGACTTCGAACAAATGCGGATTGTGTTAGGGCCCATGTAGGTTGAGTGAACTGCAGGAGACGTCGACACTTGTTTACGGGGACGAGTCACCGTCTTCGGTTGACTAGTAAGGACCTCCATCTGAGTCCCCAGTCGTACAGTACAAACCGGTTCCTCAAAGTCAAGTCAAACCAAGTCAGTAAGTCAGTACAGACTGAGAAACACTGGGGTACCTGACGTCGTACGGTCCGGAGGGACAGGTAGTGGTTGAGGGCCCCAAATGAGTTTGAGTGAAGGTAATTCAGCCACTACGGTAGGTTGGTAGAGTAGGAGACAGTAGGGAAAGCGGAGAGTGGAAGTTAGAAAGGGTCATAGTCCCAGAAAACTTTACTCAGTCAAGAAGTGTAGTCCACCGGTTTCGTGACCTCAAAGTCGAAGTCATAGTCAGGAAGGTTACTTATAAGTCCTGACTAAAGGAAATCCTACCTGACCAACCTATCGGAATGATAGATTCCCTGAGAGTTCCTCAAATCCCCTCCTATATAAGAATTTTCACGAAGGGTCCATCGTGACCACTATTTCTTGGACGGACGGTTACGTCCTCTGAATTCTCTGTACCCAAGTCAGGGACCCTTCCCTTCTAGGGGATCTCCTCCTGTACCTTTGGTTGAGGTCATAAGAACGGACCTCTTATGGTACCTGTCTCCTCGGACCTCCCAATATCAGGTATCTCGGTGTTGCTTAGTATGTGTCGATTTCTCTGAATCGTACGTACGTATAAGAATTTTTCAATAATACTCGAGATCTCGATCAGACATGTGAACGTCGAGACAATACCTTTGGATCGGGTCAGAGTCCAGAGACGGTACCTTGGTGACAGTCAGTCCTGACTTATAACACTTTCTCTGGAGAAGGTACACCGGAATACCGAACCAAGTCCGTGACCCTGGTCTTCTCCAAAGTTTTAGGTCGAAAGTATGGGCCTATATTCAAATAGAGTCGTGTCGAAACCAGACCTACAGAGGGAGACCAGTGAAAGGATCTATGAGTTTCTTCTGAGACACGGAGTCAAAGAAATAAACCTCTTATTTCTCTTATGAGTAGGGACGTAATTTCCAACGGATTTCTAGTTGAAGAGACTATCGAGTCAACCATTTCTTAGGTGGATGTTACGTCCTTTGGGGTCAAACTAGGCACCCAACCCTTCTAGTGGACCTCTTCCCTATCCGATGGATGAGGTCATAAGAACCCGAAGGGAACACCGAGTCAACCATTTCATAGGCGGACGGTACATCCTCTGGACCCAAGTTAGGGACCCAATCCTTCCAGGGCACGTCTTCCCTTTCCGATGGGTGAGGTCATCAGACCGGACCTCTTAAGGTACCTGACATATCAGACACCCCAACATTTCTCAGTCTGTACTGACTGAAAGTGAAGTGAACTGAAGTTTCTAGTTCACTCAATTATAAAATACTTTACACATCACGGACCGTGTACCACTCACGGTATTTGTTTGTTGTCTTCTCGGACATCGGTGTAGGACAGCGAAAGGATGAGATCGGGTCGGATCTGAATTGAAGAGTTCTTGGTGTCAGGGTGGCGGTCCTGTCTTTATCAGAAGGAGGACGAGGAAGAAGTGAGGGTGGAGAGTTGGGGTAAACGTAAGAACCCTGGATCTCACTAAAAGGTCAAGAACTGTACTGTCTTTATAGAACCGTAGGTAGGGAGAGATCTAATTCGAGGAGTACCTATCGATAACACACTTACCGACGTGAGTCATTTATAAATCAAAAACTTACTCGCTTAAGTTTCCGTACGTCGTTTCCGTTGAGGTCTACAGATCCGTCGAGGAAGAACCTAAGAACCTCCTTCGGATACCGAAACGGCAAACGGAAAATCTTATAGAGACCGAAAGAGAATAGAAGGTCAGTTACAGGGGCAGAGATCGGGGATCCTTCTTCTTGAGAGAGACCGGAGGGACCGAACCCAAAGTTAAAACGGGTTGACAACAAAATGAAAGAAATATAGGACTTCGGACTTCAAACCACCGAAGGTGACGTGAGGACCCGGGAATCCTATAGTACGGTTGAACTTGGGGTCGAAAGAACCCTCGTTACACTAGGTCATCGGGACACTCACCCCTCTTTCTTGGAGGAGAGGGAGTGGAGGAGTTACGGAGATTTTGTGGGGGGTGTGGATTGGGTTCTTCTTGTCGATTTCAGAACTACTCTATGGGGACTCTGTCCCACGTCTACTGTAGGGAGTCACCTGTGGCACCTCATCACCCTAATGCAGGTCTACCGATCTTCACTTCAGAAAACACTCTCATCGACCGTAGTCTCTCGAGTGAGAGAAACGTCCCTTTGTCACGTACTTTTTCACGAAACTTAAATCAATTCCTTCCTGTAGTTATTCGTTAAAACAACTCAAGGACCCTACACACACTACTATAGATCTAGGACTCGTCGAATGGTTTTCTTTTGTCAGTGAATAAGAAATCTTTACTTTTCAGACTTAGGTTATAGGAGTCTTACAACAAGTGTCAAGTAACGTAAAACTGAGAAAAGTTAGAAAAAGTTTTGGATGACGGAACGGGATGGGTTGTGGGTGTCTTCGCGGTAGGAGGTACATGGTTTCACGAGAGACCAGAGTCCCTAAAACAACGTCGAAAAGGACGACATTCCTCGTTCCCAGGAAGACGAAGACGGAGACAGAGAGGTGGGAGTTTCGAGTATTTTAATAATCAAGAAGTTTAGCAGTGAGTTTGACCTGAAAGAGGTTCATTGGAAGGGACTATGTGAAGAATCGGGAATCTTCAGTAGGACTGTGAGGGAAGAGGGATACGGACACTACTTGTGTCTGAACCTTAACAAGGTCCTTACAGGACTATTGTTTGTAGGGGTAGTAGGAATATTGTCGGAGTAAGAAGAGTTTGACGGACAGTGTTAACCCTTTCATACCAACGATATGGGTGTCCGGAAACGCAGACGGTAATCTGTTTCTGAGAATTGGAAAGCACACGGTACCCGGGGAAACCGTGTAGTCATTTCGGATACCAAAAATTATTACAAAGATTTACGTATTTTATATATTTTAACTTTTCCTTTAGTTAGAATAATTATATATCGATAGTTTTATACCTTTACTGTTAATCATAATATATTATTTACACAAAGAGATATTACGTAATTGTTCTAGATCGTCACCCGGATGTTTAATAACTGTAAAGATTCGTCACTACTCACAACTCTATAGATTTTGTTGGTATTACCCTGTGTCTTATAGACACTAAAGATAGTCGTTGTTCCAATGTCCGTGACGATTATGGTGACACCAGATATAAACAAAGGATAGGAGACTTTAAAATTTTTTTTTTAATTTAAAACTGATCTCCAGTCACTTTTCTATTCTACACCGAAAAAGGGAAAGAGGAAGACGGTCTAATCTTTGAGGATATAATCTCGTAGAGAAGGGGAGTGGTACGGGACTCCAGGGTCCTCTCCAGGGTTCTTTAATTCGGACAAGGACGACCATAAGTACCCAGTAGGTCGAGTCACAGGTGTGTTCTTAACGTCAAACAAAACCCTTAATTTTCCTTTTCTTGACCTGTAGGAATAGAGGATCCACTTTCTTTCACTTTCACTTCAGCGAGTCGGCACAGGCTGAGAAAACGCTGGGGTACTTGACATCGGAGGAGGCAGGTACCCTAAGAGGACTACTCCTTTGAATTAAGTTCGAGGACAGACCTAAAAACAAGGGTCTGACCCACAGATCCTCTCCCAAAAGCGTCACCGAGGGTGAAATATCTGTCCTCCCCCTCCCCAATCGGTTGAAACCCCCTGAGTCTATGCAGTCTCCTTTACAGTCGTCTTTCCGACCGTCGTTCAGCCCGACCAATCTGTCTGTGCTACCTTTTTTCATCCGTTCCCTTTACTGCAGTGAGTGGGACAGCCGAAACTCCTGGGCCTTGACTGTTACGTCGAAGCGTCCCTCAGGGTCGTTGAGGCGGGTGGGGGTCCCTCCGTCGGCTCCGGCCTCCGCGTCCGCCCCGGTTCGACGAGACGGCGCCCGGGCTCTTACTCTTTCCGCAGGTGGACGGGTGGGTCCCTCGACTCAGAAGGAAGTCGTCTTGGGATTGACGATGCACAAAGGGACTGTTCACTATGTAGCCCGTCCTTCGGGTCTACGGTCGTTCACACTACAGTAGTGTGTGTCCCTTTTGGGACTTGACAGTTGAGTCCTGAACGGCACCCTCTTTTCCTCAGCGACCCAAAGGAAAATACCAAAAATCTTTTAACAAAGGACGGGTTTTTACCGAACCAATTCTTCGGCCCAAATAAAGTTTTCTTTCGTAAGAAACACAGAGAGGAGACGGGGCCCGTGGCTAGAACGCGATTTGGCGTCAAGACTCTGAGGACTTTCAATCGAACCACACGAGTTCTTTACATGGGGGCAAAGAGACGGTTCAGTGTGGTAGGGGTAGGTAAGGTCGACTCGGGACTGTCACGCGAGACGTACCGCCCCGGGAACTTGTAGAGGACCAGTCGCGTCTCGACAACGGCACAGAGAGTGAGATTCTGAGAAGCACCGAGGGAGAACGGAGTCCCGTTTTTGCTTCTTAATATCTTAGTTTTCCGGGGCGACTTTCTCTGAATTCTTTAGTAATGACGTGTTGAGTGTCTACTCCTTTGTGCAAGTCTCTTCCCTTCACTAAAGGGGTTCTGGTGTGTCATCCTACTCCGACTCCGATCTCGATGTTGAAGCCGAAGAACTGAAGGTCAAGTTTAACTTTAGGAACCGCCCTATAAACACGAGGAATTACTACGCCGGACCATCGACGTCAGGTACCCTAGCGATCCTCAACCTGTGCTGAGGCTCTGAAGTGAAAGTGAAAGTACGTAACCTCTTTCTTTACCGTTGGGTGAGGTTATAAGAACGGACCTCTCCGGGTCCCTGTCTCCCCGGACCACCCGACGGCAGATACCCTAGCGTGTCTCAACCTGTACTGACTTCGCTGAATCGTCGTCGTCGTCGTTACTACGCCGGCATAAAGGTTGAATCCAGACGGTGACGACCAAGTGGACGGACAGGAGCTTGTGGAACACTCGAGACGGCAGGGTCAGTAGAGACACGACCTACGGGATAAGGAGGAGGAGCAGGTAAATTTCCCAGTCGAGTTTGGAAGGTGACACACTCGGAGAGAGGAGACAAAAGGAGTCGAGGATGGGAGATGAGTGACTCAAGTCAAGTCAAGTCAGAGAGTCAGCACAGACTGAGACCCGGTCCGGAGGGACAGACAGTGGTTGAGGGTCTCAAATGACTTTGAGTGCTGGTAACTCAACGACTACGGTATGTTGGTAGAGTAGGAGACAACAGGAGAAGAGGAGGACGGACTTTAGAAAGGGTCGTCTTTCATAACTAAAAGAGACACAAGACATCCGTCCACGGTACAGGGGGGTCTCCCCGTTATTTCGTCGGTTCCCGCATTCTGGAGGACTCCGTAGTGGCTATAAGTATCGTAAGTCGTCACAGAACGTCTGACTTCAGTAAATCAATCATGTACAAATACCTTTGTTATTAAATTTTAGATAAGATAATATATGTTTCTCATTAGTTTTAGATGAGAACAAAAAAATACTAAACATATTGATACGTATATAAAATTTTGAAGGACCGTTTAGTTACTCGGTCTGTCCGTTCTATCCAAAATAAGAGGTAAAATAACTACTTAGTTATTTTAAAGTCCACTTAGTTAAATGTAAAGTCCACTTACGGACTTTACATTCCTGACCAGTACCCAGTAGGTTCCAATGGGACTGTCAACAACCACTCTTTCATTCACAATCTTCAGAGGACCAAGAGTTAGGGTAAATCCGGTTAGTTGTGGGAGATGTAAGAAAGGTATCTTTTGAATAAAGAAGACGGTCTTAACACTATCCTTTCGAAGAGAGTAAAAGTTCCCTACGATGGATGACAAGTGTTACCCAATTTTCACAATAAATAACCTTTCTTATGAACTAACTAAGGTTACGAATTTAGAAAATGGTCGATTCACTGGAACCCGTTCAATGAATTAGTGAGACTTGGTATCAAAGAGGTAAACACCTTACTTCCTTAACCTGATCTACGTGAACTTTAGCGAAAATCGAGATTATGAGATCCTCACTATAACACCGTCCCCAGGGGGACCCGAGGGGGGTTTAATTTACTACTTTACGAACGTAATGTCCGTCCTAATATAGTCGTCCGTCCCCAGTCGAACGTTTCCCTTCTCTGTTATTTTGGAATGAAGTGAAAACGGGTTGAAACATCATTAAAAACAATGTTGAACTCATCCAGTACAATGTCTTCCACACCCTTATTAAACGTTAATAAAGGTCGTTAATAAACGTTATGACTTAGTTGTATAAGAATCTTACCATACTAATTTTTATTTACGATGTTCTTTTCGACTCAAAGTAATATAACCCTTTAAACTTTTGGAAGACTAAAGTCCTGAACTCTCACTCAACGTTGTCAAGGAACGAACGAAGTGTTTGAGTCATTACTGTGGGTAGGACAAATAACGGATACTTCACCCAGGAATTCGTCGACCGTAACGGATACTATCTTACCTTAATAGGGTCACTAAGTCCTTAGGACCCTCCCTACTACCCCTCACGACGACGACGACGACGACTCAGCGAAGTCAGCACAGGCTGAGACACGCTGGGGTCTCTGCCGTCGGGTAGTTCGAGGTGACAAGGACTCTAAGAGGTCCGTTCTTGTGACCTCACCCAACGGTAAAGGAAGAGGTTACGTACTTTCACTTTTCACTTTCACTTCAGTGAGTCAGCACAGTCTGAGAATCACTGGGGTGCCTGACGTCGGATGGTCCGAGGAGACAGGTACCCTAAAAGGTCCGTTCTCATGATCTCACTCTTTTTAACAAAAACACCTAACAAGAGTCTATCTATTCTACCCACCAGACAAGAAAGTTGACCTGTAGCACAGTCCAGAGAGGGAACATGTGCCCCGGTCTTCATCCTGACCCCTAGGACAGGGGACCGTGCAAGGGTGGTGAAAAGGCCTCGGGGAACAGGGATTCTTGTGTGTTAAATTACGTTTCTCATTATTTAAGGTTAATCCAGTTACAGAGGTAGGACAGTGGTTGACAGAGGAAGTAGAGGTACAACTGAGGGACCCGGAATCATAGGAGTGTAGTCATTATTGTCATCTTTTTCTACGAAAAACTCATTCAGGACGGTAAATGACCGACCCCCTTGAACCCTTTTGGTGAATTGAAGATTCGAATTCAAAGAAGGAGTCTTTCAACTCAATATTCTGGATGGAGTTTCTCTATTATTAAATAATTTGGGTGTAAATAATTTACGAATGATACTTGACCCTGGATAAGATCCGTAAACATTATGTCGTCAGCTGTTCCGTCTGTTTTAAGAATGGGAGTTTTTCGAATATAAAGAAAATTACCTTAAAATACTCTTAATGTACTCTTAGTCAAATGTACATAATCAAATATGTATGATGTATAATATATGATACTAATATTACAGATGTCATAAATTATACAGTCAGGTCCATGATCCGAATCCTATGAAATATATATAATAGTAATATTATTATTAATAAACTAGCTTAGTATACTGTTCCGGGTATAGTCTGGTCAGAAAAAAATAAAAATTAAAAAAATTAACGGCATATCAACCAAGTGTTACAACACAAGCAAAGACCATATGTCGTTTCGCTAAGTCATATAAGGGAGAAGGGGGGAACTGTTGGTTCAGACAAGAGAGACACTCAGACAAAGTCAAAGTATCTATTCAAGTAAACATTATAGTCTGGTAGAACTGGATGTGTCTACCTTTAACGTATACTAAGTCGGATCGGGTTAAAAATGATAGGAACTGAGGGGGCACGGGATTTGATATGTAAATTAGTCGGAGGTTTAAATTTTTTTTTTCATAAGTTTAAGGGAGTTCAGGTAGGTGTAGAGAGAGAGACGACGACGATGACCAACTTCGGTGTGACTTTAGAGAGACCCTCGTGAAGTTACCGACGTAAGGAACGGAGGTCAAGGAGGGACTTCAACTAAAAGATCACAGAGAGATTAACTTAACGAGGAACGACTTTCGGGAGCATTGTGGAACGAAAACCTATTTCAGGGTTGAGGAAGTGTATTGATTAAAACGAAGATGGGAGGTTGATCGAGTAAAAAGTAAGAACACAGGGGTAGGAGGAGAGAGTCAGATCAAAATCCGAGAAACCATTAATGACCAATTAAACATTCAGAGGTAAAAGTCCAAGTCGATTCGGACTCTAGGACACCAAAATCCGATGTCTTATTTCTTCCTTTTTGAACTTTAGTTACACAATTAAGTTATCAGTAGTTCAAGGAACCCGATATGTTATCCGTGGAAACGACTCGTGAAAGGTCCTTGGTGACCGATAACCCTGGTACTTCAACTTGTTCCACGAGAATTCGATCACCCTCTATGTTTATATATTGGTTTTTTCACTTAAGTGACACGATCGATGTTTTCTCGATATGTTTTGTTTCCGTTCGAGGTGTCCACCCTTCTTCCCTATGTAAAACGGAACCATTCACCACCACATCTCTCTCCTTTTCCAATCCCACTCCGTCTCCTTCAAATAAAAATTATCGTCCATTTAACTTAACCACAAACACGTCTCACGTCTTACCCTAGATCAGTAATCTAAAAATTTTCTTATTGCATAAGACTATATCCTTTTCCTGTCTGAAGTAATAATTTCAGTCAACTCTAACGTGCACTTATTGATTCAACTGAATTAGTAATGTCCATTGAATCTTGTTTTGTTAACCCAAGAAGTACCAATTACTTTTCCTTGACTGACTGCCCTCATGTCGAATATAAATGACTTACAGAACAATCTGGTACAAAGAGTTAAAATGAAGTTAGTGTCAATACCTACTCTTTAACAAATGAATCGTTGTTCCTACCTTTTTGTCCGTATTTGAGTTCTCTATAAATCTATAAGTGTATACAAAAGTTGTAAATAGTTCGGAATGTTACTTTTCAATATCAGAGGTAAAAGTTTCTTGAAATCCTTCTGTAATTTTCCTCACAAGACTAGTTTCTATCTACTCGGTTCGTAGTATCACTGTAACTTACAGTCTTAACCTTTTCCAGAATATGTAATAGATAAGATAACGAGGGTAAAATGTTTGACTTTAGGTCTTTCTGTTTTGTTGTACGGTTTCAGAAGGACAATTGATACCTTAGAGACCTGAGTTTATGTCATAAAGTCTCAGAATCTATAACTTATCCTTTTTTTCAACGTTTCCTTATGTAATATGAAAGATGGTAAAACTCTCAAAAGTTTCGTAACAACCTCCCAATTAGAGTCCACGGAATTAAATTAAAACGGATCTCCACACCAGGACGGACTACCTAATCAGGAACAGTGTCTCCCGTTGTAATCTAAGAGTGTACGGTTTCTTTTTAGACGATAACCTTTAGTCTCTTCTCTCTCTAACGAAACCCGGTTTCATCAAATCCTTATTTCGTAACCCCAGGTGAGAAGTCACTACTTACCTCCCTTTTATCCCATCGGTAAAAACTTCTCTTTACCACCCCTTTCGTTCCCGTTGTCTTTTATCCCCCTCACTCAGATGTCACAAACCCAATCCCTCGTTGGACCAATCCTGCGGACCCACATCTCCTCCCCTTTCGTGGAGAACCTTAAGAGAAAGTCAAGACATTAAGTCCCTAGAAAAGACAGGACTAATGGTAAAATGGAAGGAAAACCCTCCCTTGGTCTTTCTTTCTCTAAAGGAAATTGATTATTGATATTGTTCATTAGGGGTTCTTCACGAAGAAACGCCTCCTTCCACAACTCCATTAGGTCGGACGTTAATTTGACGGAGTCCGACCCTCCTTCATGTCACAGTGGTCTCTTTAAGGTTCCCTCAAAATCGGGAGTGGACGACCTCGACTGAAGGAAGTACACTGAATATCTATATATTAACCTTCGGAGAATCGAACTCTGTCTGAGGATCCTCTAACGTCTGTCGTCGGGAAGGACTTGAGTCCATTCTCTCGCGGGAGAGAGATGTGTCAAGTGTACCAAGGCCTCCATTCAGGTCAAGAGGGTTAGTAGATGGGTCCACACAGGTCCCGGTACAGATTTCCTCAGGAAAAGTAATCCTGTTTTATAGGACCTCCTATCTCTCAACAGTACAAATAGAAACATGAGGTCATAGATCATACTGTAAGTTCTATCGCCCATGAATTATGTACGACTAGTTTAACAACTTGACTTATATATAAATGGTGTGTGGATGATACAAGTTCCGTTGGTTGTAGTAAGAGATAAACTTACTAAACTAAGTTTAGAAAAACTTTTCTTAACTAGTGAGTGATCCACGATACAGGTGTTTAGTACGTAGTAAACAAATTTACAGATTTGTTTAAAGACTCCATTTAACTTAATAGTGATAAAACCCCGATTCTTTTCTTTTGAGTTTCTCCACTCAATTGATCAGGTTCCAGTGTATCTACCTCTCACTCATTGAGGGTCCAAATGGACACTGTAAAGGTCACTTTCGGGCTACGGGACCTGCGGGGAGTCAGAACCCTTTTGACCCTATTGGATGTAGCTACCTCTAAACATCTCGTGTGTAAACCTGACAAAGATTGGGTCTCAAGAGCAACTATGAAACCCCAAATCAAATAGGGGAAAAGGACATACACCGTCATAGGGTTCACTTGCACTTCATTTAATATGGTTCGGATAACGAACCGTGTATCCTCTTATAGTCATTCGTCATTACTAATAATCACGACACGGTTCGGTGTGACCTCGGATTACATTTCCCCTTTCTACATGTGGGGATATGTATACGAAAAAATTAAAACACATACAATAAAAAAGTTCTATAATTCCATCACCTTTTAATAACTTTTAAACTTTTCATTAACATAATGTTGAGTGTAATAAAAATTCGAATTTATACAATAAATACAGGGTTTGTGTTAAATAATATTAAAATGAAAAGACTAAAATTCCCTTCTTTGAGTAGTGACTATAAAAGTAGTATATAAAGACCCTTTTTAATTAGTGGTAACTATGTGTCTTTGTATAAATGTCTATATCTATGTATCTATCTATATCTACCTACTATTTACATATATTTACCGAGCTATCTAGTATATATCTATCTATACTTACGAAGGGACAAATCGAGTCGACCATTTCTTAAGCAGACGTTACGTCCTCTGGGGTCAAGTTAAGGACCCAGCCCTTCTAGGGGACCTCTACCCCATCCGATATGGAGGAGGTCATAAGAACTCGAAGTGACCACCGAGGCAGTCATTTCTTAGACGGACACTACGTCCTCCGGAGCCAAACTAGGGACCCAACCTTTCTACGGGACCTCCTCCCGTACCGTTGGGTGACGTCATAAGAACGGACCTCTTAGGGGTACCTGTCTCCTCGGATCACTCGATGTCAGGTAGCCCAACGTTTCTCAGTCTGCACGGACTCTGCTTCGTGCCGTGTCTGTCCATAATCATGAGTAAAAGGGACAACAGGACCTAAGGTTGTACCGAGCCGTACCGTGACAGTCTAAGACAGAAATAAATTTAACAGCTAGAAACAAGTGGTACCTAAAAAAAAGTAATTAAAACGATGACGTAATTTTGTAAGAAATAGAACTAATTTCTCTGAAAACGGGGGAGTTCAAAACACGGACTCTACTCACAAAGTGAGAGGAGGAGGATTAGAGTCGGGTAATAATAAAATAGAATTGTGAGTCGTTCATGATATTTTACGGGTCTCGTTCGAAGTGGGGTTCTTCTTTACTCAAGGAACGGCGGAAAAGGGAGAAAGAGAACCCTTGCGAAAGAACTAGAACTTGGACTCAATGTTCCAATCCCTTCGAATATGAGAACCTAATCGGGGTCCACACGGACTGATGTCAGAAGGATGTCTCCCGTGCCACCTCAGGTCGGTGGGACCCTCCCGCCTCTACACAATCCACCTTAATCCGACTAACGGGTAGTCTTGAACAGAAAGGGACCACCCTAATAATACTTTAGTAACTGAAAGATGGACCGAAGATCCGACTTTATTTAGATGGTAGGGGTTTGTTAGTTGAACTAGAGTCTGTTTACAGGTCATCTCGATTTAAAGAGACGGGACTCCTACCGGTATTGTTAGGTCTGTTAAAGGGAGTTTACGAAAACCACCGAGTCGTTGTCGAAGATACACCAACAAAAGGGGGTCAAGGAGACATCTAGATTCCCCTCCTCTTCCCACTCAATGTGACCGTAAGACCTTTACTTCTGATATATGCAGTTAAGCGGTTTTGTTCAAAACTGTAATAGGGACTCTACAGTAGAATACAGATGAGTGACGTTCACGGACGACGGGGTCCGAAATGGACGACCCGCTACTGCTACCCCGACCCTCCCCTTGTTTTATTTCCTTGGTCCTGGACATCGTGGTTGGGTATTCGTCCGAGACTTGTCCGTGGACTTCCGCAGAGAAGACCCTCCGAGTGTCAGAATCATTCAACTTACTTACCCGGTCTGGTAGACTTCAGTCTACTTCGATAAGTCAAAGAGTACCCCGTACCCCCTACCCTCTCTCTTCAGGAGTCACCACCGTAACCGAATAATTCCCTACCCTACCCCTTTAGCCATTCAGTGCGAAAAGGGAAACTTAAGAATCGAGGACACCAGAGGTCTAAGACCGTGTTCTACTCTCCAAGACCAGAAGGGGAGACAGAAGAAAGACACAAAATAGAGAAGACCTGTGGAAGACGACCCGACTTTTGTGACGTAAACCCTTCGACACACTAGTGGTGATTAGAAGTCCCTTAAGCTTCACCTAAAAGTCTCTAAGCCCTGTCACACCATACACTCCCTCCGTGGGATGGGAAGTAGAACACTGACGGAGGGGTGAAAAGATGAACAAAAGTAGACAGGAGGTCGTCCCACCAATGTTTTTCTTCGTCCAACCCCCGAGGAATGGTCCTCCTATACAAGGGTCCTTTATAGATATCAAGTATTACATTTTGACAAAAACCTCTCCCTGAGACGGGTGACCCGGTACCGTACCTCACCTACCCTCTAGAACTACAGATCCTAGGACCGCCCTCAGTGACTGAACATGAAAGAATGGAACGGGAAAAGACAAATCGTTCGGTTTCTACTTTAGTAACTGTAGTCTTAGAACTCCTTCTGAGTCAAAAACGTTCCGTGTTTCCATACACAAACCAGGTATACTTAAGACCCTCCTTTATACTCAACCCCTGTAGAAGTAACTGGAACAGGGACCTGTGGGACGGGAATGGTTGTGTGGTCAGAAGAAACATCGGACGTCTAGTCACGACGGAGGAAGTAGTATATGACTCTGAAATGGACCTGTCCCATAAGTTTTTGATAGTTGGGGGACTGGTGGTATAGAAAGCCTTCCAGTCGGCAGAACGGTTGAGAGAAGAGTGGTAGTTCTTCCTGGAGGCCGAGACACACTCATACCCAGAACCCATTTTCCTAGGTGGAGTCGTGTATTGAATCGTTAGTCCGAGTAGAATCTGGGTAAATTACCTACCTTTTTGACTCAAGCTCTCAAGATTTTATTAGACACAACTCGATACACTGATCCATTATTCTTGAGTCAATATAACTGAAAACCTATGTACAAGATACGTTTTACAGATTTCTTGATATTTCACGACCGAGAAACTACAGTGACTATTAGTAGTAATATATACTTACTTTAATACCAAGAAGACACCCAATAGGATACTACTAGGATACTAGTAGGATACTTGTAGGATACTACAAAGTAGGACTCAGGTCCGTCGATTAATCGTCTGGTGGTCTAAGTTAGAGTTCTATCCTGGAGTCTTAGGTTAAACGAGAAGAGTACTACGAGAGACCCTCCCTTGATCTAATCTTGTCCCCACGTCCGGTCTTCCCTATACCGCGAGTGTTTGAGGAAGTTACGACGGACAAAGACTTGTCTTCGTTACTCGAGATATAAACTCGGATTTTGCGACCGAAGGAAAAGATCGACTACATGTGAAATCAATAGGGTTTATTTCTCTATACTTTTCTAAAGATATCCACCTTTCTCGTCTTGAGGATAGATGAAGTACAGTTACCGTATTTTAACGTTAGAAATTATTGTAGAGAGTAAGAAACCATAAGAAAAGTCGTACGGGTATACAGTACGGGAACACCCCTTCTTCGTTTCCTCTTTATGTCGGTCTAAGACTCAGTAAAGTTTCTCCATATACGTTAAAACCGGAACCAACCCTACTCACACAAAAATCTTGACTCTAGTATGTACCCACCCTACCTATAAGTATGAGTTTCTTTAGGATATCGGGAGTCCAATCACCGGGAGACTCGCGTACATCTGATAGGTAGACGTCCGAAATCTTCCCACGACAGAGACCTTCTGTGAGATCCTTAGTTCTTCCCTATCGACACTAAGGTAGTTCAGTGGGCTCTGTAGACCTGGAAAGTCGACGTGTCTATTCTCCGTAATCAAAAGGTGTAAGTGTGTGTATGCACACGTACGATTCAGCGAAGTCAGCACAGGCTGAGAAACGTTGGGACACCTGACGTCGGGTGGTCCGAGGAGACAGGTACCCTAAGAGGTCCGTTCTTATGGACTCACCCAACGGTTCGGGAGGAGGTCCCCCAGAAAGACTGGGTCCCTACCTTGGGAGTAGAGGACACAGAGGACGTAACGTCCGTCTTAGAAATGACGACCCGGTGGCCCCTTCGGAAGTGTGTGTATATGTATGGAAGTTTTTGTCCGTAAGCGGTAAAGTGTGTACGGCAACGGTACGAGAAAGAGTGGAGTTTCGGAAGCGTGGAGACAGTCCTTCTGACCTCAAACGAACGACGTTCGAGACGAGTAGGAAATTCTGCGTCGGATCCGTAGTGAAGGCCCTTCCGTGACCGATGAAGAGACTCTGAATTCACGGAGAGACAACAGGACTCCCCTGGGGCCGTCAATAAGTGGTGTGCCGTAAAATTAACGGACGAAGACGAATAGAGGAAATGTACATTTAAGGGACACCCATCACTACCACAGTAAATAGGGACTTAGGGATCGGTCAGGTCACGAATCGTGTCATTTATAAACAAGTCACCCTCCTACGTGTCATCCGTTAGGGATTTGTGTGTTTGTGTGCGTGTGTGTCTTTGTGTATAGAAAGAAAATTTTCGACGAAATGAGAAACATAAAGTTCTTCGAACCCCACATCAGGGTTAAGACGATGAGAAGACCCGGAATCAAAAGGATACATTCTGATCACACTGACGACGACGACGATTCAGCGAAGTCAGTACAGGCTGAAAATCGTTGGGGGTATCTGCCGTCGGGTGGTCCGAGACGGCAGGTACCGTAAAAGGTCCGTTCCCATGACCTTACCCAACGGTAACGGAAGAGACGATCACACTGATCTGAGGGACTAAAAGGGAGAACACTCTAGAACTCCAAGGTATTACAGAAAGTTCGAGAAGTAAAACTTTTATACGAGGTAAATATTAGGGACTGTCTGGATGGTCACTTTCCTCTCCTAATTTGAACCTCGGGTGCAACAGAGAAATACTCAACGAGTGGAGAAATGAAACACAGAAGGTCGAAGGCGGAGTCCGTCGCCGCCACTTCCGAAACCCCCTCGATCTGTAAGAGAACGCTACCTACCTTCTCCACCTGATCCTACTTTCACTACGACGACTCTCATAAGACCCGAGTCGGGAGTCCTGGGTACCTTCATACTGGGGCTTGGCGACAGACAGACAACACATTAAATCACGACCAGTGGTACAGGTAATAAATAAATAATAAACAAAGGAATAACACCGATAATCACAAAGATGAGAATTAATTTCTTTGTGTTACGGTCTCTTACAAGTTTGATGACGTGTTAACGAAAGGAGAGTGCAATCGTTTCATTACGCGTTTTAAGAGGTTCGGTCAGAAGTTGTCATGTACTTAGTTCTTGAAGGTCTATAAGTTCGACCTAAATCATTTCCGTCTCCTTGGTATATAGTTTAACAGTTGTAGGAGACCTAGTAGCTTTTTCGTTCTCTCAAAGTCTCTTTGTAGATGAAGACGAAATAACTGATGCGACTTCGGAAACTGGGACACCTAGTGTTGTTTGACACCTTTTAAGAATTTCTCTACCCTTATGGTCTGGTGGAATGGACGGAGAACTCTTTAGACATACGTCCGGTTCTTCGTTGTCAATCTTGACCTGTACCTTGTTGTCTGACCAAGGTTTATCCTTTCTTCATACAGTTCCAACATATAACAGTAGGACAAATAAATTGAATAAACGTCTCAAATAGTACACTTTACGGTCCGACCGACTTGGTGTCGACCTTAGTTCTAACGACCCTCTTTATAGTTATTGGAGTCTATACGTCTACTGTGGTGAGAATACCGTTTTTCACTTCTTCTTGATTTCTCGGAGAACTACTTTCACTTTCTTCACTCACTTTTGTAACCGAATTTTAAGTTGTAAGTCTTTTGATTTTAGTGCCGTAGGTCACGGTAGTGAAGTACCGTTTATCTACCCTTTGTTACCTTTGTCGTTCTCTGAAATCAAGACCCCGAGGTTTTAGTGACGTTACCGTGGGACGAGGTCATGGGAACGGACCTTTTAGGGTTCCTGCCTCTTCGGACCACCCGACGACAGGTACCCCAGCGATTCTCACCCTGTACTGACTCGCTGAAGTGAGAGTGAAAAGTGAAAGTACGTAACCTCTTCCTTTACCGTTGGGTGAGGTCACAAGAACGGACCTCTTAGGGTCCCTACCGTCTCGGACCACCCGACGGCAGATACTCCAACGTGTCTCAGTCTGTACTGACTTCGCTGAATCGTTTTAGTGACGTCTACCACTGACGTCGGAACTTTAATTTTCTGTGAATGAAGAACCTTCTTTTCGATACTGGTTGGATCTGTCGTATAATTTTTCGTCTCTGTAATGAAACGGTTGTTTCCAGATGTATCAGTTTCGATACCGAAAAGGTCATCAGTACATACCTACACTCTCAACCTGATAATTCTTTCGACTCGTGACTTCTTAACTACGAAAACTTGACACCACAACCTCTTCTGAAAACTTTCAGGAAACCTGACGTTCCTCTACGTTGGTCAGATAAGGTTTCCTTATCTATTCCTTATATATCCTTATCTAGTCAAGACTTATGAGTAACCTTCCTGACTAGGACTTCGACTTTGAGGTCATGAAACCGGTGGACTACCCTGCTTGACTGAGTAACCTTTTCTGGGACTACGACCCTTTCTGACTTCCGTCCTTCCTCTTCCCTTGCCGTCTCTTACTCTACCGACCTACCGTAGTGACCGAACTACCTGTACTCAAACTCGTTCGAGTCCCTCAGCTACTATCTGTCCCTTCGGACCGCACGACGTCAGGTACCCGAGCGTCTCTCAGCCTGCCCTGACAAATCAGTCTCACTGATTTGTCTTGACTTGAGAATTAGACCTAGTACCAAAATATTCTAAAATCATTCTAGAAAAGATGACAACCAACATAAATAATTACATAAATAAATAAAAAAGATAAATTGAATAAATAAAAATATAAACTTTTACTCTGAAAAATTTTTGTTAAGTCTCTAATATAAATATTCGACTGATCTCGTCCAAAAAGTATCTCACTTGTTTGAGAGATTTAAGATCTCCTCACCGATCTTAAAATAATTTAATTCCTGTATAAATGACTGGTGGTCACAAGACACTCTATAAATTTTGACTTGATTACCGATGATTCACACCCAACACCTTCTTCCTTAAAACTACATTTTAATGTCCGAACACAATTTTAATGACTGGTGACGTAAGTTGAGGATCTGGGGTCTGAACACAGAAGGTCGATACCTTTGGATACACCGGTCCTATAAAAAATGTTTATTTCAAAAGAAACATATTATAGACGAACCTCAAACTCTTACGAAGTCCTCACCTTTGTTACCAAAGGTGACCCTAACTCGAACTCACCCTACCCAAAGATTTCCCTACTCGAACTCAGAGGATACTGGATCCCTGGAGAATGAGGAAACCCCGTCCTTCAACGGACACCCTTGGATCCGGAAGAGAGGCGACGGTTTACGTGGGGGTAAGACAGAGGATTAAGTGGGTGTCGAGACTAAGGAGGTGTATTTCCCCGACACACCCCTATTCCCCGTAGTCGGGAGGGACGAAGAAGGAGGAACCGTGACTCGGCAGAAGAGACACGGGGACGAAAGAGGGAGTAAAGTCCGAGAGTATGAAAACACAGTCTCCAGAATTAACGTTGTGTTTAATGTTATCCGTCCTCCAAGATAATATTCCCAATTCTTGTGTATCCACGTTTCACAGGACAGATCCCTCGACGCACACGGGAGAAACTTCCGGGAAGGTAAAACCTAAGACCGGTCGGGGTGTCAGATCCAACAAGAACCTAGTTCAGAAACACAAACCTTGGTTGATGATTCAACCACAAGAGCCAGGTCGGGGAAAGTACGACTCGAAGGGACCCGAGCTTCCTCGGTTTTGAAACCGGACCCGACGAACGGAGAAGGGAGAGGTCGAGTAAGACTCGACGTAGAGTCGAATCGTCAAATGGAACGGGTCGAAGTCTTTATCGTCTGATTACGAAGACATCACTCGAAAGAAACGACAGAGACGAGGGTCGGGAATAGGGTCCGGGACTACTTTGAATTTCTTGAAATAAAAAAGAGTAATAATTCACTGTTGATGGGTCACCTCTTTTAATCCTTTTATGTTTCTTCATATCTTTTCTTTTAATTTTAGTGAGTATTAGAATAGTGGGTGTCTATTATTCAGACTTTATAAATCCATACAAAAAAGATGTAGAAAAAATTAACCTAAGTTTAGTACTAAGTGGAGAGTCATGGACTCACCAAACCCTACATTTTGAATTGGAAGAACCTTAAATTAAAGAAGAAGACCTTTTGTTCAACTATTGTAGTTACAAAGTCCCACTACCTTCTTTACCAAGAAATATAAGAAAATTTTGTCCCGTAAAAGACGAAAATAAAAGGAGTAATACTAGTGGGAAGATAGTCTTAAAGAACAACGGGGAGGGGACCAAAGGGACTGGTCAGACTGTTTGTTGAGTCGAAACCGAGGGTTCCTTATCAACTCTTCCTCTGAAGTGACTTGAGTCACATTTTACTCTTGGTTATAGAGGTTCTCTCCCGAAGGGACCATCGAGTCTACCATCTCAGACGGACGTCACAACCTCTGGGTCCAAGTTAAGGACCCAGTCCTTCTAGGGAACCTCTTCCTTTAACGTTTGGTGAGGTCATAAGGACGGACCTCTTAGGGTACCTACCTCCTCGGACCACCCGAGGTTTGTCAACCTGTATTGACTCACTGATTGTGATGCTGGAGGTTCTCTATGGACTACCGTTTCTCCTCCGATCAAAATAGACGGTTCAAACTCAGAAAGTCTGCCCGTACAGAGTCCAACTGGATGTCTCGACTCCTACTTCAAGGAGGTAAACAAAGGACTCTTCGTAAAGACTAAGAAGACTTTCAGAGCCGGTACCCTTCGGAACCAGAAAACCTTAAGGTACAATGGTACACTGGTGAGGAATGGACAGATAAGGAGAGGCGACGTCCTGGGTAAAGGAGGAGATTCACTAAAAAGACCAGAGGCGAACTGGATAGTGTCACGGTTGTTACCCCTTATGTCGTCACCTCTCAGTTCAGTCAAACCCCTGTACTTCCACCCGAAAATTCCCTGTCTGAGATTTCTTATCAAACGTTAACAGCGAAAGTTAAGTAATTTAATTTTAATTTGTTAATTTTAGTAACGACAGTACATAATTCGTGAATACACGGTCAGTGACATGACCTTGGAAGTGTATGTAATAGAATAAAGTAGGAATTTTGTGACAGAATAAATTAGGAATTTGGACACTCTATCCAATAATAATGGTCAAACGTTCACTTTTGCACAAGTTTCCACTATTCATTAAACACATTCCCGCCTTGTTTCTCAACTTGTGTCTGTGGGACTATGGTGTCGGGATATACCGAAGGGTGAGATATGTGGTGAAGAAAGGGTTGTCACCGTAGAACACAAGTCTTCGAGTCATCACTTCTTACTATTCAAACCCGAAGTATCTCTATACTCACTCTTATGACTGAGTCTTTAAGTGATAGAACCTGTTCACTGTATCGATGGGAATCATAATAGGAATCAAAGAAATAGACTTTTCATCCTAATATGGTGAATAGTCCGACCCAACTACACTTCTTATTTGTTCTGACAGTATAGATTGAACATATTCGTGTAGAATTCATGGTCCATGACAAGATTCACACAATGTCCGCGGGTAGGTAAATTAAGCGTGTTCTCGTACTACTCTACCCTCGACGACAAAAAGGGTAAAATACCTACTCCTTTGATTTCTGGCCTTTCCATTTTAGAGAACAAGTTCAAGTGTCGTTTATAAAGACTTCCGTTTGATACTTCTCTCAGTCGTCAGATCTCTTGGTACGTAAATTGGTGAAGCGAAACGATCGACCAACCTTACGGGTCATGTATCTCTCGAGAACCAGTCATCTCCAAGACCGACATCGTCACCAAGACGGACCTCTCCTTTCACTGCTCGGAAGGAAGGTTCGATAATTGAAGGACCACGGAGAATGGAGATATTGTAGAAATAACTTGAAGTAAAAAGATCCGTAGACTTGGAACAGAGGAGTTATTCGTCTTATTCAAGGAAGCCTTTAGTATCCTAACTGGACAGTCGAGACTAATGAAATTCGAGAATCTGGAACCTAATTCTCAGAGTCTTGGTGAGAAGGGACCCGGAGTCAAAGAAGACTCTCTCACGTATATTTCTACCCGTTACCGATCTGATGCATATTTTCGTCTGGAGACTAGGTGTCAGACGTCGTGGGTCGGGTCCTTTGGTTGGGTAATAGACGTCATTCGTCGGATGTCTCGACCAGGCGATAGACATTCAATCTAACTATACTTGAGTCTGGTGTTAGAGATCGTTGGTCGGGTACTTCCGTTTGATATTGAGAACATCGGTAACCTAGGTTTGTCCTGAACTAATTTTTGACCGTTGAAGGAGTTAAAAACAGGGACAAAGATTGGATCCTACTTGGTCTTTTTCGGTTTATTACACAGGAATTGGTTAGTGTATCCTACAAGACGAAGATCAATCGGATGACTACCGGGGAGTACAGTTGTTGGAAATCAGTTCCGTATGGACTGTTCAAGGAACAAAAGAGGACATTGCTAAAGGGTGAAGACGTCCGAAAACAACAAGTCAACGAGTCAACACAGGTTGAGAATCTCAGAGACGACTTTGTGCAGTACCACCGACTGAGAGAAAGATCTTATTCGAGACTTATTTGTCGAAACGAACAAGAGAAAACCAACCAGAAGTAAATGAGGTGTGACGTTTTAATTTACTTTCTCAACCCTGTCTACTAAGACTTAAGATCTTTGACCTACACGATTTAGACAGAGTCTTCTAGTCTAGATCGACGACGACGGAAGTACTAACCTTCCCCAAACATACCAAGGACACAGTGGTCGAAACCTAAGTCTTAAACTCCACTTGGATAGTTAACCTTTATAGGTCCACTACAGTCACTTTGACCTGTTCCGAAGGGAGACTACCTCCCCAACCGAGTCTTCCGTCTCGCAGAAGATTTCGATCCTTACTCTAGGTCGACGTCCCATTGAGTTTCTTATTTTTTCAGACGACTTGCAAAGTAAAGATGGTACGGGACCCTAACGGGGTTGAAGAATAAAAGTTCCTGAGTCCAGAAGAGGTTGTACCAGGTCACATTGAAACAGACTGACAAAGAGAAGGTATGTCTACCTCTTACTTACCTGGTAAGGGGACGTCCAGACAATTCAAGGACGTCCTGTCCTGATACAATTTTTTCGGATGGAATAGAGTCGTCTCATGTTTTAATGTAATAACTACTCCTGATTTAAGTTTTCGTCCGCTTACCTTACGCAGAAATTTTCAATTTTTTTTTTTTTCTCTCTTTGACGAAAAAGATACAAACACCGGGAGTCAGTTAAAAAAGTACTTAATTGTCGGAACCGAAAACGATCTTTTATCTATTGGGTGTGACGTCTAACCCGGAACGGTTGTCCTCCGTCGTCTTGTTGTTAACCATTTTCTTACTTGATTATCTCGGTGAGGACTAAGTGACCTTCTAACCCTCTCGTCCACTGTGAGACCAAGTCGGGTCGACAGTCCTCGTGTTACTCAGTCAACGAATTGTCCTTCTTCCGTCCTGAGTCTCCGGACCTCCGTCTTTCGACACCTAATGTTGGTCTCACGATTATGGAAAGTCTCATGTAAGAAACTCGTAGTCTCCACCCTCTCCTGAATGTCTAGTGAAATATCCCATCGGCCCCAAGTCTCTCCTTTCACTGAACGGATTCCAATGTGTCTCTCAATACCGTCTCAACTGTAATTTCGAGTCCAGGGACATGAAGGTCCTGGTGATGTAGAGTTAAGTCAATTTCTTCTTTTATTTTTATTGGGTCTAACCTTTACTTCAGTCGGAAATACGTATCTACTGTCCGGGTAGATCCCTCTTTATAGGTTGCCTGAATGTTGTTCGATCATCTTATTCTTTCAAAACAAACTATCGTCCTTTGTTCCATTCTAGTCAACATAAAGGTATATGGTCGTTGTTAGTTAACCTTGAACTTAAATTTTTTTATGATAAATGTTATCGTAGTTTTTCATCCTTTAGGAACTCCTATTTAGTTCTTGTTTTCTACATCTTCCCCTGGTTTGAAAGGGACGGACGTCTCTCGACACCATGTCTATCCCCGACTCTCCTCTCACCGACGGTTGTCTCCCGCGTCCCGCCTGAGTGCCGGGTGCGTCGACACCACTTCTAGGCGAAGGTTGGGCACCACCGGGAGTAGTTCCGGCCGTTCTGACTGTTCCGAAGCCGGAACCAGAGGCGGGACCACAGGCGGGGCCCGCGACTCTAGGACGACTGGGACCGACTCCTCTTCGGGAACCCTCCTCCCCGGGGAGTGGTAGGGATGTTCTGCGCCCCCGAGACAGGTACCCGTACCTGGACGGCGAGTACCCGGACCACAAGGGAAGGCAGGTGTAGATGTCTAGGAAGAAAGAGTAAGTCGACCGGGCTCCGTTAAAGAAGGGGACACCCCAGAAGATCCTCCGGAGGGACAGGAGGGTCCAGGCGTGAGCGTACCTCGACCTCCTCCTGCCTTCTAGATTGACCTCCTCTCCTTGGCACCCCCGTAGTTGCACGAACACGGGACCAAACCCCTGTAGGAGGCGCTAAGGTCGTTCCCGAGTGACAGATAGTACTGAAAGAGGGATCTGTCCTCGGTGAAGTAACAAGTTGTGGTCGTTGGACGACGGGGGAGCGTTGAAGACCCTCAAAGACCACTCCTGCACGTCTCCCCGTGGATGGAGGGTGTCTGTGTGTAGTGGGGCCTCCTCTACCACCAGTGCCTCGTGCAGTCGCTGTTCTCCGGAGCCGGAGGAAGCGGAGGGTGGACAAACGTCGCCCTTTCTGTGGATGGCCGTCACCACGGCCCAGTGGGCCTTCGCCTTCATGTTTGCCCCCGGTTGTTGTCGTTGCCGGTGGGCGGTAAAACTCTCGAGGACCCACGCCTCTGCGGTCCCACTCCCACCACACTTTGTGCGGGGCCGGAGGTCCGAGCGGGGATGGGAGAGAGTAAAAGAGACCTCCGGCGAGGGACCGAGAGGAAGGGGAGTGAATCGAGCACGAAACCTGTGGAAAGGGATCTACCCTGCGCACAGGGACAAAGAGAGGTCGGGACGAATGGAGGGTCACGGCGTCGACACTACAGAGTTCCGGTGGTACAGACGGCTGGAGAGTCCGGACCCCCCCCACCCACCCCGCGGGGTTCTACCAAGACACTGGGAGTACTCCAGTCCACTGGCCCCAGGACTGACCGTCGGTTTCCTCTTCCTAACCGGCCTTCCTGGTCCGGACCGGCCCACAACCCCATCCCTCCCCGACACCCAAGTCCCTACAGACGTGTCGACCCTCTCAGGACTTTCCGAGGAACGGTTTGTGAAGGAGCAGTCACGACTGAGGGTCCGGACTCGACTCCTACCTCCCTCCCTTACACTGGTCTTTACCGCGGGGGGTGGGAGAGTAGGTCTCGGGTCCCTGCCACCAACAGGACCCCTAGAGAGGTCCTGAGTACTGTCACGGAAGTCGGTGGTCTCCCTCGGACTCAAACCCCCCACCCTACTCAGACAGTTCGTGTTATTTAAAGGGTCACCTTGGTTTCTTCCTTCCTCAGACCCGTCCTTCCCGTCCTCGAGTTCCTTCTAGGGGCTTCGGTGTCAGTGTCTCCTTGTCGAACCCCACCTCGTCAAGAGAAAAGTAGGACAGACGACCGTCGACCCGCTCTACTCGTCACTTTTCCCTCCCCCCCACATCCAGGACGACTCCCCGACCCCGAGGGACGAAAGGTCGAGTCCCGACAAAACCTTCTATGGACCCCCTTCCTCTCCTTCTCGGTAGACCGTGAACACGTGGGTCGGAGGAGAAACAAGATTTTAAGGCAGGGGGAGACGAAACCCGTTACGTCGTAATAAAAGGAAAAGGGAGAGTGAAAACGTATAAAAATGACCAGTAAAGTGTATAATTGGTAAGAGTCAGGACTCGGGACTTCTCCTCCCGAGGGTAAAGAGGACAGTTCTGAAGTCACGAGAGACCTCTACTTTGACAATTTACAAAACATATAAAAGAGTTAGTCAGAGAAAAGTATTCACAAACATCCTGTTATTTTTGGAAACTGAAGACCCCCTTTTTTTCTTCTACATTTTCTCGAGATACGACTTTTGACATTTAGTAACGACCGCTTTACTTTCTAATAGATTTATTACCTCCTTAAAGGGACTACCAGGTGTATGGGTCACGTCCTACGGACCCTACCTAGTGACCTAGGGTGTACGACGTTCCTTCTAACTTCTAAGGGACACGGTGTTGATTCTCTGGACCGTGTTCGTTTATTTCTTTATAAATTTATAAATTTTTATTTATTACCTCTCTATATGGTATAAGAATGTAGAACTATTAATAATTCTACGATTAAGAGGGGTTTAACTAGATATATAAGTTACGTTAGTCATATTTTTAAAGTCACCGGAAAAAAATTTCCATCTTTGACTGTTCAAGTGAAATTTTAGTATAATTTTACGTTATTTGTTTTGATTTACTTTTTCTTGTTTTAACCTCCTAATTATAATAATCTAAACTTCTGTATATTTCAATACCGTTAGTTCTCTCACACCAAGACCACATTTTTATCTACTTATCTCACATCTTACCTTTCAGGTCTTTCTCTGGATGTGTAGACTAAAAGTTGTTATCACGTCTCCGTTAAATCACCTCTATCTTACTAGAAAGTTCTTTACTACAATTTTATTAACCTATAACATATCTTTTTTTAGTTGAACCTGGATATGAAATGTATATGTTCAATTGAGTTTTACCTAGTAGTTAGATTTACATGTTAGATGTTAATATTTTGAAGAGTCTCTTTTGGACTCCCTTTTTGGAAGTATTGAAACTCAATCGGTTTCTAAAGGATCTATGTTTTGGTTTTCGTCTTAGATATTTTGCGGTTTAACCGTCCAATCTGAAGTAATTTGTACAGACGGGAAATCATATAAGTTTTCGTCTCTGTAATGAAACGGCTGATTCCAGGCAGATCAGTTCCGATACCAAAAAAGACACCAGTACATACCTACACTCTAAACCTGACACTTCTTCCGACTCACGACTTATTAACTACGAAAACTTGACACCACAACCTCTTCTGAGAACTCTCAGGGAACCTGACGTTCCTCTAGGTTGGTCAGGTAAGACTTCCTCTAGTCGGGACCCTAAAGAAACCTTCCTTACTACGACTTCGACTTCGAGGTCATGAAACCGGTGGAGTACACTTCTCAACTGAGTAGCCTTTTCTGAGACTACGACCCTCTCTAACCCCCGTCCTCCTCTTCCCCTGCTGGGTTCTACTCTACCGACCTACCGTAGTACCTGAGTTACCCGCACTCAGACTCACTTGAGGCCCTCTACCACTACCTGTCCCTCCGGACCGCACGAAACTAAGTACCCCAGCACTTCTCAGCCTGTGCTGACTCGCTGAATGGACTTGACTTGACTTCTTTTACTTTTCTGTCGGGTATCAGACCCTCACTTATAAACGTTTAGGGACATATATTATTACACACTGGTTTTTTATATCTCTTATGAGTTTTGAGTTAATATTCCTTCGTTGGGTTAATTTTTGACTCGTGTTTTAAACTTGTCTGTACTTTCTTCTATTTATATACATTTTTTCTTCGTGTACTTTTCTACGAATTGTAACAGAAAGTAATTCATTTATGTTTAATTTTGGTGTCACTCTATGGTGTAGTATGAATAATCTTGCCGATTTTCTTTTTAACTGGTATAGTCCACGATCCCCTTCCACACCTCTTTGAGTTTGAGTATACCAGACAACCCTTACATTTTACTATGTTGGTGAAACTTTTATCAAACCGTTAAAGAGTTTTTTGACTTCTTTGTCGACGGTATACTGGGTCAATAAGGTGAGGATCCATAAATGGGTTCTCTTTTCTTTTGTATACAAGTACTTTTCTGAACGTGTATTTGTAAAATACTTTCCAAATAAAAATAAAAATAATCGGGGTTTAAACTTTGTTGATTTACAGATGGTCGTTCACTTACCAATTTGATACTACTTATACAAGTAGTAGAACCACTACTAAAGGTCAACATATGTATTCGGTTTTGAATAGTTCGATATGTAAAATTTATACACGTCAAATAACGTACGGTTAACACATAGTCATTTTAAGAAGTTTTTGTCAAGTTAAGCTCCATTAAAGAGAAAGATCCGGAAGACCTCTAACGACAACGACAAATCAGTGATTCAGTGATTCAGGGGGTACCTGACATACATCGGGTGGTCCGAGGAGACAGGTACCTGAAAGGGTCCGTTCTTATGACCCCACCCAACGGTAAAGGAAGAGGTCTAGCAGGGTCTAGTCCCTAACTTGCAACCGTCCTCCTAAGTAATGGTGACTTCATGGTCCCTTCGAAAACACGTCCAATCTCCGTAAATTTCTCTCACTCTAACACTCCTGTTCAGTAACGGTCGTTATATTCTGAATTACTGTTCCTTTCTAGAGGTACATCTTTCTACTCCCTTCCGAAAGACTTCCTCCCTAGGAACTCAATCTGACACTTCCTAATCACCCCTACAGTTGTTCATCGGGTTTTTCTGTTTCCTGGAACTTCAGGACGATGGGGTCCCTTCACCAAGGCGGACACGATTATAGTTACAAGACAGTGTGCATATCGTATATCGTCAAGTTTTGTGAGAATAAATTACATACAATAAATGAATAAATACAGGGTGAAAGATAGTTTCACTAGCTCTCACTGAATACTCTTATGTACATTACGTTGTTCTAAATTCCTTCGATCTGCTTTGTCTTGTGTCTATTATTGTACTACGACTCGATTCTAATAAGACGTTTCCTGTACAGTACTCCAAGACTCAGTATTGAGCGATCTTCCTAGTTTTAAGTCGAGACTCGAAATGGCTCCGACCTTGTTTCGCCCTTTGTACTAATGATGTTTTAAGTGATTCGTGAAACGGACCCAATAGAAAAAGCTAGAAGTGTCTGTACGGATCATCCACACAGAGAGGACGGTCACCGTCTTCTGCCACCAAAAAGACTTCGACAACTCCTCGACCACTTATACACCTTCTTAGAAGGAGAAACAGACAAGACGGACTTCCTCTTTTAACGATGACCGAAAATCTGCACACCGAAGGGAACATCGAGTCAACCATTTCTTAGACGGACGTTACGTCCTCTGGACCCAAACTAGGGACCCAACCCTTCTAGGGGACCTCTTCCTTTACTGTTGAGTGAGGTCATAGGAACGGACCTTTTAGAGTACTTGTCTGCTCGGACTACCCGACGTCAGGTATCCCAACGTTTCTCAACCCGTACTGACTTACTGATTGTGTTACTCTTCTTAAGTTCTTTTCAACGTTTTTAGTCCTTTGAATTTTTTTTTGGTGGTGGTGGGGGAGAGGGGGTTTGACTTCCAAAACTTCTCTATTGTTCTGTCCGTTTTAAGGTCCCGGTTCTAAACCCTCTCCCTTTAGGTTACTTTACTCGAGTCGTGACCCCTGACGAAAAGGGACTACCACCATCACCAAGTCAGTGAGTCCGTACAGGCTGAGAACACTGGGGTACCTGACATCGGGTGGTCCGAGGAGACAGGTACCCTAAGAGACCCGTTGTTATGACCTCACCCAACGGTAAAGGAAGAGGTTCCCTAGAAGGACTGGGTCCTTATCTTGGACCCAGAGGACGTGACGTCCACCGAAGAAATAACTGACTCGATACTCCCTTCGGGAAAGGAACCACTTCCAGTAGATTGAAATCTTTTCAACTACTCCATGTCTACTTGGGTAAACGTTTCACCTTTATCTCTATCTCTGTATCTCTTGTTTGCATACCTGGGGTTCACCCCTTTACCCACCCTATTTGACCCTCTGACCCTAGCTGTATATATGTGACGACACATATTTTGTCCATTGATTTCTCTTGGATGACATATCGTGTCTCGAGACGAGTTACGAGACACCACTGTTTCTCCCTTAGATACATATACATACCGACTAAGTGAAACGACATGTCGTCTTTGATTGTGTTGTAACATTTCGGTGATTTGAGGTTAATATTTTTTTTCAACTACCTTCTAACCCTCTGTCTACACGAGTTGAACGGTGTTTAAATGTCCTACCCCCCTTGAGGTCCTGTACGAGGATCAGACGACTACTTCCTCCGGGGGATCTTGGAGGACCGGTCCGAAGGTCGACTCTGGGGGGTTCACGATGGGAGATCCCCAGTACCATTGGGTACCATTAGGGAATTGTCCCCGTCTTTTAGTTGAAACTTAGTGGAGTAAGATACTAACCTAATTTAATTACACCCTAACGGTTAGGGGAAGGTCTTCGTTTATATTTATGAAGAGTCTCCTACGATTATAGGATTTGAAGTTTAATAGAAGCATTGTAAAGTTTATATTACAGACCTTTGTGAGTCTTATCCATTTTGGCGTCCCTGTCTTTTGTGTCGACAAAGATCCCTGATTCCCCCTCACCTCATCCCACACTACAGTTACCTATACTCCAAAGAAAAACCCCATTACTTTTTCAAATCTTTAATCTATTACCACGTTCGACGTGTTAAGACACTTATATGGTTTTGGGTGACTTAACATGTCAAATTTTTCCACTTAACGTAAAGGTATTTCGATAATCAGACTTTTACTTCTATTAATTTTTGTAAAGTTTAGTTGTTTAAAACCGGTTTTCATCTTTATCGATATTATATTACTAAAATCATGTTTTCCTATCCCGACCAATCCTTTACTAAACCAAGAGCAATGAAAGTAATGTGGTAGTTAGTTTTTTCTCGGGTGAGTTACTTAAGACCAGGGCTCCGAAAGCATAGTATAAGAGTATACTGAAGAGAACCCCGACCTGATAAAAAAAAAATTCCAAAGATTAAAAAAAGGAAAAATAACTTCATATTAACTCTATGTGATAGTATTATCTAAGTCCACATACTGTGTCACTAAGCCTAGAGTATGTGTAGTGTTTTACTAGCGGTGCCATTCGGACCAGTGCAAGGCAGTGGTATACTTCAATAATGTTATAACAACTGATATCAGGGAGAAGACATGTAATGTAGGGGTACTGAACCATTATAAAATATTGACCTTCAAACGTGGAGTATTAGGGGAAGTAGATCAGGAAGGTAGGAAGATGATAGTAAAGTTTTGTTGAAGTGTCTAAGGGAATTGTCTGACTATTTTTGCCCCCTGACCGGCGTCATATAACACCATATGACAAAGGTATAGCCCATGAGGATACTCGTGAACTTTCTAAAAGGATTTGTCTTCAATGATATCAATGTCTCATTTTTAACAAACATCGGTATGGTCCGAGAAAAGTTATTACTTTTTCGTAACACACAGTACCATTATATATTTTTATTACAATCATTACAAAATTATTATCAATTGAGAAAGAGAACGAAGGACTACCCCGTCCGACTGAAGATACACGAAACGTACATAAAAAGAGTAAATTAGGAGTGTTTATGGATACTCTACTGAACACAACGATAAGAATGAGATGACTACTCCCTTGACTTCACATATTCTTAATTCATTGAGTGGGTACTAGCGTGTCGATGATTCAGAGTCTCGGTTCCCAGGTGTCCTTCACACTGAAGTGCCATCGTACGAAAGATCTCGTGTCGTGACAGAGACCATGTGGACCGAACTTCAGTCTCTGGACCCCCAGGTCAGATCCATCAAGGTGAAAGATCGAGATACTCGAATTCGTTTAGTAACAAATCACATCAAAAGGAGAAACGGAACCAAAGGATCAACACTTTTACCTCTATTACTACATACAAAATAAAGTGGTCCGAAAACACTTATAGTTTAACACCTTCATAAATCATTACATGATACGGTATACGACCGAATAACCTGATCACGACTCTGGATTGGTAATCGTCGGGGAGAGGGTGGGGATTCTTTACTACTTAAGGTCCGGGTACTATGACTTCGACGAGTCTAGTTGGTGAGAACTCCATACACCCGTAGAATCTCGGTTCTTTCAGAGACCCGTATTTAACGTTTTCAAAGAGATGACTTGAGACATTATGAAACCTGAGTCTGCGGAATAATCCCCACTTACACTGGAACGTTGCAAAAAACTGACCTCCCTTAACCGGGACTTTTGGACCACTCCTTTTAGGGTAAGAGTGACAGGGACCCCGTCGTGAACCTCGACCGACAGTAACCGAGTCGGTCGGGACTACTGTCCCTACCGAGTACCTGTTTCGATACTCTATGTAGGGAAATCTTGAAGAGTTTTGTGTGATCTCTGACCTCGAGATGTTCTCGGTCGATCGAAACATAGTCGTGAACCCTGGTGTGTGAAACTCTAAAAATGAAGGATTAAAAAGAAGGGTCCAATTACTTTACACCTGTAAGTCTGAGACTATAAGGTCCAATAAAAATAAGAGTAAAATAACACCCTTCCGTCTTAAGTGAGTTAGTCTTAATTCACTAATCTGGATAATCAAGATGAAAGAACACCTCGATAAAGACCAGACCCTTCTGTCCACCACTGAAAAGCTCCGTCCCTAATCAGATGTCTCCCTCGATCACTTAACCAGGAAGTAAAGTACTCTTTACATAAAAGACTCTCCTGTGACAAACCTTCAATTTCAGTCTCAGACTTATCTCTCTCGGGGTGAGTGACAACGACCTTCGTCGAAGATGAGAAGTGGTGAAACCTACTAAGGGACCTAAACTGGGAAATGTAGACCCGTTTCCTCTATTCCTTGGTTTTTGGTTAAATAAAGCCAAATTCTCGGGTTCAGTAAAACGTAAAGGTCGTGGAATACATTCCGAAAAGTCCCTGTGCTAGAGATGAAAGAGTGTAAGACCCTGTTCAAATCTGGACGACCCGGAATCGGACGGAAAGAAACGGTCAAAATTTTAGATCCATCATTCACTCATACACACTACACACTCACACACACACACACATACACACACAGACAATCGAACAAGTTTCGAAAAATGACCGTCGAGACTTATCGTCTCAGGGAGATAGTGGGGACGGGTCCCGTGTCCCGCGAGAGACAGTCTGTCCGAGAGTCTGAAGGCAGGGACGAGGTAAGGTCTCGACACCGGGGAATACACTGAGGACTTACTGACCCGGCGGTTAAGGACCTAGGGTTTCACCAGTCGGAGTACGACATTGTACTGGAGTAGGGTGACTTGCGTATCGAATATAACACACGTTCCTCTTTCGTCACGAAAGGTTGTTTCTTCTTAAAACTCTGAGAGACACTGAATATTACTCCACAGATTTATCGTACATCTTATCGTCAAAACGGATATCGTCTCAGATGTAAGTAAAAGACTCCCGCCTTTCCCTGAACTTTACACAAATTTAGGGAGAGGGGAGATTGTAAGGAAGATATAATCCACTCCGATGTAATACGACATCGTCGTCTGTCATGGAATCAGAAAGTCACCGAACAATACTGTTTTGAATAAAGAGTCAATATTATGTACACACTATGTATAAAGGCACCGGTTGATGAGTGGTACCGATAAGTCCTTGGGTCCACCTCCTTTACGAAGGTAGGGTATTGCGACGGCAGGACTGTCTTCGCTCCATCCTCGAACGCACCTCTTGACACGGGACACGAAATTTACGAAGGTGGACTTTTCTGTGAACTAAGAAAGTGAATATAAAGTGACCAGTTTTATCAGGTTACCGGTACGGTTCGAAGGTACCCCGCCCCTTCACGTCAAAAGGACAGAAGATTCTTCTCCCCTTGATATCGACGTTACAGAGGGTATGAAGGGTCACCCGAAGGGTGGATCTTAGTCAAGTCAAGTCAAGTCAGCGAGTCAGCACAGGCTGAGAAACGCTGGGGTACCTGACGTCGTGCGGTCCGGAGGGAGAGGTAGTGGTTGAGGGCCTCAAATGAGTTTGAGTAGAGGTAACTCAACCACTACGGTAGGTTGGTAGAGTAGGAGACAGCAGGGGAAGAGGAGGACGGAAGTTAGAAAGGGTCGTAGTCCCAGAAAAGGTTCCTCAGTCAAGAAACGTAGTCCACCGGTTTCTTAACCTCAAAGTCGAAGTCGTAGTCAGGAAGGTTACTTATAAGCCCTGACTAAAGGAAATCCTACCTGACCAACCTAGAGGAACGTCAGGTTCCTCAGAAGAGTTCTCAGAAGAGGTTGTGGTGTCAAGTTTTCGTAGTTAAGAAGTCGCGAGTCGAAAGAGAGTGTAGGTATGTACTAATGAGTATTTTGGTATCGAAACTGATCTGTCTGGAAACAACCGTTTCAATACAGAGACGAAAAATTATACGAGAGATCCAACCAACGTTGAAAAGAAGGTTCCTAGTTCGCAGAAAATGAGGAAAATGGAAAAAGGTTAAGAGATAAGAACACTACTCAAATTGGGTGGTTTTACGTCTGAGGTATAGTAAGACTTATGAAAAGGATAGTTCGTAGAATGAGTGATGTACGAATAAAAAAAGTCATTGGATGAGACGACACGACCCGTCGTACTCCTTCTCTTGTGTAGTCAAGGAGACATGAGGGTTCCGGGATCTAACTCCTTCAACCCCCACCCATATGTCTCCCCCTCTCCCTCTCCTTCGTCCTCCCGTGCCCTTGTTCCCTACCCCTGTTCGCTTCCGTTTCCTGCTCTCAGTTCACGGTGTTTTCTTTAAGTTTAGGGACACCACAAGTTCCCTCCGTTTTTAAGGAACGTCGAAAATCTTATCGAAGTTCTTCCTCTGGAACTTTCTTTTAAAATTACGTTTAGAGAGAGAGAGTTTCCCATCCACAAACAACTCAAGAAAAATGTGGTTAATATGTTTTAGGAAATTTCTACTTTTATTTTGAGATAGGTCGGACGTTAACATGACGAAGTTTTATTTATACAAATCGTCCTATACACACACACACACGTACGTGTGTGTAAAATATTATACATATACGTGTATACACTTGTGTACATATGTATATATACGTTGAACAGAAACTGTCAGTTACTGTATAGTGACGTAGAAAAATACAGCTTCGTTATCTAACAACCAATCACAAACCGTACACTATTCCTGTAGGGTCTAAGGTACTTGTCACCCCGTCTCCGTCTTTTACCTCCACTCGTCGGGTCAAACCGACCTCGTACCACTCGTCTCCACACCCTTCTCTATTTCAACCTTTCCACTCATCGGACTACAGTCTCTTACCCGTGAAGGTACGGTCCTTAAAGCCACTAAAAGATACCCGTTACCACTTTGATCACTAAATAAATTTAAAATTTATTCAATTTTTTTTTTTGTGAATGTGAACTTAATCTGAACATATTGGAACCTTTTGTGTCTATTCGAGATCTTTTCCTTTTATGGGTAATAGAGTGATAAGTTTACATTAGGACAATTGTAAAACCATAAATATAAAGATCTAGTAAAAGTCGTACATGTATACGAGTAAATTAAAAAAAAATGTTTTTACCCTGGTATGACGTATAAAGTAGACATTGAACCAAAAATTCAGATTTGACAATATTTTCTCAAAAAACCAAAAAAAAAATCGCCTACATTTCTGTTTAATGTAAACCACCAACTTACCGTAAGATAATGCACCTAAGTACGTATCTTATCGTAGTCAACTCCTCATATTTTTAGTTAAATCAAATAGGAGGGGGAATTTACATAAGGTAATAGACCAAAACTTTAATTCTTAACTCAGTTCTTGTTTGATTTTACAACTTCCGAGACACGATCTATGACTACCTATGTCTTTACCTTTTTTTCTCGTTGTCCGACCCTCTTTAGTTTCTATTAAAAGTTCCAATTCCTCATCATACTAGTCTCAACACGTAAATCTTCCTAGAATACTTCGTCACCCGTAAGACAAATTTCTCACTACTCTGACTCTCTCTCAGACATTCTGTCTACTTTATCCTTGGTAAAGGGGGAAACCGTCCTACTCTGTCCACCGTGTCTCGTTCGTATAAATTCCGTCGTCAAACCTTCGAACTCCTACCCTGACTCAAAGAATAAGTGTTTGGGTCCTGAGAGAGGACACGACCGGATTCGTGTCTAAGACAAAGGGACCCTAAGATATTCGTCCATTCACCAATATCATAGTAAAGTGCTCAAGAATGAGAGTATGATCCCCGTGTACGTTTCGACCGGGTCTATAAATTAGTCCGGTACCCTGCGTTTCGTCACAGAGTATCGGGTCACTAACAGCGGACTTGTTTAACCACTGGTAAACCGTTTCTGAAATACATAACCCGAAGGGAACACCGAGTCGACCATTTCTTAGGTGGACGTTACACCCTCTGGACCCAAGTCAGGGACCCAACCCTTCTAGGGGACCTCTTCCCTTGTTGGTGGGTGAGGTCATAAGACCGGACCTCTTAAGGAACCTACCAACGTCTCAGTCTGTGCTGACTCACTGAAACTGAAAGTGAAATACAGATGTGTCAGACCCTCCGATGACACAGGACATTCGTCAATCTAACCCCTAGTCAGTATACTTTACGTGAATAAGTTGTTTACGAATGACTCGTGGGTGGTCGGTCCGAGACTCCCGGGAAGACTCTACTTTCTTTCAGTCACGACCACGGATCTCTCAAGTGTCGGACCACCTGTTCTGGTGGTCCCGTGTTCCTTCCTAATGTATCCGCGGCAGTTTCTATTCGTGTCCTCTCCTCACTAACGACGACAGATCCTGAGATTTTTCAAGGAACACTCAGATCTTTTACTTAAACTTATCCTCCTTCTATCCCCCCGATAAAGTCCTTATAACTACGACTATTTGACGACTCATACTTTCTATAGAGTAAAGTCGGTTTCAGAAAAGGGAGGGAAGGAGGAAGAGGAGGAAAGAGAAAGAAAGAAAGAGAAAGGAAGAAAGGAAGGGGGAGGGGAGTCAGGGAGGGAGGAATGAACGGAAGGAAGGAATGGGATGTTTTATATATAGACAAGCTTTTTCGTTGAAACCTATATGCTCTCTGTGCCACTGTGTCCCCTTTACCTGGTGTTAAGAATTGGACTTTGATGAGTCCTCTGAGACATTGATAGTAAAAGAGGGTGGGACAAATGACGGTATACAAATAAATTTTGTAAGTACAGGAACTCTGAGTTTCAACCACGAGACGTCCGACACTCTTCCATGTCCTTGGACTGAAGACCCTGCGTTAACGTCAAAAGTCTCAACCTACAGAGAATACCAAGAGAAAGAACACTAACCGATTTCGGAAACGAATCTTTTGACTCTGGGTTCAGGAAGTGGGTTGACGGGGGAAGGACAGATATCGAGAACCCCGAGTCATCGTGGAATCCAAGGGAATGTATAGGACGTTGATATAAATTTGACGAGAAAGGGTGCCTAAAGGTAATTAGTAGTTCGTTTTGTCGTTAGTTCCTAGGAACAAGAAGGTCGTTGAAGATCTTGGAAGAAGAGAAACCAAGGGATATCGTCAATATACCGGTATCTTAATCACCTCCAGTGTCTCCAGAGGTCTTCTACAGGAGGAAATAAAAACGACCGTTTAAGGATGAGTCGAAGTTCGGAGTCTAGTTTACAGTGGAGGTGATCCTTCGAAGAGTTGGGAAGGTCGTTGTAGGTTCTATGTAGAACAATTCTGGAGTAGAACTACAAAAGTAACCGAGGTAGGAAGACAAGGACCACAGTTGTGTAAGGGTACTGAACCACAACGTTAAATAGACAAACGTTCACATAAGGGAGATAACTGAGTAATCTTGACTCTTGTTATTGACTCATAATTAATAAAAAATTTCGTCGAAATTACTCTATATTAAGTGTGTGGTGTCTCAAGTGACGAATTTCGCATGTGAAGTTACCCAAAATCATATGAGTGTCTCACGTAGTGATATTAGATTAAAATCTTATAAAAGAAATGAGGGGTATCTTTGAAACATAAGTAGAAGTCAGTGACGGTTAACGAAGGTAGGTGGTTTAAGGGTTGAGATTCGGGATCCGTCGGTCATGAGATAAAAGACAGAGATATTGTACAGAAAAGACCTGTCAATACATTTACAATAGTATCAGTAAGTAAAAACATATCGGAAAAGACTACGAGTCATCCACGAATCCTTCTCGAATAAGTCATTCACACACTTATGTACGTTCTGACTCTTCGACTACTTCCCACCTTGTCTGTTTTCTTATGACTGACTCTCGGTCCTCTGGACATGAGACCAATACTAAACCAGTAAATAAATACGCTACATCCCTTTTAATAAACTAGAAAGACTTAGAGTCAAAAGATTAGACATCTCCTCTCAATTGTTGTAGACAGGAGGAAGATTGTAAAAACAATATCACTTATCGTTTACTCTCTAAAGTGAATCATAAAACATGTAGACTCGTACGACATCTCCTCTCAATTGTTGTAGACAGGAGGAAGATTGTCAAAACAATATCACTTATCGTTTACTCTCTAAAGTGAATCATAAAACATGTAGACTCGTACGACATCTCGACATTCTGACTAGACACAGACAAGAGTGAGGATACGAAACTTTACGGACATTATTATTTAATAATTAATATAGTCACTATCTCCTGTTCTATCTTACCGTTTGACGGTCAGATCCCCCCGGTCGGCCACCTGTGGCTGGAGAGTAGAGGTGAGGATCTTACTCTCGTCGACTTCGTCCCTCTTGACTGTTTTCGGGTCTTTAGAGCGTTGACAGTCACGTGCACAAGGGTCGGTTTGTCGCTCTATGGTTAGATAAGATCTCACTTCTAATTTAGTCAAGTGGCCTTCTTTTTACCACTACATTCAAGGGAAATAGAGACCACGAGTCCTTTGGGATGAAGTATAAGAGTAGTGAAGAAAGGACGTCCCGTAAAGACAGTCAGTGTTTCTCCCCCTATAAGTCCAAATCTCACTCTAGAAATGACGGAGTGGGCCCCTCACCTCTTCACCAAGTCGAGAAAGGAGAGAGATATCATTTCATTTATTTCATTTATAGCGAGTCAGCACAGGCTGAGAAACGCTGGGGTACCTGATATCGGATGGTCCAAGGAGACAGGTACCCTAAAAGGTCCGCTCTTATGACCTCACCCAACGGTAAAGGAAGGGGTCTTCTAGAAGGGTTGGGTCCCTACCTTGGGTCCAGAGGGCGAAACATCCGTCTGCGAGAAATGGCAGACTCGCTCTTAGACATCCCCTACACCCCACCCTCATCTCAATTCACCTTTTAAGGCTGACGTCTGTACGATACTGTATGTGCTGTTGGTATGTACGCACACACTGCCCTCACCGGACTCCTAGTGTCTTATTTGTGGAAGTTAGATTATTTCCCATAGATCACCCCTCTCACCGGAACATTTAGTTTCAAATAGGAGTCTCCTGGAAAAGAGGGTGGGTCATAATAGTACTTCTTTTAAAAGGTTCAAAGGTCTCTCATTCCTCTACTCTCTATAATCCTCTCGAAGCCAGAAGCAGAGCGGATCGTACCCTATTTTTGTGTGCCGAGACGTGATTCTCTGGTCGGGGTGTGAGAGGTAGGTCAAAGAGGTTCAGACTCTGAACCTCGAAGGGACCCTCGCTCCGCCCCGCCCCGCCCCCCACCCCCCCACGCCGCCCCACCGGCACTCGGTCACGCGGTCCGGAGCGGGAGACGGGAGCCCGGTAGACGGCTCAACGGCGGAATAAAAGGAAGGGGAGAGGACTGGCAGAGTTGTCAGGTTACGAAGAGAGTGGTGTCGGGAAGAGGGGGCTTCCCATACGAAGACTGGGAAGAGATCCAGATACCGTCGAGAAAGGGGACGTCTGTGACGAGAGGGAATCAGGTCCTAAAGACCCGGAGTCGTGACGCCCGTAAATCCCCCCGACATTGGACCAAGAAACACCCCTCCCCGACAGGGTATGTGACATCCTACAAACCGTCGTAGGGAACCGGGTACGGTGGTGGGCAGTCATCGTAGGGTGAAGGGTGGGGGGTAAGGGGCAACACTGTCGGACGTTACAGAGCTCTGTAACAATTGATAGGGGGACCCAGCCTTAACGGGGCACCTGTTGTCGACGAGATTAACGAAGACGAAGTGAACATCGAGGACAAACAATTCGTAAATGGTACACCTTCTATGGTCTATGAAGACACAAAATACATTTGTGAAGAGTTTAAAATTGCACGAATTCTTAGCAGAACCCTCAAAAATTTCGCGTGAAACACCAAGTCATCAAAACCCCCTTCCCAGGCTCTAGAACGCAAAGATTCCTTGAGGATCTATAACGACAAGACGACCTCGTGTCTGGTGTGAAACCCGTCGTTCCGAAACACAGTGACAATAACCCCGGACACCCCTAAGCCAAAATGTTCACTCCTTCGACTTTGAGTCTCCCGAGGACCCGAGTAGTACAAAACCTGGGTCCAGACGGACGTCTGTACCGCACTTGAGTATTGGTCGCTAGAGTCAACTGGACCTCGGTTCCAGGAACTCAAGAGAGGTACGGGAGGGAAGGGTCCTTTAGTACGGGAGGACCCCTATTCGAGTCGGTTCAGTCTCTGAGTCCGTGCACAAACGGACCTTAGGGACACAATGCAATGAGGAAGGAATCTGTCTTTCTCGACGAGTACTGGGGTCCACCGATAAGCCCTCCGACGGAGCGACAGAGGTACTGGAGTACGGAGACAGGACCGGACGGGACGATTGTGGAGTAGGGAGGACGAGAGGACACATAGACATCTGTCAACAGATCCTAACGTCTACGGGACCCCGAGTGAAAAGGAGAGTCGAAGGTCGAAATCGACAGATCTGAGAGGTCAGGACAAACGGGAGGGGGAGTAGATAACAGGGCTATAAGAATCAAACAGAAGAGACAGAGTGGTTTCGGAGAACCGTAGAAGAAGAGTACCATCAATCTCTAATGATCATCACTGGACCTAGGACTTTCCTTTTCCCCCAACACTACACCCGGGGACGGATCCGGATCTCCTGTTCTGAGGTCGGAAGACCCTCGTTTCCGGAGTTCGTACCAGGAATTATGTCGTCACCGTCGACCGGTCGGACGACCGACCCCTAACGTCGTGCATAAACTGAATAATTTCTTTTGTTTGTCGTGACACAGACACTATCTCTCCACTCTCTAATTCCCAGGCGGTTGACCTCTCTGACCTTTCCCGACGAGTCACCATTTCTTAGGTGGACGGTTCGTCTTCTGTACCCAAGCTAGGGACCCACCCCTTCTAGGGAACCTCTTCCTTTACCGATGGGTGAGGTCATAAGAACGGACCTCTTAGGGTACCTGTTTCCTCGGACCTCCCGACGTCAGGTACCCCGACGTTTCTCAACCTGTGTTAAATCACTAATTTGTCGTCGTCGTCGTCGTCGAGGAGGATCACAGGGGACAAGAAAAGAGAGGTTCCTCTTGATCTCTTTCAGTAGGACGGGGAGTGTAGTGTAAAGATAAGGGTACTGAAACGGACCTAGGTCCAAATTTCTTTGAGAATCTTACAAGTGTGTTCTTCCATTAAGTCTTGTCCCGAGTCGTTCGGGAGAGACGTTTCCCAGTCTATAATCATCATTTATAAACACTGAAACACCCGGTGTACCGGAGTCAGTGTCGATGAATAGGGGCATTGTGTCTTCGTCGTTTGGTGTACACCTGTTTACCCGCACTGACGCAGGGTCATTTCTAAATAAACACCTGTAATTTTAAAATTAAGTGAGTGTAAGTACACAGGGTTTTACGACAAGAAAATTAAAAAAAGTTAGTAATTTTTTACTTTCTTGATAGAAGTCAGTGGTCCGACTCGGTAAGATTCGAATAAGAGACGGTCGTAACCGGTCAAGAAGTAAATCTCAGGTCACAAAGGGTCTCAGTACCAGATTATGAACACCCTTTCTGACCCAATTCCTCACAATTCGGGTGTGGTCCGAAGGCCGAGGATGTCCCGTGATATCCAAAGGTTCTCCCCAGTTCGTACACGGTCGGAAGAGATTAAATGACTGTCACTTTAGGAATCACGTGTCTCTCAGAACGTCTATTCGTAGGGAGTCCTGGTCTAAGACCCCTTGTACGTAACCTTTGTGACGAGGTCAGACGGGGAGTGGATGTGGAATGTGGACTTCCGACTCGCAGGACGATCCTCGTGTCTGCCGGTCCAGACAACTACCGTGACTACGAGGGCACCACTACCCTATCTCGAAAACAAACGAACGAACGAACAAAAATGAAATACCTACATCTTTGACTCCAAGTTCCATCGATCTACTGGACGGGGGCAGTACGACGGTTACCGTCTCGACCTTGAGTCTGGGTCACGAGTGACATGGGTCCCCGACGAAGGGGGTGCCGGGGTGGTAGATCTCACTTCCAACTGATCGTCATCGCAGTAATAGACCCTTTCGTACTGGTCAAAGGGAAAGAGGTGGAGGGAGACGGAGGGGGCGGGGAGGGGGTGCCGGGGGCACATATACTTCGAGGTGTTTCGGACCGAACGGGCGTGTGGAAATGAAACCTTTGTTGAAGGCGTCGACCTTGTTCTCGGAAGGTAGGCGGCAATGTGGGGACCAACCACGTACCACAGACACACCTGCGGACGGGTTGGAAGAAGGAGATGCTGTCCTTGGTCGGTGGTGGTTGGTCGTTCGGGAGTTCGTAGTTAAGGTCCCGGGCTCCACTCACTACCCTCTAAGGACTCATGAACCGAAACTTCGAAATCTGGCTGACGACGGGCTAACTCGTATCCCCGACCCCCCTGTATCTCCGGTTGAAACAGTGGCAAATGCATTTCCCACTCTATGCGGTACTCCTCCTCGACGAGAGAACCCAAATTGTAGTCTTTTCAAATCCGACCTCCTCTCCTTCCGATCCTCCTAATACTTCGGGTGTCCACTTAAACGTTCTCTGACTTCTCGGACACCGAAACCTTTCTTCCCTGGTCCTTCTGAGACTCCCTCTCCGACCTCGAGTCTCGACGTACTGTCCTGTTGCACACGACCGGGGTCCGGGCGAGGAGACCGAGCGTTCAACCGTCCGTGACCCCTCTGTCTGGAAAAGCCCCGAAGGGCGGGTCGACTCCCCACCTTCTGACTCACAGGAGTCCACACTCTAGTCCCGGACCTCATTCTTTCCCTCCCTGGCTCGAGACTCCTTTCTTCTTTCCTTCTCTTCGTTTCCCGGTTCCTCAGTACCTCTTCGTTAGAGACGTATGTCAATACTGTCTGTCTGTTCCCCCAAGGGACGGAGATCGAACGCCGAGAAGTGTGTCATTACGTCACCCTCCGAAATCTCCACTAAGTACACCTTTGGACTAAGGAGGAGAACGAGTCAGTGGACTTTTCAATGAAGGATCACAGTTCTCACTCAGCCAGTCGACTCCACCGTTTTACTCACACGGATGGTCGAGTGGGTAGGGACACCCGGTCCTAATTTGGGCGTCGAGGAGACCAGTCACTACTCTCGGTCTCCACCGGAAGAGGCCCCCCTCCCTTCTTTCTGGAAGGGTGTACACAGGCCACTGAACTCCCGTCTTGAGTCTGTCCGCTTGTACAAGACGGCTCAAACCCTAGGAACATGCATGCACAAGAAACCGTGTAATATCGAGGGGCAAAGAAGTGAAAAGAACCAGTTTAAGACTGACCACCCTACAACCGATCTCTCCTGACATTACCTCGTCTCTTCCACCCCGTCCCGCACTCACACACACACACACACACACACACTGCGTCTCCCCGCACCACTCCTTCCTCCATCGTCCCTATCGGTCTGGTCACCCACATTCTGACTCCCCGTCTTTCCGGGAACCCCGGCTTTCTGGCAACGGGGTGGGTCCCGTGGGGCCGTTCCGGTGTGCAAACTTGACAAGATTGTGGTGCTCACGTGGGACCAAAGTCCAAAGACACACAGGGACTCCGACCGACGCCGTCTCGGTTCCTCGGAGTGAGGTCCCCTGGTGCGGACCCCGGCTCCCGGAACGAGTGTCCCCGCGGAGGAAGGGTGTCGTCCTACGGGGGAGTGTCCCCACGAGGGAAAGGGGTCGTCCCACGAGACAGTGTCCCCACGGGGGAAGGGGGTCGTCCTACGAGGTAGTGTCCCCACGGGGGAAGGGGGTCGTCCTGCGAGGCAGTGTCAGTGTCCACACGGGGGAAGGGGGTCGTCCTACGAGGGAGTGTCAGTGTCCCCACGAGGGAAGGGGGTCGTCATACGAGGGAGTGTCCCCGTGAGGGGAAGGGGGTCGTCCTACGAGGGAGTGTCCCCACGAGGGAAGGGGGTCGTCCTACTAGGGAGTGTCCCCACGGGGGAAGGGGGTCGTCCTACGAGGCAGTGTCAGTGTCCCCACGAGGGAAGGGGGTCGTCCCACGAGACAGTGTCCCCACGAGGGAAGGGGGTCGTCCCACGAGGGAGTGTCCCCGTGAGGGGAAGGGGGTCGTCCTAGGAGGACCTGGAAGAACGATGTCTACCCGAGAAGGTACATGCACCGACGAGAAGGGACGGACTCAGACTACGACGAAGAGACCTCGGGCCCCGGCACCCAGGCCCCGGTTCTCAAGGTCAAACCCGGGACGGTCCATCTGCCGTATCAAGAGGTCTTTGACACCGTCCGGAAGACCCGGTACTTCCTGTAGCACCACTCACTTCACAACAAGACCTGGGTCGGCACCTCCCTCCACTAAGACCCGTCTCCTTTTATAAACTGCTAATACCTCGGGAAACGTCGAACGATTAGAACAAGGATGGATCCTCGAATCACTTCAGTCTCTATAGCACCCAGGTGTAAAGGAAGACGTGAACTCTTTTGACTCCGAGTCTTTCTACACCGGTCAGGTATCCTTTTCTTTGTGTCAGGTGCTCCTTATTTCTTCCTTCGGACTAAGTAAACTCGAAGTAGAGACAGGGTCCCAATGTATTCGGAAGTGGGTACCCTTCAGTACCCCTTAGGAAACTCTGGGTGGTCTCAAAAGTGGATGACGAAACGGTCGAGGATCAAACAAGGGTGGACGACTCCGGAACTAAGTTCTAACTTTCTTACAAATTAAGACTCAACCCTTTCTTGCCAATTACGTAGGACACTGTGCATGAGGAATTTCCTGTTAGGTCTACGTTCGTCTTACTTCCTCGAACTGTTCCGGTAGACCCCTCTCTCCTCTCACGACCTGACCCTGTCCTGTGGAGACACACTAGAACTGGAACTTTCGTTAGGTATGTCGTCGGAGAGGGCTGAGGATGGGATAGCCAAAGGAATAAACGGGTTACTCCTCCATCCTGTTTCCTCGAAATTTCGAGGAAGAGAGTTCCTAAGAAACCGACCTTTGGGTTCTTCACCACCCGACGTTCCCTTCGGAGCTCCATGTCGGAGGGGCTGAGAGGTACCTTCTACCTCCATTGTAAAACGAGGATCGCCAAGAATTTGTTTTACCCGTATAAAGAAGTATGAAGTTCACTGGTTTCCTTAGTTTGTTCAGGAAGTAGTTTCGAGAATTCTTGTAGATCCTAAGGTAGACGGGGACCCTCCGGTCCTAAGCACTAAAAGACCTCGACCTTGGAACATGGAGGGGGGGTCCCCGGTCGAGTCGTACCGGGAGGGACCCAGGGGGACACCGGAGACTCCAACGTGTCTAATCTATCTGACTTCCCAGACCCGTTCGTCGTACATAAACGTTCCAACCGAAGATACGACTGGAGGTTGGACCTCTGTAGACAGGAAAGACAAGGGGTTCGTTCGAGTCCTATTGTAGTGCTCACAGGCCGACGACGCCTTTCTCCAAGACGTCTTACAGAGCCATTAGTCTCCGCCCCCTTCCCACGACAGAGGAGACCCACCGACCAGAGGACGCCCACTCCGACACCCCACGAGGTCCCCTCCGAATATCTTCTGAAGTGAAGACAGGGCCCGACTCGGACGTGTCCAGTCCCGACTCACCACTCGGCCTCCTCCTTGTAGGTCCCATACGCTTATGTCCGGGACTCCTCTCCCGTCCCTGACTCCGAACATTTGTAGACAAAGGTAAATCGGTCAGAGGTAGTTAGACCTAAAGAGAAGACGAGAGTAACCGGGTCTCGGTAGACGAACCCGGAGAAGGTACGGGGGTGAAAGAAGAGTGGGTAGATCCGTCACTCGTGTTTGGTGGTTCGAGACTGGGGACTCCCTACGGCTCGAGGGGAGACACCGCGGAGCCCCCGGGTCCCACGTTAAGGATGTAAGTGTCTGTGATCAACAGAGAGAGAAGTAAAGAGGAAGATTTGGAAAAGGGACGGTTTCGAGTCGATTGGTTCTCCACCACGAAAAGTTCCGGGTAGTGACGGGTCTCGATAATCTCTCCGGTACCCAACCTCTTCTTTCTTTAGATTGGAGTACCCTCCGCCCGGACCCGGACGGTGACTGACCGACACCCTGGGGCCTACTCGGGAAGGAAAGATCCGGAGACCCAGGAGACCAGTTTGTTTCTACAGACTTCCGGGAAATTTTGGGTTGCGAAGTCTCGGGGTAGAGGACCTCCTCGGGACGGAGGTGACACGAATAGGACGGAACACGCGGTGCACCCACCAAGTAACCCCAGTCTCACCCGTCTCCGGACCCGAACCGTCACTGGGACGGTGGGTGGTCCTCTGACTCTCGACGGTGGAGGAGGTGCGGGACGACTCCAAGATACACTTGTGGCAGAAGTTTTTGATGGTACTGTTCCGACAACTTAAGCCCTAGGACTTCAGTAAGAGATGAGACCGGTTGTTGAAGAAACAGTAGCACAGTTTTGACGTTCGGTCACACTCATCCTGTTTCGACCCTGCCTCCAGGTGTCCTCTACGACACAAAAGTCTTCTGAGGAGAAGGGAATAGACCGGGACCGAAAGTAAGGCACTACGCCTCGCCGTCCACAGTACCTTGTTCCGTGTCCGAGACCTGTGCCCGTCACGACCCAATTCCGGTCCAGACACAGATTGTCTGACCCACAGGTAAACGTTTCACCAGTTAGAGAGAGAGAGAGAAAAAAAAAAAAGTTTATTAGTTAGTATAATTAAACTTTACGGAAACTCTCTCTTTAACCCTCTGGTTTTGTTTTGTTTTGTTTTGTTTTTGTTTTGGGCGAAACCCGAAACCAAAAGAATAGATATTTCACGACTATTAGTGGGGATGGACCGTTCTGATGACACTCATACTTTCCTCCGTCAGAGACGACGTGCCACCCTCCAGTCGTAACCGACGGAACCCCTACACTCTAAACCTCGACGGGAGAATCCGGAACCCTCAGGGAGACCGTAATGATCCTTTCTCACCCTCTTTCGTGGAGACGAGGATGGACTGTGAACCGTGTTAAAAGAAAAAGACAATAGGTCGTCCTTTTCTACAAAAGATGGGCACTCTCACGCGCGTCCGCTAAAAACGACAAGATGGCTCGTAAATTTGTCCATTAGTTCCGGCCCTTGACTCTCGACGGGCAGACTTGACAGCGTGCTCCCACGGAACCCCTGGACTACCTCTTAAGTTACATCCCCTGAGGTAGGTCGAACGGGGATTCGGTGGACTGAATCGTCCTCGTGTCGGTATGATCTCGACGTAATCAATGGTATATAAAACGCATTTGTGACGTTTACTGTACCGGTTAAAAAGACGGTCAAAAGTTCAATTTTGCGATAAGATAAAGGGATGTTCTACTAAAGTGATGGTTCCTGTAAGGTTTTACTCTCGAAATACCCATGGACTCCACCCGTTAACCACTCAGTTTTCACTCCCTCTTTCTTCCCTCTTAGGGGTTGGGTTGTGTGTAGACGTCATAAAAGGTCCTACCAGTTTCCCAGCTCAAACACTGTTTCTTAATACCCTTAATACAACAGAAAAGGATTTAATTCTTTTGTTTCTTTTAAAGTCAAAGTAGGGGTCGAGGGAGGGGTTCTGTTAGGTTAAAACTAGTAAAAAACTCCTTGTCTATATGGTCAAATATTTGTTGACCACTTCTCGTTATTGTATGATCCCTTTCCCTGGTGGGTCCAGAGTCAAAGGAGTAGACGTGTCACCAGAGTCCACCTACCTTAGGTGGGACGTGTCCCTAAGACTACGAATAACAGTCCCTGAGTGCTACGAAAAGGGAACTGGGAATAAACACCGGTGAGTGGTTGGGTAGACAGGAACGGAGGGTTCGTCTGTTGTGTGTATCTCTTCTTCACCACCCACTACTGAAACAGTCTCCGGTAGGATTTCCCCAGTGTCGGGTGCTAGATGTCAGCATGGTCCAAGTCCCCAGTCTTCCTTTGGACAAGGGCACCGATTGTACCGTCCCGAATTTAAAAAGGAAAGGGAAATCAACCTGTCTCTTCGTCGACACTGGTTTCGGAAACCTCTTTACCTGTAAGAGAACTCTACCTACCTCTTTAAGTTAGTCGAGACTGCCGGATCTGGTCCTATGGGAGGAAGAAGAGACGTAGTAAAGTCTACTCCCAGGGAAGGGCACAACAGGAGACCCGTGAAGTGTGGGAACTGGTACCCAGGACAAGAACCGGGTTGGAATGCTGAAGTAAGAAATTCACTGACGTTGTTGTCAGTACCTTCCAAGGGAACCTACGACACTTATTAGATGTTTCGTCTGAGGATATAAATAATGTTGAGATAAATTAAGGGTAGTCACAAAATTGACTACGGTATAAATAAACAGTCTGACTTTGGAGATACTCTCGTGGTTCCTGTCACGGGGGCAAAGAGACAAAAGGGGGTATTAGGAGCGCTGAGACACCCCAATCACCTACCCTTACAAGTCCTTTACGAATTATTTAACCTAAAAAATTTTGGACAAAAACTTAACGACTCCTTGTTACTCCCTACGACCCTATACCTCAACTCAGACTCCCGTACCTTTAGTGTACCAGTGCTGTAGACGTCCTTGTCTCGCGACCCACTCCACTCTCGCGACCAACCTGTACATTTACTCCTTTCTGTCTCGTCTCTGCCACGGGTCGTGTTTCGTCTACGGGGGAATCGCGACGGAGAGCCAGGCGGGAAGGGCGGACGACGGCGGTCGGGGTGGGGAGCCCACGCGAAAGGCTAGGACGAGTAGACGGAAACAGAGGGCGGACCCCCCGGCCTCAGTTCGACTGTAACGCCGACGACAGGAGTACGGACCTGCGTGTCAGGGTGGACACTCCCGTGAGGGACGAGTATTCCGTCCGTGGAGTCATCGGAGACGAAAGATCGTGACCCGGTCACGCGACACTCCGACTCAACACACAGACCCTTCCGGAAGAAGAATTTTCGTTCTGACCCGTAAGAGAGCAGAGGTCGAGAACGACTTGAAACATCAACTAAAGTTGGGTTTCTATGTTACGGACGGATTGAGACGGGAGAAAGTCTTGTGAATCCTCCAGCTTATGTACATCCTACACCCGACAGAGAAGAAGGTACTACAGTCACGAGAACGTCTTGTTACCCGGGCGGTCCTTAGGGTCTAGTGACAGGAAAGGGTGGACCGGTATTCGGTGAGCCTGACCTTGTCTCACATAAAGACTTTCGTCTGTCAACATTACCGAAACCTATCCAGTTTATCTGGTGCCGATTCTATCATGATCCGATATCTTCTTCCTATTTATCTATTGTTTTCGATAAGATAAAGAGTTTCTCTCTTTTACGACCTCAGCCCCGGAATGCACCTAGTTCCCTCCTTCTGGATTTCTCCAATAGGTGCACACAGTGATTGTTCCTACCAAGACTTTTAAATGTTGGGAAGTAGTGTAGGTTTATTTGACGGTAGTGGTCTCCTGAGGTCTGTTTGTCTTCTAGTGATCATTCACGATCGGGATTCTGACCCCGTTTCTCCAACGGTCCCCATAAAGTATGGTTCCAGGGAAGGATCGAGTCCCGACTTCGCACAGAAGTGTCCCGTCAGGTCCATGGAAGACGGCCACCCCTTGAGTTCGAAAGTTTCGTTGTCGATACGGAGGTGAGGTCGGGTTCCGGTACACCAGATCTCGGTCCCCTCATTCCTGGGACACTAGTTTTTCTGAGACGTTCTGGTATCGGACAGTGTACCAAACCTCTCCTCCGTCCACCGTTGTCCCGTTTACGAGACGTAAGGGTCTCCGGTGCACTTTTGGTAGCCCCCGAGTTTTCACACATTCCTCTCGACCTCCTCCCCTCTGACTAGTCACGAACCCCGTTTGTCCGTCCCTGCTCTGAACTCCACCCCTCCATTGCTCCGAAGACTTTGTCTACCTCACCCACAACCCTTGGTCGTCTGTCTGTTCTGAGTAACTGTGGTTCCAGACCCGGGTCCCCGTGTCGACCTCTCCACTCAGTCCGTCCGTTGTAACTGCATCAGTAACCTTAGTCACAGGAGGTGGACCCGTCGTCAAACCACCGTCTTCGAATGTATAAGTGTCAGCTAGAAGTCTCTACCCTGTCCCTCGGTCCCTTAAAGTCCATGGACCTTTGTTGGTTTCTTCGTAGGGACCCAAACCCATCCCACTGATATCATAGGTGTCACCCGTTACCACCCCACCCCCAACGTCAGGAGGTCTTCCGTTTTGCGTCTCCACCAACTCGAGGTAGTCCACCGAGTCGGGACCCCTAAAAGTCCCACCACGGAGTACGAGATGTATTGATCTTTTGTGAAACTAGATTATGCCGTCCTTCACAAAATTTACCCCGAGTCTGTTTTTAGTACACTGATTCGTACCCAGACCTCCTCTTGGTAGGTGGTCTCCTCAAAGGGGAGACCTAATCTACTACACTGAACATCCTATTTATACGTAGAAGAGTCCCTTAATAAGTCTTCCTCCTACTTAGTAGGAGACGTGGAGGTATCCGGAAAGTAAAGGACCTCTCCGACACTGCACTACCCTGTCACGTAAGGTCCTTCCTCACCCACCAACTTCCCCTCCTTCCATCGTCCGACACATCTCGAGGTGAAGGGACCTTTCTTTGAAGTCCTAGTAGACGGAAACCCTACCTAGTCAAGAGCCTCCGGTCCCGATACGGTACTGGGGTCGTACCGTATTGATAACACTGTAGGTGGGTCCTTCCGACGTCGTCCCTCTCAGTGTATAAAAATTGTGTTGGTGACTCTTGATCTTCAAGTCGGGGGACTTGTCTCGTCCGTGACTCATTCACGAGTGACTTTCCTGGACAAGGAAAGACATGAAATGGTCTCTCCTTAGCCCGTCGTCGAACGAAGTTTTTACATAGAGGGTGACGGACAATACCAAGTAGTAAACTCTGACTAGACCGAATTGGTAAAATTTTTTCAGCGAGGGACACTTCCGAATTTTATGAGTTCAGTAAATAGTATCCGTGAAACAACACTTAAACAAAGTAGTTCTAAAAAAATAGGGACTATCGTCCTCACACTGAAAATTCGTCCCTCCTTCCCATTTTAAATTCGTTCCATTTCCGTGGATCTATCGTATAAGTTTTCGTCTCTGTAATGAAACGGTTGTTTCCAGGCAGATCAGTTCCGATACCAAAAAGGTCACCAGTATATACCTACACTTTCAACCTGACACTTCTTTCGACTCGTGGTTTCTTAACTACGAAAACTTGACACCACAACCTCTTCTGAGAACTCTCAGGGAACCTGACGTTCCTCTAAGTTGGTCAGGTAAGACTTCTAGTCGGGACCCTCAAGAAACCTTCCTGACTACGATTTCGACTTTGAGGTCATGAAACCGGTGGAGTACGCTTCTCAACTGAGTAACCTTTTCTGAGACTACGACCCTCCCTAACCCCCGTCCTCCTCTTCCCCCGTTGTCTCCTACTCTACCGACCTACCGTAGTGACTGAGTTACCTACACTCAAACTCACTTGAGGCCCTCAACCACTACCTGTCCCTCCGGACCACACGACACTAAGTACCCCAGCGTTCTCAGTCCGTGCTGACTCGCTGACTTGACTTGACTTGACTTGACTGTCCGGGTGTACTCCGGTACACACCAGTGTCTTGTCAAAGTCTCTTTTCCCGAGTTTACCTATACTTAAACTCCTTTGAGGCCCTCTATCACTTCCTGTCCCTTCTGACTGTACGACGTCAGGTATCCCAGTGTTTCTCAGTCTATACTGAATCGCTGACTTGTTGTTTCCCATCTCAACTACCCGTGACGCCCCGGATGGATACGATGACTCTTGAGGAGGTCGTCCCGAGTCGTTCCCGTTCGAGGTCTTCGACCCGGACTACCCCCGTCTCGACAACGGACAAGGGTCCGTAGTGAGAGGGGAAAAATTCGTTCTGCGTGTCCCTATCAAAAGTCGAAGGGAACTTGTGTCCACACTGGTACACTAATTTGACACGGGTCACACTTTGAAGTCCGAGGACCAGAATTTTTTCGTTGTAAGAGAAAGAGGGAGAGTACACGACCCTACGTATGTACCACGATCACTAACTCGTAGTTGGTGCCTACTCCGTTCTGAGGTCCCCTACCACCTCGTTGTCAGTCTTCCGGAGACTCCGGGGCCTACTGCGGTACCGAGTCCGGTGGAGGAGGACCGAGGGACAGAAGTGAAAACTCCTTTTGTCCGAAGGTAGAACACTCGGGACCCCAAATCGCAAACGACGTCGTCGAATCGGATGTGGGATTAATTTAGTCCCTGTAAACGGTGTGAATCAAAAGGACCAAGACCTTCGTTATTACAAAGACGATGACACCTACGAAATCTCTTATTTTACAAGAGAAGAATTAACCCCTTCTGTTGCTTCCTACTTATCAAATTGTAAAAAAGTATGTGGGCGGTCACCGGTAGTTATCTTTCTGCTCTCTCTCTCTCTCTCTCTCTCTCTCTCTCTCTCTCCCTCTTTTACTGAAGGGATGAGGTGTAGATCTAAAGTTCTCCTCAGAAAGAGTGAGTTTCACAACTTAGAATACACATGTCAGATACCTTAAGAGATCCGGTCTTATGACCTCACCCATCGGAAAGGGAAGAGGTCCCCTAGAAGGGTCGGCTCCCTGACTTGGGTCCAGAAGGTGTAACTTCCGTCTAAGAAATGGTCGACTCGGTGGTCCCTTCAGGTAGACACAGAGACGACGTCGACGATTCAGTGAAGTCAGTACAGGCTGAGACACGCTGGGGTATCTACCGTCGGGTGGTCCGAGGGGTCAGGGACCCTAAGAGGTCCGTTCTTGTGACCTCACCCAACGGTAAAGGAAGAGGTTACGCACTTTCACTTTTCGCTTTCACTTCAGCGAGTCAGTACAGGCTGGGAGTCGATGGGGTACCTGACGTTGGAAGGTCCGAGGAGGCAGGTACCCTAAAAGGTCCGTTCTCATGACCTCACCCCACGGTAACAGAAGAGGGACGACGACGACGACGACGACGATTCAGCGAAGTCAGCACAGGCTGAGACACGCTGGGGTCTCTGCCGTTGGGTGGTCCTAGGGGGCAGGGACCCTAAGAGGTCCGTTCTTATGACCTCACCCGACGGTGAAGGAAGAGGTTACGTACTTTCACTTTTCACTTTCACTCCAGCGAGTCAGCACAGTGGTTGAGGGATCCGGTCCGAATTAACGGAGGTCATTTGTTGGAGGAGAGTAGAATCTCCCGAATGCTCTTTCATGAAGGAGTCTACTTTGCCCATTGAAGATGGGAGAATTCTGGATGACCTTTGACTTAGAGAATGTGTCCTTTCGGGAAGAGGATAAACATGTCAGCTGTAGATCGTAGGAGACGAATTCGAGAGTAAATAGGGCACTCTTTACGGACCGGTCTTCGGTCCATTGATTCAGATGGTGTCAACAACCCATCGGCGGATGCCCGTGGCAGGTTCCTCCTTTACCTATGAGTGAAGGGCTCCGTTCCTGGGCGTCGTCGACCCTTTCGGGCGCGGGAGGGTGCTTCGGCTTCGAGGCGTTTGCCGCGCGCCCCGGTGCGGGTCCAGACCCCGGCGGGAAAGGTCGGCGTCGACGGTTAGTCTCCGCCCCGCCCCGAATGGACGCCGCCCGCCCCGAATGGGCGCCGCCCGCCCCGAATGGACGCCGCCCCGCCTCCGACGCCCTCGAGGCCCCGGACCCCCGCCACGGCTGGGAGGTGGACTTCCTCTGCCCCTCCCGCCGTACTCCCGCCCCGGGTCCCGGGTCGGGGCGGGGGGTCGAGACGCCCTTCGGGGGCCCGGCACTCGGGACGGGCCGCCAGGCGGCGTCAGGACCTCCGCGCCCAGAGGGCCGAGCGCGAGACGCGGCGCGCCAAAGACGCCGAGGTCGACCGCGCGGCCGGGGCCGGGCCGGGGGAGGAGGGGGTGGGGTGGGGCGAGGTTGACGGGGGGTTGGGTGGGGCGAGGGTGGGGTGGGGCGACGGTGGGGGGTGGGGTGGGGCGACGGTGGGGGGTGGGGTGGGGCGACGGTGCGTATTACTTCAAATACGAGGTAAGTGTTTTAGATCGAGAAGATAGTTACTGATCCTTTGNGAGGTCGAGGTGGGGAGGGGTTGGGGGGAGCGGGGGGGTGGGGGTCTGGGCGGAGCGCGGGCGCGTTCGGCTGGAAGAGGGGGGACGGACGGGCGTGCGGGTCGGGACGGGAGGAGGGAGGACGGGCGTCCGAGTGGTCGGCGCAGGTGCGGCGCCCCGGCGGCTCCCGTCCGCGACATCTACAACGAGCCGCACGCACCGGCGGCCCTGTGCGCGCCGGCGACCCTGGCCCGGGCGACCCTCCGCAGGTGGCACCCGTAGGAGTGCCGGTCAGCCGCCTGGGCGGACCTCTCTCGAATAGTTGGTTCGGCGTCCCTGTCTTTTTCCTTCCTCCCACAGTCTCCGGGCGTGAGCGGGTCAGAATGTCTTTTGATTTCTGCCCGGGGAGGGGCGACAAACCCTCGCAGACTGGACTCCCCCGAGGCGAGCCTTCACCGAGCCTTGGGAGGTGAAGTTCAAGCCCGGCGCGAGGAGTGGCAGGGGTACAGGTCTGTCGGCTTGGGGTAGGGTTCAGGGGGGTTTGAGTCAGACGAGTAGGTTTCCAGGACTCACAGGGACCCCCTAGTCTCCCTCAACCCACGAGACCCGCGCGACAGTGACCCGGGCTGGGTGAGTGGAAAGGCAGAAACTTGCTAGGAAAAGCGGTCGTCGGGGTCTTCGCGGTTGTCATACTCTGGGTCCTACCACCCCTAGTCCTGCTTCTGTGGAACCAGAAGGTAGGGTCTGCGTCGTGGGCCCCGGACCAACCTCGGCGACTCGTCCCCTCCTCGCCCTTCTCCTTCCTCTCCAGTCCTTGCCTCCCCCTGAATTCCGTCGTGGGGTTCCCGGTCGAAAACTTCCGCCAAGTGTCCAAACAGGGAACCTATCGTCTTAAGAGTGGCGTGGGGGGGAGGGGGTTGGGGTGGGGACAGTGTTTTCCCGGACAGATACCTCAGTCCTTTGGACCTAATTTAAAGTTCAAATCGAAAAAGGACCGACACACTAGAACTTAGTCAAAGGATTGGAGAGACTCGGAGTAAAGGGTAATTTACCAATGTCATTTTGGACAAAGTGCCTTGTCAAATTTCTACTTTATTTTCTCCCCGATATTTCTGGAATTACATCGACTGGGTTCGTCGTTAGTTGTTTCCAGTCAAGGCGAAAGTCGAGAGAGGTGGAGTCAAAGAAGTGTTCTACTAACGTCTAAAATCTACTCAATCAAAGACTACTGATACCTTCTCTTCTACAACGAGGGAAACGGATCTTCCAGAAGGGAGGTAAAAGAGATGTACAACTTTAGAATGAAAGGAATAGGTAATGCATTCAGGAGTAAAAGAAGCGGTCAGCACCACTTGATCTTAGTTGAAAAAGAGACAGTCGTGAAGGAGTCAAGTGTGGTCAATGTTGTGAAGAGTGTCAGTTCTGATCATAATCATTTTATTGTGGATCTATAGTGTGCAAAAATTTGAAAAGATGTGGAAGTCCTGTATCGTGTTACGGACCGTACATCACCCCTAAATTTTTGTACAACCAACTCAATTAACTTAAGAAGAGGTGATCAGCCGACAATACCAAATTATCTGATCCTTAGTCTTCAGGACCAAGACAAACATTGGTGAAACGAGAGCACCCGAGTTAAAGGATTAACATTCTGGGTTTACCACAGTCTTTACGGAAAGAAGCAAGTGCAAACGGAAACGAACACACACACGGATTGACGAGTCAACTCAGACTGAGAAACGTCGGGATTCCTGACTTCGGATGGTCCGTGGAGACAGGTACCCTAAAAGGTCCGTTCTTATGACCTCGTCCAAGGGTAAAAGAGGAGGTCCCCTAGAAGGACTGAGTCCTTATCTTGGACGTAGAGAACAGAGGATGTAACCGACCGGTCAAGAAATGGTGACTTGGTGGACCCTTCGGGGAAGATAAACGAAACCGTTGTTTATTAAGCGTCCATAATGACCAAAGGAAACCTTAAACAAGATTACGACGGAGGATCACCAGCTATCGTCGTGAAAGGACCCGACGTGGGGTAGGTAATCAACTCTCGACCGGTTGTCTTTACATCAGTCTCGGCCTATGCCTTGAATTTTAAAGGATCATCGGTGCAACTTTTTCATTTTCCTTTGTGCGTTTTCATTAAAAATTTAATAACTACCAAATCATCGATTAAAATATAAGTAAATCAAGAAGGCACAGCTTTGTCCTCGTCAGAGAGTCTCGGTAGATATTATCGTGCTAAGATACGATCAAATTTTGAGTTAGGTCAACAACCCAACACCGGTTAATGGACACGGATAATGAAGACCCAATGGCACCACCTAAAGACAAGAAATCCCGAGAATAACCTATGGGGAATCCTTTAAACAAAATCTACTCACAAGTCAGGACAAGACAGATAAGTATTATTAAGATGTACCCTAGGAGAGTGGACCGGTTAATTTTTATGGACGAGACTCCGACCGGTATCTAAATTCAAAAGAGGATCCCAGTAAATTTGAGTTAGCCTCACTACTCGATTCAGAGTTATTTTTTAATTGAAGAGTAGATAATTTTCTTTTTGAGGATGTTAATACCCCTCCTAGATGTACCAATTGTGGTGCGATTGAATATACGTCTCATGTAGTACTCTTTGCGACCTGACCTTCTTTGTGTTCGACCTTAGTTCTAACGACCCTCTTTATAGTTATTGGAGTCTATACGTCTACTGTGGTGGGAATACCGTCTTTCACTTCTCCTTGATTTTTCGGAGAACTACTTTCACTTTCTCCTCTCACTTTTTCAACCGAATTTCGAGTTGTAAGTCTTTTGCTTCTAGTACCGTAGACCAGGGTAGTGAAGTACCCTTTATCTACCCCTTTGTCACCTTTGTCACAGTCTGAAATAAAAACCCCCGAGGTTTTAGTGACGTCTACCACTGAGTCGGTACTTTAATTTTCTGCGAATGCGGAACCTTCTTTTCAATACTGGTTGGATCTATCGTATAAGTTTTCGTCTCTGTAATGAAACGGCTGATTCCAGGTAGAGCAGTTCCGATACCAAAAGGATCACCAGCACATACCTACACTCTCAGCCTGACACTTCTTCCGACTTACGGCTTCTTAACTACGAAATCTTGACACCACAACCTCTTCCGAGAACTCTCAGGGAACCTAACGTTCCTCTAGGTTGGTCAGGTAAGACTTCCTCTAGTCGGGACCCTAAAGAAACCTTCTTTACTACGATTTCGACTTTGAGGTCATGAAACCGGTGGAGTACGCTTCTCAACTGAGTAACCTTTTCTGAGACTACGACCCTCCCTAACCCCCGTCCTCCTCTTCCCCTGCTGTCTCCTACTCTACCGACCTACCGTAGTACCTAAGCTACCTGCACTCAGACTCACTTGAGGCCCTCAACCACTACCTGTCCCTCCGGACCGCACGACGCTAAGTACCCCAACGTTTCTCAGCCTGTGCTGACTCACTGACTTGACTTGACTGACTACCAGTAAATTCAAATTTCAGAGGAGATACAACCCTTACCAATTTAGTATGGTTTTTACTAGTTGGACCATTAATACTCTGTTCCGACCCACGAAATACTTGATACGGACAATATTGGGAGTCTCTCTCACTAACCATACCTTGAGTCATCTAAACACCGTGATTAAATACCGGAACTGTAGATGTCCTTACTATGCTTCCACATCGGACCCTAAGGGTACTTAAATTCCAGTATGTACAATTGTTTAATGTTCATTGGGGTTGGCTAGATGGTAACCATACTAGGGTTACCCAGTTTCTAGACATAAGATAATCATACTGGTAAATCGTCACACACACACACACACACACACACACACACACACACGGAAGTTACCCCAACCTCCTACATTAACTGGTATAGATTCAGAACTGTTGAAAGTATTCGAAATTTACTATCATTGGCCCGATGATCGGACAACTTAAGACTCTAGAGATACTACTCTTTCCGTCACGGTGTGTTGACGTTCTGGGAACTGTGGAATGTCGTAGAGTCCCTCTATAGACACGAGATTAAGTTTGACTTACGACATAAAAACTTGGACTATTTAGGAAATTACATTGTGTAAACTTGGTGTACTTTTTAGTCTAAAGACGAGAGTCACTGGGTAAGGAATCAGAACTGTTAGAATTTTTTTTTTTCTTTGACCACACCCTTCGAGTACCTATTTTATAAATGAAAATTAAGGTGATACAATAATTGATATGGTGAACATAAAACGAACAAAGTGTTCTAATAATAAACAACATAATGGTTCATATACTGACTCGGAAGTTGCCTTTACCACTGATCTGAACTTCGTCACCTAGTTTACATATCAAACTATATACTAGTTACTAACATTATTATATTGAGACCTTCCGTTACCGTGGGGTGAGGTCATGAGAACGGACCTTTTAGGGTACCTGCCTCCTCGGACCACCCGACGCCAGGTACCCCAGCGACTCCCAGCCTGTACTGACTCGTTGAAGTGAAAGTGAAAAGTGAAAGTACGTAACCTCTTCCTTTACCGTTGGGTGAGGTCACAAGAACGGACCTCTTAAGGTCCCTGCCCCCTCGGACCACCCGAAGGCAGATACCCCAGCGTGTCTCAGCCTGTGCTGACTTCACTGAATCGTCGTCGTCGTCGCAGTTTTGTCTAAACGTATTTACAACTTACTGACTTTCTAGAAACAGAGCAGAGATGTTCTAGAGGAGGACCTCGTGAGTTCATACATGAACAATTATCCTGACTACTCAATTACAATATCGATATTGTAATCATATCGATATTATTTATATAGATACGATATAAAGTGTCACTGAAGATCTCTGTTTCGGTTCTTCACAGAGTCAACCATCTGTAAAATCCCTCTAAAGCCACCTAGAGGATTGAGATCAGAGGAAACTGGTCGAAATCGGGTAGGACCTACCACCTCCGTAGAATGGAGACAGACACTTCGGACCAAACGACCAATATCGACCGGCAGACCTCGGACTCTTCGGGGAAGACTCGACTCCAAAAACTCCAACACTACCTACCGTCCTTCTACCACCCGAGTCGTCAACGACGGCTTCTACGGGACCTTTGAGCCCCCGCCACCCACTGACTCCCCAACCCCCTTCGGACCACACGAACTCCTCTGAACCAGGAAACTCGACCACACCAATGACGTCCTGTCTCGTCCTGTTTCACTGGAAGGTATAGGTGTGAAATCAGAGACCATCGGAACCCAGTTGGTAAAGAAAGGACTTATGTAAGAAAGGAAAATCCATCTGACGGACACAAGAACGTTAGGTGTAACGGACTTTACGGAAGACTTGTCCGGTAGATGTGGATCAGGGAAGAGAGATATAAACGAAGTTTGAGGTAAAGGATGTCTTTCAGAAGGGACTGAAGGGTCCGTCTTCTCGAAAGGGAGGAGAATTGGTACCTCTTTTGGAGCTGACATCAAGTCAAGGGTGAGACTGAACATAATATAGATACACAAACAGATAAGAGGGGGTAAGGTGTGGACAGTCAGTGTTGGAACCCATATATTACTCGAGTCACTGTAATAGGGGGAGAGTTCCCGGTCGTCTCAGGAGATCACATTGTTATAAGTTAATTACACAGACGGAGAGTCCCTTGTACGCTCCTATACTACCTCTGTAACATACAGTTTTACGTAAGTTCTGTCTTTTCACTACCTTCACATTTTCATAGTAATCATATTAATAATAATTAGAATAACAGCGTTTTATCTCGACAATTTAATGACATACGGTAGTTTACCTTCTATCGGTGTACCCCTCGTCTTCCGTTCTCCTGAAGACCGACCCTTGACAGACGGGTCCGAACCAAAGGATCAGTAAGTATCTTCCCGATCTAAAACACTTACCTCGTATTTGAAGTAACACGCGCCGGGGTGGACCACCACTACACATTCATGACGTTGATCACGGTTCACCGACTCCCTACCCGAACTTTTGGAACCTTACGTCTAGAGTTCCTCCAAGGGAGAAGGTTCTATCCCTTTATGCGTGCACTCTGAGTCGAGACGAGAGGGTTGGTGACGTACTTGACTTGTGTATAGGGGAGTAGGTGAAAGTGTTGTTGTATCTTAAAGGGGGTGAAGGGGCCGGGATCGAAGCCCCTTGACTGGAAACCTGTACTTAAGATTTCTTGACCGTACACCTCCGTAGACCTTGGTTCCTCCGTACACGTAAACATCTTTAGATAATTTGGTACGCCCTCCGAGTCCGTAGCCGAGAAGAAGGGTCCTACCGAGCATTTGATGGTTTCCGTTCTCTTCAGGTAACCACCAAGAGGTCGTTGTCGGACTCCGGGCCCCTCCCTGACGACCACACTCAGCTCCGACTGAGTCGGTCCCATCTACCGTTATTTCCCTACTCCTGTACCACGGGTGCTCTCCTCGTCTTTTCACTGACCCGACCCCAGAAGGGACCCTTTTTTTAGGAGAAAGAGGGATTGCGTCACCCGTAAGAGACGTTCTAGTCTCAGGTAACCCTTACTCATGACACATACAGACTCCTTCAGTCACCTCTTTCTTCCCTCTTTCCTCCCCTAGACCTCGTTATTCCTTTCCTAGCATATTTCGTTGTTTAAACCGGTAGTTGACACCGAACTTTTTACTAACAGAAAGGAAATATAAATAGGGACTATAAAGACTGCCCTGTCAATACCCCGACGAATAGAGGAAAACGAAGGTCAAAGGAGGTCAGAGTCTCGGAGAGGAGTTAAAGTGCGGGTGGGGAGTGAACCGAACACTGGGCCCTTTCCACCCGTGCCATGGTGGGCCCCCGCGTGGCTAGGACAGGAAAGAGTACCGAACCTCTCTTTTAAACCACCTAGTACTTCAAGTTACTGAGATACTCCAATGTCACGGTACCTAGGGTCAAGGGTGACCTGATCGACCATACCGTCGTCACAATCCCACACCCCCGGCGACGCCGGGGTACGAACAGGGGCGGAAGGGTTCCCCGTTGCCAAGGACCCCCAGGACTCGGAGGTAGCTCACCCCGTGGATGGCGACACTTGTCAGTCCCATTAGACGACCCAGAACGGAGCCAGACACAAGTCCGGGTGGGGTGTCCGTATCTGGGGTGACAGTAAGAACCAGTCGCGACAGTAGAGGTGGTCCTTGTCTAAGGACAGGCCTATGACGAGGTCGCACTGAGCCACGAACTTAAGGAGGGACTGTTTAAACGACGACCTGTGGTGCCACCACGTAGAAGGTCTGAGCAGTTACCAGGCCGTGTCCATATAGGAGTGTATGCAAAGTCCTTCACCCGTGAGTTACCATTACCTAGGAGGGTCGTAAGGGAGGTAGAAATGAAGACCTTCCTGGAAACCCCGAGGCTGATGACGTCCCTCTCTCTCAATCACTCTCCTTCGGGGTGGTGGTCGGTGCAGGGGTTGTGTCGGGACAAAGGTTGGACCCGGGGTCGCGTCGGAGTACGAGTAGGGACGTAGGTCGAGGTAGGGGTACTCGTCGGGACACGGAGGGAGTACAGATCGGGATCGACGTGGGTGTCGGAGAAAGGTAGGAGTTGGGACAATTGGAGGAACCAGGTCGAGATACAGGCAGGGTTCCGAGTCAGAGAGGGATCGGGTTCGGAAGTACATCGGGAGGCGGAATAGTAGTGTGGACTTGGAGATACCTGGGTCTGTGGTTGGAGGACTCTTAGATCAGTTTTACGGGTGGGGTGAGGTCCCCCCTACGGTGCCACTTGGCGGGGGGTGTTGGTCGTACACCGGGGAATCACTAAAGTCACACAACGGCCCTCCGCACCACTTTAAATGACGTTGTCCAAAAGGACAGATCAAAACAAAGTGAACCTAGGTAGGGTGGTTTTATTGAGAAAGTGGAGGTCAAAAAAAAAAAATTAAGTTAGTAATTGTCCATAGATAACTTAGTGCAAGTACACTGTTCGATCGACGGTAAGGAGGGAGTATCTTACTCAGTGAATAAATCACTATGTTTAGTGACCGGTGATGTCGTTTCACATTATTTAGGGTACCACACCTATGTGTTCCGAGGAACCTTCGTCGTTCACCTCACGGACTAGGTCCGACGGTGCCTCCTCTTAAACTCTTTCCGAAAGACCCTCTTCCCGATACATTCGACACCGGAGTTCCTAACCCATACGTCCCGATTCTCTTACTGCCAGTAGGAGTGGCTTCCTCCCTTATGTCTCCCTTTGTCCTCACACAAACTCACACACGTGTAGAACAAACGCGAAACCCCGACCACACCTCGTCCCTCCTCACTTTCCACATCGAGGACTCAGCGACCGTAGTTATTCGAATACGTTCCACCTCTCTTCCGCCCCGATTCGACCTCTTCTCCCATACTAAAAGTTGATTCACCCAGGTTGTTCCCAGGCATATAAAGACCCTTCTACTACGTCTCCTACCTCACACACACAACCCCACTCCGACCCCCCTGATCCCACCTCCTCTTTGGAAAGATCTGTCACTCTTAACCGGGGTATTTCGGATTCTCTCCTTTCCCCTGTGTCGTACAAGTACTCCTCCCCTTCCCACAAGTGTTCGAAGGGTTTTAAGTAGACGTCTCGTGTGTAAATCTTAGCGAGGCTCCTCAGTCCCCTTCTTCACCCCGACGTCCGAAAATCTACGTGACTCCTCCTGTAAGACCTCCCTCCTTTCCTATCCCTATGGACCTCTCTCCTCCTTTGTTGACACTCTCGTACCCTGTCCCACCTCCTCCGATCTCTTCCCGATCGTCCCCTCGCAAGCGTCCTCAAGCAATCATGGACCTACACGTCGACGAATCGTGTCGTCCCTCTTCGTCTCCCGTGACGGTCTGTGCACACTCGCCTACACTTTCGGGAGTACGCTTAGTGGGTGGAGACGAAATTTGTGGTACCTTTGACTCTACTCCCTCCGTCGGGACACTGACCTTGTACGGTTGCCTTCCCGCTGGGTAAGTTTTCCGTTTCTCGGTTGGTTCCCCGACCGCCTTACGGGGCATCCAGGTCTCCCCGGTGTGTGTGGACAAACGTTTCGGACCGTGGACTCTCACTCGTACGTTTACAAAAGTCTAGTCGAGTCGGTCTTTTCCCGTACGACCGACGAGAGAGTTCCCACTCCGCGACATGTTACCCGTCTCCGTTCCATCTCGTCTCTCCCCAGTACTGCGCACGTCCGTGGAGGTCACCGGAGAGAGATAAGTCACCCCATGACGACCAGTGGGAGACCGAATGCGTCTAGGATGCAATGCCTGATATGTAAACATGACGGGTTTTGAGCACACAACTTCGAGGACATAATATCTCACCCCGGAAACCTCCATCCACCCCAATCTACTCCAATACTCCGACGTCGGGAGTTTTACTCTAGTCACAGACATAAGAGAGATAAATGTGTCCTCTGGTGTGCTTGTGTCTACCTCTATCATCGGAAGACGTTTGGTCCTTCTCCCGGGAACGTCTTTGGTTGTGGGACTACATCCTGAAGATCAAAGGACTTGACACTCTTTATTTACAGATAATACCTTCGGTGCGCTAGATACTGTGAAACATTGTCGTTGGTCGTGACTGACCCTGTAGGAATCACACGTTTGAAACCTACCTACTTCGTGTTCCTTTCGACGACCCATGTGACTCGAGACCAGGGTCCCTTCGTAATTACCCGTTCCACTTTTACTGGTCTAAGATGAGAGGAACCTCAAGTATTATCGAAGATTGGTGTTCGCTTGAAGGTTTTATCTTTTTTTTTTCTATCTATGTTGGAGGTTCAAATCTTGAATCCGTGTCACATATATTCTGAGGACACCCCCTTGAACGATCCTACGTCTACTGGACCAGGACGGGAAGTCGTTCCACTAATATAGACGAAACTTACCCACTCATACAGACGACTACTTAGACGTAAAAATCCATTCGTTGGGTCCACGGGAACTTAAAAACGTTAAAACTCGGAATACTAATGTAAAGGTTTACTAAGGTCCCTTCTTTCCCCCCTCATCTTCATCTATATTTCCTTAGTAGGACAAATTATGACTACAAAATCTCTTCGACACTACACAGTAAGTAGAGACTTAACCACTAAACTAAAAGTCACCACTACCATCCCCTCTCCCTAAATACACCGTATTTTTCAGTGGGAGTTGTACATTAACCTATATTTATATGCAAACTTTACCCGAAGGGCCCATCGAGTCGACCGTTTATTAGGTTGACGTTACGTCCTCTGCGACCAAGTTAAGGAGCCAACCCTTCTAGGGGACCTCTTCGCTATCCGATGGGTGAGGTCATAAGAACCCGAAGGGACCACCGAGTCGACCATTACTTAGGTGGACGTTACCCCTTCTGGACTCAAGGTAGGGACCAAACCCTTTTAGGGGACCTCCTCCCGTACCGTTGGGTGAGTTGGGTGAGGTCATAAGAACGGACCTCTTAGGGGTGCCTGTCTCCTCGGACCGTCTGATGTCAGGTGCCCCAGCGTTTCTCAGTCTGTACAGACTCACTGATTCATGTCGTGTCGTATATAAACTTTGTACCTTTTTTTAGAACAAAAAATTATGTTTTATTCCAAATCCGGGGTTTCGGAACCGACACCGACACGAGACCCTTATCGGACCTAAGACGTCCCACCACTAAAAGATCCGTCCTCTCCACTACTCCTGGGATAGCTGAGGTCAGTGTCGTCCTAGAGACCTTCTTCCTTCGACTGGACTCTCGAAATACAAATAGTCTACCTCGTCCCGAGAATTTTTTTATTTTTTCTACTCTTTGACGTGTGAGACTGAACGCACACAGGTCCGGACGACAGACGGAACCAGGACAACGACACTTACCTCATAGACAGAAGAGAGTTTTCGGTCAGAAAACGGGACCTAGGACTCAGGTAGGGTAGTGGAGGATGTCTCGGAGAGAGGACGTTAGTGGGGGAAAGAGACGGACGGAGCCACCAAGGAGAGAAGGTCGTAATTGTACCGAGTGTGTGTACGGGACTACTACGGGTGTCACCTTCTGGGGAGCAGCTGTAGGGGGAGGGGAAGTCGACGTTGGTGGGGAGAGGGCAAGAGGAAGAATTTTGGTTACTTAGGTTAGGGTGCAGAGGATTAAGGAAAAGGTGGATGCAGACAGTCTTAAAACAGAGGTTATAAGGTAACTATGACGAGGTTAGTTCAGTGGTTTTGAAAGGAACAACGGTGTAGCCAGTGAACAAACGGAAGAAAAAAAAAAAGAGTAGGAGAACCGTCGTAAACCACCCTATCTCGGAAGGACGGACCTTTACGAAAGGACCGAAGGGACTGCAGTGAGAGAGTTACCGACAAGAAACGGTAGAGGAATGAAGAGGAATAGACAAGTGAAGGAAGAGGAGGAGTGAATGAAGAAACGGAGGAAGGAATACATGCCGAGGAAGAGATGGTCAAAACCCGGTGGGGTCCCGGACCGTGACCCGAACAAGAGGAGAGACAGGGGGACCCAGAGGGACGTTCTCGGGTACCCGAGGGTACGGAAAATCACGGTTGAGACAGATCTAGAGTAGTGACGTACCTAGAGGTCGGAACAGCCATGGAGACTCGAGGTCTGAACGGAAAACCTAGGGAGGTGAACCTGAAGTGAGTTTGCAGATTCTATATAAAGTGTGAATGTTACCATTTTCCCCCTTTTTTTTTGGTGGGAGAACTAAGGAAGAGGTTTTGGACAAGGACATGTTCGAGAAGGATAGAGGCTTTTTTAGCAGTTACAGGTAGGTTCACGACTTCGGGGTCTCAGTAAGAGTATAATTTCTTAATTCCATTCAAAATCCAAACACAAACACATGATACAGTGTCGTAGTTCACACACGTAAGAATGATAATGTCCAGTTCCATTTTTGTCGAACTTTCGGATGTAGGATAGGATGACACAACGAAATGACACCTGGAGGTGGACCCCGGGGTTCACTACACCGGACATCAAACACGGAGTACGCTACCCAAGACCCTGATCCCGGTGGGGATTTAAACGTCCTGGACCCCGTCCTTATGTTTATTCCGGATTTATAGTATCAGACTTATCAAATTTCAATTAGTGGTTCGATCATTTGACAACAACAACAATTCAACAAGTTAGCACAGACTGACAAACGTTGGGGTACCTGACAACGGGCGGTCCGAGGAGACAGGGACCCTGAGAGGTTGTAGAACTGTTTAAATACGGGAGGAACCTACAGGTAAGAGTGTGTTCGACACGTCCCCTTTTACCGGAGTTCAAAAGACGGAGGTCGAAGACCGGGGAGAGGGAAGTTAAGAGTAGGGATCGAGGACGGGTGAGGAGTTGTCAGGATCTTATATAAACCACTTACTGGGTCGAACGTACATATTTGGGGTAGAGGAATGGTTTGTAGGTGGACATCGGTAAAATGTCCGGTTCTGTATTCAGATCCTATCTTCTGGGTCCCATCACAACGTCTCAGCAGTTGCCACCTAATTCTCAGTAAACCTGTCCCTTAAACTCCAGATCGTCTCCGCCACACCTACACCCGAACCCCATTCGTACAGGAAAGTCCAGAACTTGAGGAGTGGGGTACCCCTGACCGTGGTCACCTCCTGTTTCGGGTCTCATTCCTGGGAAGACCGATCTTCTCAGTATAACGAGAGCTGTCTGACGACCTGACGTTAAGCCCACGGGAAGTGAAGATCTGTAGAGGGTGTAGGTGGGTCAGGGAGAAGGGAGAGTCCGGATTCAAACCAATTGGTAGGTGACACGAGTGGGTACAGGATGATGGACAGTGTCTCAGATAAAGTAATTTTGAAGTAAGGAAACCCGAAAGTCTCTGAAGGTTGTAAACTGAGTTTGTAAACGGAAAGAAGTTTTGAGGTCGGTAGTGTTTCTTTCGTTCATACTTATTTGTTGCTGAGACTGGGGGTTCTTTTAATGACGGCTTAGTCATTTTATAACTCCAAGGTTTCTTCCCCGAGACCTTTCACATCTCTTCCTCCACCTCCAACTCTACCCGAACTTCCCGACGTAGTCACCACCTCCACTCCCCTTCCCACGAGGACCGTCTTCCTTGTCGTCCTCGTTCCGGCACCACCGTCCCTCCAGGTCGTGTGCAAGTCCCTCCAGGTCGTGTGCAAGTCCCTCCAGGTCGTGTGCAAGTCCCTCCAGGTCGTGTGCACACGACCGACCTCCAATGCTTTCAGGACCCCTCTTACTATTCGAGTCGCACATTTTCGCCTCCGGTTCCTTCCTCAACCATAAAGTCCTCAAACCAAGTCAACCATCATCCTCCGTACCTTCCAGAAACCCTTCCTACTACAATTCGAGTCTCCGTTCTTCTTCACTCCACCTGCACCTCGGTACCCGACAGTCGAACGTCTTTCGTCCCTCCGTCCATCTTCGACGAGGACACGAGGAAAAGAAACGTGAGGAGACGAGACGGAGATCGTCTCCGACGGCAGAGAAGGACAGGACCATTCGCACTTAGATCTTTGACGTACTTAACCGGTAGTCAACCCAGTTTCAGACCAACCCCCAATTACCCCTCTCCACGCATTTTTCGATAAAACCGTAAAACGTCGACTCTAGTGTCTATCACTTCTGTCTCCTCGACTAAATCCACTACTGGTCACTCTTTATACTCCAAACCACAGTCCGGCCAACATAAAAACTAGAACTACTCCACACCTTCACCCCCACGGGCTCTCTGCCGACATTTAGTTCTATACTTTGAGACCTTTACTTAACTTTCACAAACAATCGGTGAGTCAGCACAGGCTGAGAAACACTGCGGTACCTGACGTCGGGTAGTCCGAAGAGACAGGTGCCCTAAGAGGTCCGTTCTTATGACCTCACTCGACGGTAAAGGAAGAGGTCCCCTAGAAGGACTGGGTCCCTGACTTGAATCTAGAGGGCATAACGTCCGTCTAAGAAATGGCAAACTCGATGGACCCCTTCGTCCGGATGGTTTACCTGGTCCCTCAGAAGCTAACCTTGAAACTTTTAAGTCCTCTATTCTCTTGGTTTCTTTCTTTCATCTCCATTCTTCTCTCTTACGACCTCCGAAACTTGTCGGTCTAATTGTCCGACTGTGGACCCTCTCCCCTGTGGAAGTCGGAACACTCAGTTGTGGAATCGCCCGTTCCTCCGTTCGACGTTTTACGGTTTTATCGAAAATGGGTGGAGAGGGGTAATTGGGTGGGAATAGGACGGGGTCCATGACCAAATGTCGATTTAAGTAGATCTGTGAAGACTCGGTCTCTATGGGTCGATGAGGGGATGTACACTGGTTAAGTCAGGAGCTTGCCGCAGGTTCCACAAAGAGGTCTCGTGAATGGACCTTCCTTCATTTCGCGGGTTTCGGTGTCCAGGTACCGACGAAGGTCTCGTTCCAGGGTAGGTTCCCGGGGGCTTCTCCCCCTGTCTCCGGGCGACGAGTGGGTCCGCGGCGGGACACGGCAGACTACGAGTTTTCTCTAAAGACCCGGGGGTGCTCCTCACCCCGAACCTTTACTCCTTTACTGTTGGATAGAACAAACGAATGGTCAAAATCTGCCTTTTTCTTCTATGGTCGTTTGGAGTCTCCTTCAGTCCTTGACTCTTTTGTACGATACAACCCACTCTTACCCAGGGGTCCCAAGTTTCACGGAGCTCCGTCGAAGATAATTATTTCTGACGATCTTTGTTTGTCCGGAGTATAGAGATACGGAACCTCCCAGGAGGATACGAAACACCCCAAATACACTCGGTCTCAATAAACGAAATACGGACAGAAGTCGTACTTTCTCTGAAGAACGGTTAAAAGAGGGAGACTCCTGTCGACATCCCTGTCTTCGAACCCAGACTTCAGTCTTCCACGACCAACATCGGGAACTTGTGTAAACTATTTACGAAACCCTCTGGACAGGGGGGCTACCGAGTCTGCCATTTCGCAGAGGGACGTCACGTCCTCTGGACCCAGCTAGGGACCCAACCCTTCTAGGGGACCTCTTCCTTTACCGTTGGGTGAGGTCATAAGAACGGACCTTTTAAGGTACCTGACTCCTCGAACCATCCGATGTCAGGTACCCCAGCGTCTCTCAGCCTGTACTGACTCACTGAAGTGAAGTGAAATCCTCTGGACCACCGAGTCTTCCATTTCGGACGTTACACCCTCTGGACCCAAGCTAGGGACCCAGCCCTTCTAGGGGACCTCTTCCTTTACTGTTGGGTGAGGTCATGAGAACGGACCTTTTTAGGTACCTACCTCCTCGGACCATCCGATGTCAGGTGTCCCAGTGTTTCTCAGTCTGTTCTTACTCGTTGAAGCGAAAGAATGTGAAAAGAAAGAAAGAAAACCCTCTGGATGATATCTCCTTATAATTTACACCTAAAACTCGTTGAGCGACGGAAGGAAACTCGGAGGTAAAGAAATAGATCTTTTACTTCCACCCCGACCTACTAGGGACCGAACGGGAGGACGTCTGTCCAGTGCGTCGCTCGGGCGGATCACAGTCTCGGCGGACCGTCTCGCCAGGGAGTCCTGGGCCTACGTGGCTCCAACGCGGGTCCCCAGGTCCACGAGTCCGACAGTCGACGCTCCGTAAGACCCTCCTTGAAGCCCGAGGTCAGTCTTCGGACCCGACAGTCTTCGAGGTCAGTCTTCCAGGACCGAACCCCGAAGGATCGGACCCGGGGCCAGGAGAACACCTACTTCACCCCCACCACGGGTGGAAGGGGAGAAGGGACCTCAGGGACTCCGGGACGTCTTCGGTACCGGCACGCCCACAGAAATCTCGGGGAGTACGCTCTGGACCTTCCCGAGACCAGTCTCCCAAGGAACCGAAGTAGGGACCTCCGACAGGCATCGAGTCAAGGGTCCCAGGGGTGGAGGTCCACACCACTGGAGGACCCGGGGGTCCCCTGAGTCTAACAGGGGTTCGGAAAGACCCTCCAAGGAGGTCTGGGGGGGCCGGGGGTGTGGAGTCCAGACAGTGTCCGAGTAGTCTTGTTTGTTGTTGCAGGCGTCACCTTCACCTCACACTCTGAGCGTCGTCCACGTTTCCTTCACACCCGCCGTCCCGAGACGCGGGGGCGTAGGGGCCCGTCGACGAGCACACTAAAGGAGGTTGGTGGGAACTGGTTTAACACCTCCCGTCGGCGCTCCGAGCCCAATCTCGCCCTCTAGCAGGTCCGGCGGGCAGTCGGAGGGAGGAACCTCCGGAGGAGGGTTGGTGCACCGACGGCGTGCCGACCCGAGGCGGTGCACGACCCGAGCTCCGGACCCTGTCGAACCTCCCTCTCTTATTCACTTACTTACTTCACACACACCCTCTGACACCCACACCGGGACTCCCCACACTGCATACGCGTACTCGCCACACTCTGACGCGATACACGGACCCACTGTCGTTTCTCACTATGCCCTCACAAATACACACTACGATCACACACGTACACACACACTACACACCAACACTTACACACCACACATCAACACTCACACACAACACAACATACACCATACACTAATACACACCACACACCAACACTTACACACCACACATCAACACTCACACACAATACAACATACACCATACACTAATACACACCACACACCAACACTTACACACTCACCCACCATACACCAGCACACCCTATACGTTAATACACACCACATACCAACACACTCACGCACCATACATCAACACACACCAACATACACCATACATCAACACACACCATACACTAATACAAACCACATACCAACACTCACACTGACACATCATATACCAACACACACCATACACACATACATACACACCAACACTCACACTTTCACTCATCACACACCAACACTCAAACACCAACACTTACACACACACACCAACACACACCACACTAACACACACTACACACCAACACTCACTCACCGAGACTCACAAACGTACACACCATACACCAACACACACCAAACACTAACACACACCACACACCAACACCGACACACACACCAACACACATACACACCAACACTCACACTTTCACTCGTCACACCCCAACACTTACACACTCACACACCAACACACACCATACACTAACACATACCATATACCAACACTCATACACTGACACTTACACACTCACACACCAACACATACCATACACCAACACACACCACATACCAACACTCACACTGACACATCATATATCAACACACACCATACACACATACATACACACCAACACTCACACTTTCACTCATCACACACCAACACTCAAACACCAACACTTACACACACACCAACACACACCATACACTAACACACACCACACACCAACACCGACACTCACACACTCATACACCAACACACACCATACACTAACACACACCACACACCAACACTCGCATACCAACACTCACACTCACACGTCATATACCGAGACACACACACACACACACCAACACTCACACTTTCACTCATCGTACACCAACACTCGCATACCAACACTCACACGTCATATACCGACACACACCACACACACACACACCAACACTCGCATTTTCACTCGTCACACACCAACACTCAAACACCAACACTTACACACACACCAACACACACCATACACTAACACACACCACACACCAACACTCGTATACCAACACTCACACTCACACGTCATATACCGAGACACACACACACACACACCAACACTCACACTTTCACTCATCGTACACCAACACTCGCATACCAACACTCACACGTCATATACCGACACACACCACACACACACACACCAACACTCGCATTTTCACTCGTCACACACCAACACTCAAACACCAACACTTACACACACACCAACACACACCAAACACTAACACACACCACACACCAACACTCGTATACCAACACTCACACTCACGTCATATACCGACACACACCAAACACTAACACACACCACACACCAACACTCACATACCAACACTCACACGTCATATACCGACACACACCACACACACACACACCAACACTCACACTTTCACTCATCACACACCAACACTCAAACACCAACACTTACACACACACCAACACACACCAAACACTAACACACACCACACACCAACACTCGTATACCAACACTCACATTCACACGTCATATACCGACACACACCACACACACACACACCAACACTCACACTTTCACTCATCGCACACCAACACTCACACACCAACACTTACACACCAACACTTACACACCAACACACACCAAACACTAACACACACCACACACCAACACTCGTATACCAACACTCACACTCACACGTCATATACCGACACACCACACACACACACACACACCAACACTCACACTTTCACTCATCGCACACTAACACTCGCATACCAACACTCACACGTCATATACCGACACACACCATACACACACACACACCAACACTCACACACCAACACTCACACACTCACACACGCACGGACCGACACTCACACTCACACATCATATACCGACACACACACACACCAACACTCACACTTTCACTCATCGTACACCAATACTCACACACCAGCACACACTCACACACCCACGGACCGACACTCACACTCACACGTCATATACCGACACACACCACACACACACACACATACACACCAACACTCACACTTTCACTCATCGCACACCAACACTCACACACCAGTACTCACACACTCACGCACCAACACACCACACACACACACACCAACACTCACACTTTCACTCATCACATACCAACACTCACACACCAACACTCGCCAAACACCAACACACACCACACGCCAACACTCACACACCAGCACTCACACTCACACATCATATACCGACACACACCACACACACACACCAACACTCACACTTTCACTCATCGCACACCAACACTCGTATACCAACACTCACACGTCATATACCGACACACACCATACACACACACATACACACCGACACTCACACTTTCACTCATCACACACCAACACTCACACACCAGCACTCACACACTCACACACCCACGGACCGACACTCACACTCACACGGGACGCACACTCACGCCCACAGGTACTTCTACTGTCCAGTCGACCGGACACCGACCCGGACGGCCCGTCGCACCCCTACACACTCTATTCTCACAGTGGAGTACACACCGGGTTCGTTGCAGTGTGACCCAACAATTCTCGTTCAGAATCCCTAGACTCCTGTCGATCCCTCCTCCACTCACAAACCTTGGACTCTCTAGTTTCGAGCGTCTGGACCGGCAGGTCAGACGCGGGACTCTACGACGGGGTCCCAGAACCCCCGACCCCGGACCCCTTCCGACTAGGGACCGACTTGGCGGTTCACCCTCTTCCATGGGCAGGAGGGGGAGAGAGGGAGAGAAAGAAACGGGCGGATGTGCAATGGAGAGGAAAGCCTAACTACCCCGACGGCGAGGGGCCTCTTGGGGAACCCTCGATGTCACGGGACCCTCCGCCCCTCGAGACACCGAAGTACAGGAGACCCCGGTTCCGAACCGGTCTTCCCTACTTCGTCTACCTTTTTTAAGTCAGACCACTGACCGTCCACCTCTCTTATACAGTATACTCGACCCAGTCCTTGACACGACCCAGGAACCCATTTAAGTGAACGAGAGGTACTATCGACTCCAAAATAATAGGGGGGAGACAATGTCTCTCCCACCCTTCTCGTAAAGACATTCGAGAGACACTCCCGACGTCCTCCGTCCGTGGAGGACCCCGACCTTATATCATCCTCGTCTCTCCCCTGATCAGGAACAGTAGGTTCCCCTCCGAGAGGACTATCCACGACGAACGAATACCGTAGTGGGTCGAAACTTTGACTATGTTACTTGACTGAGTAAACTTTTCTAGGACTTCGACCCTTTCCAACTTCCACCCTCCTCTTCCCCTGCGGTCTCCTACTCTACCACTACTCTACCGTAGTGGTTGAGTTACCTGTACTCAAACTCACCTGAGACCCTCAACCACTACCTGTCCCTCCGGACCGTACGACGTCAGGTACCCCAGCACTTCTCGACCTGTGCTGACTCGTTGAGTTGACTTGACTCGAAACTGGAAGGTGTCCGGTCTGAGTATTCTCGGTAGAGGACTGTAAGGGTCTGGATCTCGGGTTTAGGAGTCCACAGGGAACGGTACTGGGTCATGACGAGAGGGGGTTCTGTCTGGGCTCTTAGGAGACGAGAGACCTGAGTGATCCGTCGGACGGTTCCATCTCCGTGGACGGAACCCGCAGGACGTCAAGGGAGAAAGATTCAACCTGGGGTCCGAACGGACGAGGTGTCGTTACCCGAAAGCCCTTCCAATTGAAATGTCATTTACCTGGGTACTACAAGACGATGTTCTTTGCCATCTCAAAACCATTTGAGAGAAAGGACTTATACCAGTAAAAGGATAACCACGAGAGTCCAATCTTGGGTGTATACACCTATAAAACCTACTTAAAATTACACGACGCCGACGATTCAGTGAAGTCAGAATAGACTGAGACACGTTGGGGTACCTGACATCGGATGGCCCCGAGGAGACAGGTACCCTAAAAGACCCGTTTCCATGACCTCAGTCGTTTTTTCTAAAATCCCATAAATCGAAGTGTGTACCCTCTTCCGTTACCGTTGGGAGAGATCATGAGAACGAACCTTTTAGGGTACCTGCCTCCTCGGACCATCCGACGTCAGGTACCCCGGTGCTTCTCAGTCTGTGCTGACTCACTGAAGTGAAAGTACGTAACCTCTTCCTTTACCGTTGGGTGAGGTCACAAGAACGGACCTCTTAGGGTCCCTACCACCTCGGGCCACCCGACGACAGATACCCCAGCGTGTCTCAGCCTGTGCTGACTTCACTGAATCGGCGTCGTCGTCGTCGTCGAAGTGTGTAAATTTGTTTCTGAAAACCGAGATCATTCCCACCTAAGTACCCCAGCGTCTCTCAACCTGTTCTGACTCGCTGACTTGACTTGACTTCCCACCTAACGACGGACAAAGAAATAGACGGAATCCTCTCCCAATGTTCGAATCTCTTGAGGAATTTGAAATGTCGGATAGAAGGAAGGGAAGACCGAAGTCGGAGGACCGATCTACCCCCAGCAACCAGAGTCAGAATGCAGAAGAGATACGGTCAGATGAATCTATACATCGGAAAGACTCTACGAAGTAATAAAATGACATATCCGAGGTATCGTCTTAATAAAGTGTCTTCACACCCCTGTCCCCCTGAGATGGACAAAGAGACGGAACCCCTGGTCGAGGTGTCTGGTGTAGTACGTCCAGGAGAGACGACAGAATCCTCTCTACGGGACAAGACTCAAAACCCTTTCTGAACCTGTTTAAAATAGATGGATAGATAGATAATTTAATATATCGGTGATAGATATCGATTCAACATTTCGATATATATATACATATACATATATATATCACGATTATAATTATTTATAATCGACATATATGTGTGTGTGTATATGTATGTATGTATATATATATATCAAAACCCGAAGGGACCATCGAGTCGACCATTTCTTACTTTGCCGTTACGTCCTCTGGGGCCAAGATAAGGACCCAATCCTTCTCGGGGACCTCTTCCCTATCCGATGGGTGCGGTCAGAAGAGACCGGAGGGACCGCCGAATCATCCATTTCTTAGACGGACGTTACTCCCTTTGGACCCAAGCTAGGGACCCAACTCTTCTGAGGGACCTCCTCCCGTACCGTTGTGTGAGGTCATAAGAACGGACCTCTTAGGGGTACCTGTCTCCTCGGACCCCCCGATGTTAGGTGCCCTGGTGTTTCTTAGTCTGTGCTGACTCGTTGATTCGTGTCTTACACATATCAAAATGTTTGTCTTTAGTTGACGATATTTGTCTAAGAGTTGGTGATAATCCTCTTCCGCTACCGTGCGGGAGGTCAGGAGAACGGACCTCTTAGGGTACCTGCCTCCTCGGACCACCCGACGTCAGGTACCCCAGTGATTCTAAGTCTGTGCTGACTCGTCGAAGTGAAAGTGAAAAGTAAAAGTACGTAACCTCTTCCTCTACCGTGGGGTGAGGTCATGAGAACGGACCTTTTAGGGTACCTGTCTCCACGGACCATCCGACGTTAGGTATCCCAGCGATTCTCAGTCTGTACTGACTCGCCGAAGTGAAAGTGAAAAGTGAAAGGACGTGACCTCTTCCTTTACCGTTGGGTGAGGTCACAAGAACGGACCTCTTAGGGTCCCTGCCCCCTCGGACCACCCGACGGCAGATACCCCAGCATGTCTCAGCCTGTGCTGACTTCGCTGAATCGTCGTCGTTGGTGATAATCCTGAAACATTACGTATTAGTAATAATATATTGACTCAAAAATTTTCTTTTTTAAGTTCTACTAGGTTCTTGGACTCCTTCTAAGAGAACGGTAGTCTTTATGACTTCGTCAAGAGACTCACCAACGACCTGTGACACCAAAATACCAAATAGTAGTAGTTAGGGTGTCAACTAACAAAAAGGGGACATAACCCGACAGATTACACGGAGGTTTTAAGTACAGGTAGACCTTTGAGTCTTATACTGGAATTTATAAATTTTTGTCCTTAAAATGTCTACATTAAGTGATCTTACTCCAGTTCGGTCTAAGGTCACCCGAGAGTCAGGTTATTGACTACAGGAACATTCTTCCATACACTTCCGTCTCCTTGTGTGTCCCTCTTCCGGTCCACTACTACCTCCCTCTCTCACCTCTCTACGGCGATGTTCGGTTCCTAACGACCGTTGGTGGTCTTTGGTCCTCTCTCTGTACTCGTCTAAGAGGAAGTCTCGGGAGTCTTCCTTGACTGGGGTGACTGTGGATCTACAGTCTGAAGATCTGAGGACTTACCACTTTTTTATTTAATGTCAACAAAATTCGGTGGGTCAAGTACCGTGAAGGATCTCATCGGGATCCTTTAATTATAGGGTAAGTTGAAGGGGACATTAAACCACTAAAAACCATTGAATAATCGCTAGGGCAACTCCGGTACCTGGTCGAAGGAAGAAGTGTCTTCCTCGTCCACCCAACCCCCGTCCTGTATCATGATTTCAACGACAACGGATGACTGTCACAGTCAAGTCTTGTTCTCTTCTAACGTCGAAATCCCTGCAAAGAACCGAAAACTAAGATCCCTGGCCCTATCCGACGGACTCGAGTCGTGACCACACGCCCAATAGTGTAATTGTGTCTTCAACATAGAATCGGGAGACGGGGTCTGTACTGAGAGACCACCCAGTCTCTAGTCGAAGGACTCCCCTTTTGTCACTATCGAATACTGTGTAGCACGTCAAAATTAAGAGGGCTTTACGACTCTAGAGTCTGACCCCTTCGTGTATCGTACCTTTTGCAATGCAAGTCCTGGTCCAAGACGGGGTGTAGTCCACCCCATCTTCCAGTCCTCCTTGAGAGAGGGTGTCCTTTGAAAGATGTGTGTCTGTGGGATTCTTTCTCAGATCACCACTACACTCACGAACGTCCTATACTGTTCCAAATCGTGGTTTTGGAACCTTACAGGAATCCGTTGTTCCCCTAGGAAATAGATTAGAAACGGGGGGTTCTCTGAAACCCAGTTGACAAGATTTCGGGTTGTGTATAGTAGACCGACCGGAGATCGACTACCAGACACCTCCCTCAAATAAGTAAACCAATGGACTCAAAACTAATTGTCGGAGAACTAGAATCGCCTTTTGGGTCCCTCCATACTCTAAATTCCAGTTCACAAGGTGCCTACGGTGTGGTTCTATAAAAAATTACAGATTCTCCTGACGACCAATGTGGGCGAAAGTCAGAATTAATAGAAGATATTGTGTCTCGAAACCCCAGAACTGGTGACCATATCTGGGGTTTGATAGGAAAACAACTTCTATTGGAACCAGGGCGAACGTCCGGTGAACGATCGGAGAGAGTCGGGTCGCGACCTCCATCCCCTTTCGACCAAATCTGAACGCAGGACCCCGCGGATTTTCTCGTTTGAAGAGACTTTCCCAACGGACCCCTTGTCTGCCATACCCCTGTTTACGTCAGACTCGGAGGAACTTCCTTTAGTACCAGAAATTAATAATTAATTAAATGTAAAAACTAAACAATCGTTCACGGTCGAGTATCTGCGATCAACTTCACGTCTCGAATCTTCCCTTTCTTTTTTGAATTTGGAATCAAGAAACCGCTAGTCGGGTAGGGACCGTGGTAGTTTAGGGGGGAAAAAAGAGGGAAAGGTGAGTCTTGAGAAGTTTAAACCCCCAAAAAACTCACAAACTGGTAAGTGAATAGGATAATCCAGAGACACTCACTGTCTGTCCCTTCCCATAGAAGGGACTCCACCCCGGACACTTTCTGGTCAGAATAAACGTAAAAAGAAGAGGAAGGATACCGTAAGACAGAGTAGACCTCTCGTCTCCGGGAGGAATCTCTGTCGACCACAGTTTAGATCGAAACTGTAATCATGTAGAGTGAACGACGGACACTCGTTTGGAGAAGTGGAGAATCCTGGAGTCGAAAGAGTGGACATTTTACCATTCTTACACAACTACCACCGAACACACCTACGGGCACAACGTATTAGGGATTCCGGAGTCCCGACGTCCGGAAAATACTAAAGAGGGTCACCTCCGTCTCCACTCCTTTGGACTACTCTACAGTCACTCACACGGGTACTTCTCTTCGACACCGGAGGTCCCCGGGGCACTACAAAGGTCTTCCGACGACCGACCCTAACACCGGACAGAGAGGGTCACGGATCGTCTCGTGGACCTTAGATCACTCATTGGTTTACGTGTAAAAATTACTCCCTTTCTTCTTCTCTTCTACCTCACCCCTACCTCTCCACGTCTCTACCCCACCTTCCCTCTCGACGTGACTGCAGGGGTTTACTCCCCTGTCCCCTCGCGACTTGCCGGGGGGAAGACGCCCACAGAGGGGTGGGTAGGCCAGGGAAAAGAAAGACTCTCCGGGGAGACGCTAGAATTAAGAGGAGGTGTGGAAATCAAAAGAGCAAGCTTATTCGACGTCCACCCTTGAGGAACATAGTGGAGTGGGGGTTATCCTTGTTCATTCGGTCCGAACCTACGGTGGTTCTTCCCCGGTCGTGTGGGAGACTCCTGTCCATCCTCTGCGGATCCGCCCCACACCCACGTCCGTCGCCTCGGGGGGCTCGACTCCCGGGACTCCTAGTCGCACTAAGCCTCGCACTAACGGTGCACGCCTCCCTTCCCCGAGGGTCCCGAGGTAGATCCGAAGACAACCCGGTAGGACCCAACGCCACCTCCGGTCCAAAAACCGGACCTCCTCCTTCCACCACTTCTGGAGCAGCCGAAGGAGGAACCTGCTGACCCCCCCCACTGTCCTCTCCTCAGTCATAACCTCCGGCACCGAGTCCCTGTCACCCCCAGCTCCCCTCCCCTGCGCGATTCCCAGGATTTAAGTGCTAGAACAGTATTCGTCGAGCTCGGACACAGGCGGGTGGACGAAGTAGGGTCGGCGGTACGAGTGGATCTCCCTGACTAGCACTCTTTGCCTTTCGACGTCGAAGATTTTTATGGCGGGAGCCAGAGTGATGGAGGAAGGTTGTTTACCTCGTCTTGGTAGAGACACCGGGGCTCGGGCAGGGGCCATCGGGACGGGTGTCAGCACCGGTTCCACTGGGTCCGACCGTAATCGGTGTCTCCAAGTGTCGAAGAAGGAGATGGTCGAGTCTCCGTGTGGTGGTCGGACCTCCCCTGGCGACAGAGGGCCTGGCTGTACAAGGGGAGTGACAAGGTCTACGACCCCAGAAATGATGCCGGTCCCCCACACCTACACTATTATTCGTAGTCACTATTATTCGTAATCACGGAGCCCTAGTCCCTTTGTGTTCCTCTCCCATTGGACGCTGGACTCCCATCCATCCTAAAGTTGACTGTACCTAGAATCAACCCCACCCTTCCCCGGGGGACACTCGTTTTCAGAAGGTCCGGGTCACTTTTACGGTCAGGGGTTTTTAGGAGGTCGCTCCCACGACTCGATTCAGACACTCAGGGTGCCGGGCCCTTTTCGTGGAGGGACTAGGGATCCCTTACGGTAAACCGGACGGGGGGGTACCGGTCTTAGAAATTACGTCAGTGACAGGAGTGGTTGGGGTGGTCAGGGGAGGGGTGCGGGGACGTGGTGGAGGGAGGGAGGAGGACAACTATCGGGTAGTCACGTCGAGTGGAGGACGGACCTAAAGTCGGTGTAGTTGGGACCTCGGTCCGTCTACGTGGGGAAGGGACAGGACCGTGGTCGGGGGTAACCTCTACTGAAGAGGGCCACAGATTGACGTCCGGAATGACGGAAAGGAACAGTGGGAGTGCGCTACGGGAGAAGAGGGAGGAACGGGAGTGGGAGAAACGGAAGAACCCAAGAAACGAGAGGTGCCACAGGAGCCATCGTCACCGTTTGAGACACACTTCTCGTCCTCTCCTCCCCTAGTCGGGAGGGACCGGGGGGTAAGGGTGAGGTCTCCGTCTCAACCCCGAGTACGAACAAGGGGCCCCGGACCCGTCAGGAGTCCCTCCCCGCATGGCAGGAAGGGAGGCTCTCTGCAGAGAACCCGGAGACCTCTCCGAGGGTACAACAGCGCAGGAAGTTTTAGAGACCTCAAGAGTTTCAGGCTGTACGACTATAGACAGGCCATCGAGGACTAACTTTAGGCCAGACAGCCCCTCTCTCCCCCCAGCCACGTCCCGACCCCCGCCTTCCAGGGGCTCCCTAGGGACGTCCTCCCGACCTCGCCCTGTCCCAGAGACTGCCGACAGAGACTACTCCTGGGTCTTACTTTTACTGGGCTCGGAGGGGCGGTCCGGGACAGGTGTCTGTTGGATCTGGGTCGTCGGGGACCGGAGACGAGTAGTGAGACCCTGGAAGGTCCTGTGTCCTAGAACAAAACGGGAGAGTGGTCGGGAAAATCCACTAATAGGAGTAGAGACAGAACTCGGCATACCTGTGGTCTGCATACTTCCCCTGCGGGTCGCGGTGGGTCGACTGACCAGGAGTGTGCGTCCGACCTTCGGGTCCAAAGGCCCTGGGACGGGAGGAGAAGGGCCTCGGGGAGGGACACTCGAATCTGGGCGATCGCGATCGCTGACTTCTACGTGAAGGTCTCTGCCGTAAACCTGCCGTCGTGGCTTACCTTCAAAGCCCGTACACACGTAACTAGTAAGGGGCGGAGTGAAACGGACCTGGGAAGGAGGCTCGCCTACTCTCCCCTACCTGGGACCGTCAGGGGAGTCCCGACACCCCGGTCCTGACTCCCGACCTCCGACGTCCGCCGTCCGTCCGTCGCGGGACCCTGAGTGGCTGTAAGAAGGACACGGCTCGAGCCTCGTGGGGCTAGCGGTGCTGGGGACGCCGGTCCTGGTCCCGGTCTCCGTGGTCCCACCTCTGGTCGTGAAACCTCGAGGGCGACACAGGACGTCCAGACCCCCTTCCCAATTGAATCAGGGACTTCCCCTGTGACCCCCAGGGTCCTCCCCGACCGTCCAACCGAGGTCGGTTGGTCTAAATAGGTGAGGGAGGAGGCCTATGTCATGGGGTTCGAGGCAGGAAGATTCTTCGGGAGGGTCTGTCCTGTTTTCACTCATGACCCAGAAGGGACGTAGGGTCCTGACCCTCTACCTCGACTTCCCACCCGGTGCGGGACCGGAGTCCTCTTCCCGTCTCTGGTGTCCGGTTCCGCCACACCCACGTGGGTGACAGTTCTCCGTCTGTCCGAGAGAAGGACCCTGGACCACTGGGTTGGGGTCCAGGAACCGGAGAGCTTACAAGAGGTCCACCCCCAGGGGTCTGGGGAGGAGTGGCCGGCCCTAGACGCCCACGAGGCCCGGGTGGTCGTCGCAGGAAGTGCCGCTAAAGGAGATGTTTTTCGGACCCCAGGTCTTCCCGAAACAAGACCTAGAGGGGCCGGGAACTGAGATAACGGGGGGGACGTCCCCGTCGCAAGTGAACGAACCGCAGAACCCTGGGACCCCTCTCGTTTCTCCCCGAACTTAAATCCCTCAGACGCCTCGCCCCGAAGTAATCCTTAGGATCCCAACACCCCTCTAGAGTACGGAAAAGCCTGTCCCAGAGTCTCTTGTCATCCTCGTCCCCTCGACGCGAGAAGACGTCGGACAGTGTCTGTTGGAGACAGGATAAGTATAGCTGAAGCGAAGGTAACATTCCGACACCCGAATCTAGGCCGACACGTGTTCCCGACTGACCCTCTCAGAAGTGTCCCAAACGGGTCCCGGAGAACTGATGTCACTTTACCGTTGGATGAGGTCCTAAGAACGGACCTTTTAGGGTACCTGCCTCCTCGGACCACCCGATGTCAGGTACCCCAACGTTTCTCAGCCCCCGTCGAACCGTTCCCCAGGGAGTCACTCGGACTGTTGACCTTCGACGGTATTGGAGTAAAGATCTCCGCGATTTGTATGGGGAACCCGAAGGAACCACCGAGTTGTCATTTCTTAGACGGACGGTTGCGTCCTCTGTGGACAAGCTAGGGACTAGAGACCGCGGACGAAGGGTCCACCGCGATTTTCATTTCTTGGGCGGACGGCCACGTCTTCTGTATTCTCTAGGTTCAAGCTAGGGACGCAACCCTTCTAGGGGACCTCCTCCCGTACCGTTGGGTGAGACATAAGAAAGGACCTCTTAGGACACCTGTCTCCTCGGACCGCCCGCTGTCAGGTACCCCAGTGTTTCTCAACTTGTGCTGAATTGGTGACTCGTACTGAGGTGTGTTTTTATGGGGAGTAATCCCTATTCTGTAAAGCACCCTATAAAAATCTTCGGCAAACTTTACGTCGGAATGACCTTCTCTAACGGGTCTAAAAGGAATGGTCTGGAACACGTACTTCCAATAGACCGAGAGACCTCGGCTGAAACCGTCTCATACCACATTGTCACTGAACCTGTACAGATGTACGTCTTCTGGAGAGGTATATCTTGTCCGAAGTACCACCGGACTTTCCCACTGACACCCTAAACAGGACTCTGACTCTAATTAACTGTTTACGTGATAAAAACTACTCAAACATACAAACAAACCCTACGGGAAAAACCTTCCTGTTTACTCTGGTCTTTCCCCGTATTCCGGAGGGGACCGGGGACGGAGAGTGTCAGTTTGGACCCCGGTGCGAACTACCTCTACAAGAATCCGTCAAAAGAGACCTCAGGGGACCCCGTGCACCCGGACCGGGAGCCTCTGAGTGGAAAGCGGGACGAGAGGTGGCGGTGCATCTGTCGGCGGCAGAGGGGCATAGCCCCCGGGAGGAAGTGAGGTGTGGTCATGGTCGGAAGTAGGAGGAACCACTGACACAGGTCCAAGTCCCTCTGCTAGACCGACAAGACCAGCGTCGAGTGCTTCCGGACCGACCCCGGCAGCAAGACCCACCCGTCCCCCGACGTCGGAAGCAACGAGGTGAATGTGGTCATGAAGAGTTTCCTCATCTTGAACGTCCCCTTCACCGTCCTCTCGAACTTCCGGAGAGGGTCGGTTCGGCACTGCAAGAACCCATGGAACTCCGAACCAAGAGGACCTAGTCCCTCCCTCTTTGTCCACGTCTCCAACCGGGACCAATACGACGTCCGTACACTGACCCCCGGCCCCGCCCCCACGAGACAGGTGTCAGGCCAAGGAAAAACCTGACGTACGATTTATTTATGTGACATGACTTGTTTTTCGTGAATGTTAATACACTGGTACATTATCTAATAACCACTGGTGATACTCAGTAAGGTCAGATAGTGTCTGGTGCCCGGAACGGTTCCCGAAGACACACAAAGGAACGACAATAGACAAGAGAACCTGAGTCATGATACCACGACCTCTTCTGAGAACTCTCAGGAAATCTGTCGTTCTACTTTGGTCAGTTAGGATTTCCTTCAGTTGAGACTTATGAGTAACCTTCCTGACTACGATTGCGACTTCGAGGTCATGAAACCGGTGGACTACGTTTCTCGACTGAGTAACCTTTTCTGGGACTACGACCCTTTCTAACTCCCGTCCTCCTCTTCCCCTGCTGTGTCCTACTCTACCAACCAACCGTAGTAACAGAGTTACCTGTACTCAAACTCGTTCGAGGACCTCGACGACTACCTGTCCCTTCGGACCACACGTCATCAGGTACCCCAGTGTTACTTGACCTGTACTGAATCGTTGACTTGTTGTCGTTACTGACTCATGTCTCTCGACTTGAGACGAAGTCGACTACGGTATGTCTGACAGTTTCTTCGACTACGAGAACTAGTGTCCTCAACGATACACACCACCAAACTTCTCGCACCCCCGTCCTTTCCCACAAACAACGACCATACTTGTCCACACCCCTCCCACGACCAATACCCTACTTGCCCACCCGAGAGAGGTCGTCGAACCTCCGCCCCCTCCGCCCTCCGTCTCACCGACCCCCACTACGACACCGACTGACCTCCCCAGGGCCTCGACGGAGGGAAGGGAGAACGGGTTCAAGTTGAGAATGGAAGCTGTTGGAACTCGACGTGACACCTGCAGGTCGAGCACAGCGGCAGCCAGTGCGTGGTCATCTTCGGCCGCAGGACCAGGCATTCGACCAACTCCTACTGCCACATCCACGGCAACGGGCCGACCCGCTCGTCGCGGTCGGACGGGAACATGACGAGGAAGTGGTCGGGGAACGAGACGTGGTCGGCACCCGTCGCCGGCAAAACTCGGAGAAGGGTCGCTGTGGTCATGAAGCGCGACAACCGTAGGAAGCCCAACATCCCCGTTCTATGCCAGTGTCTCGGAGGGAAGTGTGGAAAGTGGTGCCTCCCCGAACGCCCCTAACGGCAGAGACCTTCGTGTTTCTACCCTACCCTCTTGAGTCGTACCCGACCCGTCGGAGGAGGGCCACCCGAGTCGGTCCCACCTCTCACTCCACATCTCGTTAGGGGAATGGTTGGAGTCTTTCACTTTTTCGGAAAGGCTTACAGTGCCTCGGACCACGTCCTCTGAAGAGGGGTAGAGGTCCCTGGGGGGGGGCGGGGTGATGAGGAAGGATTGGAATAAGACTCGTCTCTTGTCTTCGGTAAATTTCTCACTGGTAGTCGGAAAGTGGAACCCGAAGAATATTTTAGAGGGAGACCCATCAAAAATAGAAAAATAATAATCGAGCAGGGTGTTCTACCGGTCCACCCAAAAAAAGAGGTTTAATTCTTTTATATAAATCTTGTCAAACTAAATTTTATATATGATACATCGTGTCTATTTAAATTAATAACTCCCGGTGTTTCCGGTGTAGGCTCTCTTCGTCCCAGATAGAAGTTCTTTGATTTCGACTCCGAGACCCTCTCAGGGTCCGCTGGCTTCTTCGACTCCCTCCACCACTCCTGACTCGACCTTCCTCTTTCTTCCTGTCCCTTACCCTCGGGGAATGCCCTTTCGGAGTTCGCATCACTGGTGCTTGAAGTTCATGACCAAGTCAAAGAGTTCTGCCATTGAGTGATGTCTCACGAGCGTCCCACCCTTCCCCGTCCCTAAGTTGGTCTAGTGCGACTTATTGTTCATCGGGATACTCTACAACCTCCCCTCTAAAATCTTCGGCCCCGCAACTGAACCCTTTCGATACTCTGGTTGTGTTCGGTTCCGAAGAAGGTGGCCTTACACTATCTACTCGACGGTAGGACGAGGCCCCAGTCCCTCTGAGGTGCATCTCACGGAGGGTACCGAGAGACTTTGGGTCTGTCAGCCCTAGAAGTGAGGGGAGTAAGGATTCCTAGTCCCCGCCGGTATTTTCCGGAAACCATTGTCTCTCCTTCTAAATTCTCTAACGTGTTCCGTCTCCGGTAGCACGTGTCGGAACCCTGAGAGCACGACGGGGGTCTCGTAGACCAGGTCCCGCGCAGTCACTCGTCTATGCCAGTTGCCTGCCTTCGACAGTCTATCTGGGTCTCCGCGGCTCGCCCCGAGAGTGGACGTCTGACGGGTAGAGAGGGGAAAGACGGAGAGGCCAGAGTGGAAGTAACTGCTTCTCAAGGGTCCGGACGTGTCCGGTCGGAAGGAGCCCGACTGGGAGTCCGACCCGGGGCGTGTGCATCGCGGGGCGCAGGAGAAAGGAGTCCGACCGTTACACGTGTGACTTCTGCGGCAACAGGAACCCGTCCTTGTCCTAGGACGGGACCTTCAGGACGCGGAAGAAGGGGTTCCACAACTACTGGTGTAACGTTCGAAGGGGTAAGAAGACGACCGTGTCTTTAAACCGGCATAAACGGTGGAGCCCCGGGTCCCTTGTCAGTTTCTAGTGCCTCGAGGTGTCCAGAGACATTTGGTCGAGTCCGAGCCCGAGGTCGTGGACCTCCATTTGCAACGAGAATAGCCGAAATCGTAGTAGGGGTCGGACCGTCTGTATACAGGGTCGTAGCGACTCGTCCTGAGCCAACTACTGTTGCGACTTGTGATTACACAGCCATGGGCGTTATAACTCTGCATAAGATAGAAGTATCAAAAGTAAGAATATGGGCCACCTCAGCTACTAATCCTTTGTCGGGACCGGACAGAAGAACGTGTTCCTGAAAGAGAAGACTCTTAAGCGTGAACACTTTCCCGTCAACTACCAGTGCCAGGACGGGTGCAGATGTCCCATCTACACCCGTAGTGAACGAACCCGTCCTAGACGTCCCACTTCCCACCCCTTGTTCAACACCCAAAGAAAGAACGTAGTATCCTACGACTCGACGGAAGGTATGCCAAGTGAAGGAGTTACAAAGACTACTCCCGACCCATGCGAATAGTGGGCCTCCCGGGAGAAAGGGCCTCTCTGTCGTAGTCTTAGACAGAAGGTTTCGGGTCGAAAAGACGACGGGGGAGGTCCTTCGGAAGGGTTCGACCGTGAGCAGAGAGGGACGAGACAAGGGAGAACTATGAACCCGGGCACAGTAAACAATGTGGGTTAGAATACCAGAAACCTGTTCTTGACTAGTAAATTAAATGCGTCTCTGAAGGCTCCCTGATGACCTCTAGTCCATTCTCTATGTACAATTTTCTTCAGACCACCGGCTCCAGAACTACACTTCCCACGAGATTGAATTCCTACGGATGCTTAGAGGGGGACCAGGACCTGGAGACCAGGGTGGACGTTGTTTATACTCCTCTCTTGAACAAGAGGAGTACGAGAAGATTCGATCTCGAAGTCATTTTGGTCTTGACACAGTCCGGGAATTCTGGATCTCTCCGGGTAGACGGGAGGGGTATAGGTTCATCTAGGGTAGACAGAGTAAGGGTGGAAGATGACACGTTTACCTTCCGAGGCCTACCTGTGTGTCGGAAGGGGTACGGTCCTGTGGGACGGGAGAGCCCTTTAGGAAGAAGGGAGAGCGAGAGGGGTCTTTAGATTCCTCGGACTCGGGAATGGAACCGACTGGAGGTCCGAGTGTAGCTTCAATTCCGGTGCCGACGATTACGGGTCCGGTGTGAACATCACGGGACTCAGCGAGGCCCACTCTACCGACTACAGGTGGTGTTTGCACGGTGAGAGGCCCTTCAACCACTCCAACCGAGACGGGTGCATCAGTAGCCTCTGCATCGGGAGACTCCTCTACTCCCAGCACGTCGCCGGGCACCGAGGAACGGCCGTGGTCATGAACGCACACACGGCCAACTGCCTCCACCGGCCCATCATCGTGCACTACCTGTGACTCGCCGGAAGGTGTGACCAGTGGAGAAGCCCTGGCTTCTACCCTGAGAAGTACCTCTGGTGACACCCCCGTCTCTGTCCCCGAAAGACTCCGACGGCCTCCCTTTCGGAGGACTCCCCCAGATCTGTCAGGTACGACTCCAGTACTTGAAAAGGAGGACTCTGTACACAGAAGACATCCAATCAATGGTCCACGACGTCGATCCGTTAACGATGTAACGCGTTAATAATTCGTTAAGATTCTAAAATTAGTATTAAGTAATTACTATTCGTGTAATTCTTTTGTTTACCGTTTGAATCACTAGAGGAACGAACATATGTATATAAATATTAAAGAACGTATATATGTATAAATATATATAAATTTATCCATATTATATAAATATATAATATATATATTAATATATATAAATATATCATATATAAATATAAATATATAATATATATATGATAACCTCTTCCGTTACCGTGGGGTGAGGTCATGAGAACGGACCTTTTAGGGTACCTGTTTCCTCGGACCACCCGACGTCAGGTACCCTAGCGATTCTCAGCCTGTGCTGACTCACTGAAGTGAAAGTGAAAAGTGACAATACGTAACCTCTGCCTTTACCGTTGCGTGAGGTCACAAGAACGGACCTCTTAGGGTCCCTACCCCCTCGGACCACCCGACGACAGAGACCCCAGCGTGTCCCAGCCTGTGCCGACTTCGCTGAATCGTCGTCGTATGTATATGATATGTATACATATAATATATATGTATACAAATTTTGGTAGGAACACCTCACGATGTAACAAAGTAAACATAGACGATAAAGGGATATAAAGATTTGATAAAACATCTAAGAAAAGAAGAAAAAAAAGGTCCATTTTTACAGTTGTCCGTGTTTATATTCAGTAAAGAGGGTTTGGGGTTTCGTTGAGTTCTCACTCCGAACCAAATTCCAGTTCCAGAGCAAAAGGAACAAGGGTCACTTCTGGGAACCGGTGTGCGCTCTCACACGGTAAAGATCGGGACTGCGCGGCCGCGACCGAGTGGGTAGGAGGAACGTCGTAGACACCAGTGAGGGGCTCCCCCACGGTCGGAACGGACCTGCAATAGGGACCCGGGGTCCCCTGATCCTACCTCGCCCGGCCCCGGACCGACTGCGTGGACCCTTCTGCCGGTCGTCCGTCCGCTCCTTGTCCGCGCTGTAGCGACCCCCGAGGGCACCCAGAGACGGCGGTCGGTGGCAGGACGCTCCAACGACTTTCTGTCGCCGTCCTCCCCTACTTTACGGAAACAGCAGGTTCTGATCGACTCGAAGACCGGGGACATTATGGACAAGCTAAGACGCAGAGGTCATTGCCTGTATTTTGGACAGTTTCTCACTTACCGGGGTGGAAAGGGTAGTGTCGAGTTTCAGGGCAGTAGGGTGTTACGGAAAACAAGAAATCGTCCCTATCCATCTGAAAAGCAGAAGAGTCGATTCAACGATCAAGGAAACCCTATCCCTGTGTGTGCGCAGTAAAGGAGACAAAGGGGTGGGCGCACCCCAACCCCCATCCGTGGCAAGACCCGTTCTGGAATTCTAGCGTCGTTGTCGAGGGGTCTAGTAACCAATAATGGTTCTTCACAGAGATGGAGAGACGAGGTCGACGGGAGGGATGTAGGGACCCTCCACCTCCCCCGACCGTGTTAAATACCGGACAGTGCGCTCATTTATCTCCACGTCTCTCCGTCGCGCCAGTGTCGGTGACGGTTGCCAGGCGCGTCGAGCAAGGTACTGCATGGGCACTTTGTTGCGAGGAGGTCATAGAGTAAATTCGAACGATAGTGAGGATTCTCCGCCCGTAGGAATAGATGTGAACTGCATCCTCCTTTACTTTCGAATTTCCAATTCCCGAAAGGAGTTCCGGTGTGTCCCTAATTTACACCCCTAGCCATCCCACCCCCACCTCCACCACCCCTTCTGACTTGGGACGAAATAGACTGGGGGTCTCAGGTCCGAGACTCAGACAGAGTGACGGGTATAAGGTAGAGTTTGACTCACTCCACGAATAGGAAGCACGAATAAGAACAATAGACACCTCGCGAGAAACGAAAAGTTTGCAACAGCAAATGTGCTGAAGTGACCTCGAGATCTTCAAGGGAAATTTACTCTGTCCTGTCCATATTAATGTTGGTGAAGGACCTATTCTTTTTCGTTCTAGCACTCTACGACTCACTGTACGGGTCCTAAAGGGTCTCGGAGGCAATACCCTAGTCCCAATCTGTACATCCGCACTGGTGGAGGACGAACCACTCCGACTGCCTGTTTCTACCTTTTAGGCTCCACTCCGGTGAGTCTCCCACAGCGTGCACACCTGGAACAGTGAAGACCCCTGTGTCGGGTCCCGACCTCTTCCAACTCTCGGGGTCCCGGGCCGGACTGGGGACGACAGGAGACCTGGGACTGGCGTCGGATCTCCTCCTACCTCCACTTCTCCCTCAGGGGTGAGAGGGTACGCGGAACGGTCCGAAAGTCAAAACCTCGTCTGAACTGCAACTCTCCCCCTTTCCTCTTTCCACACAATTGTGCAAGACCCGTCACTACTCGTGGGTATTTCTATTCCTCCGAGCTCCGTCGTCCCTCGCGCCCGTGGGTAGAGGGTCCGGGGGGAAGGACGGAACCGGAACGAGGACGAGGGTCTCTGTGGGAAGCGATCGAACTCGGTTTCCGTTATTTCGACAAATAGACCCAAGGAAGAAAAGACACTCCCTTAAAGGGTCGTTTCGTGGAGAAATAAAGGAACACCTCTATTTCCATAAGACAAATAGGTCAAGAAGCCTTCTCAACCCCCTCGCCCAAACCCCTCCATCCCTGTTTATACCCACAGCCCACCGTCGAACTCGGAGAGAACTAAGGCCAATTAACGGGACCTGAAAAGTATGGTCCGGTTACTAATTGGAGACCGCACGTCGGAATCGGTTTACGGTCGCAGTCGAGGTCGAGCCTACACGAGTCCTACTTCGACCGACGTCCTGGTGGGCCCACCTGCACCCTGACTGAGGGTCCACCCTCGTCCCCAGTCTCCCGACCCTTCAGAGAGAGGAGAGGAACCCTATCCGAGTGACGTCTCAGGGTGGTGGACGGTAAACGTGACCCGAACCCACGTCACCGGCCACCCTCCTGTGGCACGGTAGACGAAATTCCTCGGGGTTGATTATCCCCTAGAGACCAAGAGTGGAGACAAGAGGGGACTGTAGTCGTTTGAAGGACTATAAAGAGACCTGACGTCACCCAGAAGGGTATCCGACTCGACCTCCTCTGTCAAGGATCAGACCTGACCATTGTCGGTGAACGGGACCGAACGACGTCCGTCCCCGGTGTAAAAGGTTTCGTCACCAGGACTGAAGGAGGGGTCCGCGGAGAGTAAACACTGTACGAACCGATCGTCACTTCCAGGTACATCCCCTCCTACGAGTGTACACGGGTCAATGGGAAACGTATTGGAGGGTGGTCCCTACTCTAGTGGTCCGTACGTCTCGATCTCCCGTTCAAAACACCTTCGACTGGAACCATCCTTCGCGTGTCAGGTCAGGGGCGAATCTGACCTGAGAGGGGTGTGGGGGTGCAAGAGTCCTCGTCCTTCAGAGACGAGTTTTGAAGTGAATTTCGCGTCAAAGAGACGAGAGTCGACTTTCTGGGACCCGAAACGTTTAGTAATCTTTAGGGAAGGAGAGTTTCAGAATTTTGGTATAAACAAGGGTTTGGACCCTCTAAACCCACAGTCCCTCCGGGGTCAAGGTACCCCGACCTCGACCTAAGCTTCCTAAACGAAATCCTTCCTTTCTCTCTCGTATAATAAATGACCCGTGTCTTACGAGACGATGGAAGAAACGAAACACTGGAAATAGGTGGTAGTGTCGTTGGGCTCCCTATCTCTTATAGAAGGACCCGTCTATCCTTTAGATTCCCAACCTCTCTAAGACCGGGGTTCTGAATTTTGTCTTACCCTAGTTTAACCATGGGATAATAGTGAGGAACCTACGAGTCTCCCTGGATAAGAGGGTCTATATACATCCGATCATATAGTACGTACTTCCGTGGAAAGGACCGAGAATTTTATCCTCAACATAAAAGTCATCAGTCCGACCCTATAAGATCTAGTAAGAGTAAAATGGTTCCATGACGGGGAGTATATAAGTGTTATATACAGACGTGTTAACGTCCAACCCCGATCCATATCCGGGACGACTTCTTATCTCAGATGGCAGAATATTTTAATGAGACCGATCGAACGGAAGTCAGCCTCACTGACTAGAAATCGAGAGCACCAACCCTCAGTGTACAAACAAGCAGAGTAAAGTCCGAAGGAAGAGATAGTCTCCCTCTCCCAGAAGACCTGGTCCCGGACCGAACCGGAAGTTATCGAGACCCGAACAGTGACCGAACCGAGTGTCGTCTCCCTGTCAATTCCGAGAGTGCCAGGAGCCCCGAAACCTCCCTTCTCTCTCGTCCGTGGTACCCCCCGAACTTCGGTACAACCGTCAAAGACTGAAGGACACTCACACTTGAACCCCGTCGTCCCTCGAACCCCGAGTCTCTTCGTCCCGCGTCGACCGGACCGACCCCGTCCCCGAGAGGAACCGGACCTGACTACCGGTCCTCTCCGCGACGAGTTCAGGCACACCTGGATAGTGAGAGAAGAGGACACCTACGTCGCCGGCTCGCGTGTGCTCCCACTCGGACCTTTGGTGCCGTGACGATCCCCTCCCTCGCGTCAGGTACCTCAAACCTCCCGGAGTCCGAACATTACTCTCCGTCCCAACATTCTCTCCAACATATCAAATGCATTCGGGACCTTATACACTCCTAGAAGTTCGTGTCCGTTACAACCTCTTTTCAGTGACTTCGAGGTCTCTCGTCCCTCTACCTCTCTCTTCGGTGTCCAAGGTTTCTTCCATACTCGATCCTTCTAAGTTCTGAAAGACCGGGGTAGGGACAGTTTTCATCCGTACATTTTGAAGTCGTCTTTGAGTTGCGTACCTTAGGTCCGAAGTGCTTCGAGACCCTTATTCCGAACATCTAAAAGTCTACCGGAAAGTTGTCTCTGACCCTTCGGGACAACGACTGAGATAGGGTAGGATCGAACCAGACACCCACAAATAGAGTGGGTGAGATGGTCTACTGTTCGAGGACCTTCCGTCCCGGTTGACTCTAGGTAGAGGGGTAGAGGTCCTCCGGAACGAGAGGCCCCTCACAGACCGACAAGACTTGTCCTGGTCGCACGGACCGACAAGACTTGTCCTGGTCGACAAGTCTTTTCTGGCTAGTCTAACCCTTACCAATACCGGAGTAAGAAAGAGACTCTTCCTGTTTCAGTCCCGACTAAAGAGAGTGAAACGGGTTACGGAAGAAACAAGACCCACGAGTGCCCTGTCATCGAGCTCCCTCCCACCTTCTCTGAGTCTCCAGGACTCAAGACGAGACAGTATCGGATGGTCTTCTCGAGAGGGTGAACCCGTTTTACACGACCGAGTTGAGAGGGTAGACATTTTACCCATAACAGCGGGGACTGAGCAGATCAACCCCCCGATGGGACCCTACCCCCTGCTACCAATTATGTATATCTCCGTGAGGGATATCACATTTCACGAGAAGGTGACATTCTCCGACGTTAATGAACAATCGTGTCCTCCGACTCCCCGAATACGCGAACTGAGAGTTCTCACGACACGTGAATCTCTCATCGCGTCGCATCCCTGAGGAGTCCAGCCGACAACCGAGAGAGTGAACTCCTAACGCACTAAACCCCGTCTGATAAATTTATGTAACTCGGGGTGACAAGTAGACATTTGACCTCTGTTAACGTAGATCAGATCACTCAGTGGGATTCCTCACTTACTCCACTGTATACATTTCAGAATTCATCCCATAGACCGAATTTTTATTGTCAAGAAAGGGGTGTAGGAGAAATTTTAGTTGTCAGAAGAGAAAAAGGACAGAGTCTCACTCTCTTGTCTGTAGACAAACGACTCGTACGAAGCTTCTGACCCCCACTACTCGACAAGTCTAACCTGATAGTGCGGCCTTTCTCGTCTACACACGGTCCCTGATCCAATGTTCACTCCCTAGGACTAAAATCGACCGTGTTACCTCAGTGAAAGTCCGCGAAATGTACACAATTGAGTAAATCAGGAGTGTCAATGGGACCTACCATCCCATGTTACCCATTTGAGTAAAGTGTTTACTCTGTCACCGGCAGGTCTCTTCATTCTGCGAACGGGTTTCAGTGTGTCGTCCATTCACTGACCCTACCCCGAGTCTGAGTCCGTGAGACCTAGTTCGTATGTTCCAAAGCCCAATGACGCGACAGGTCGTCTCCCAGAATGTCACCTCTCCTTCGTCAGTCTTCCCCGTCCTCGTCCTTTAGGTCAGAATCTCCTTTTGAATCAGGTTAAGGGAGGAGAGACGAAAAGTGTCCTTTCCACCAAGGACACTTTTCTGACACAAACTTGAGTCCCCCATCCACGGTTGTCTTAAAGAAGGACTTTTAATTATTACCGACGATAAATAAGTCGTGAATGGTATACATGCCGTCCAATGTAAACAAAGGACATTGGTCTGTGTACCGGAGGTTTTGAAGAGAGGTCAGGTAGTGTGACACAGTTACGGTCCCAGAAACCCTAGGGTCGGGGGCGGGTGGGTCTCTGCCCCGTTCTGCGTCCACGCCCCCAGAGACGACTCGTGTACGCACACGATGAAAAATTTTTCAACACATAGCACAAAAAAATCCACTACAGTTTTATAGGGGTACTGGTATGGTTTTGCTGACATAGGTTTACAACAGTAAATATGGACGACCCACCGGAATACGGTGAGTGTAATTAAGTGTCGGAGTCAAAGGAGTTGACACTGTGTCCAAATACTGAGGATGGGGTGGAGCGTGACCCAAACAAAGTCCACCCTTCTTCTACTTCGACACTTTCGGTTCCTTTTCGCACAAAAGATGGACCTTCGACGACGATAATGCGACAAACATTTTATTTCGGTATCTCAGGTCTCCGAGATTCTCTGTCCGTCTCTGTTGTCTCGGTCGACGAGAGGACCGAGGACCAAGCAACGAGACAGCCGGTGTAGTGGTGTAGGTTCCCGTCCCGCTCCTTACTACCTACCTCTCAAAGTTTTGGCCGAGACTCGTATCTGTCGGTGGAAGACGTGATTGGGTCCTTAACTGTGTGGGGTTGAGGTCTACAAGTCCCCGAACATTAAGGGGATCACTTCCCCTCTCACGGTCGCTTCCGACACCACGCTTTGTCGCGGCCGGCGCATCCACTGGACCCCGTCACCGTGCGTCACCCCGACCACTCCCTACGTCGACCGTCTCGTCGACGCGAACACGACTCCCAGGGGACCGACCGGACCCCGTGACAGTCCCATTCTCTCGACCACAGACTCCAGAGGACCGACGTCTCCGTTGTCCTCGGACTCCTCACTTCTTACGACGGACACGGACCGTCCCCCGAGACGGGCGGATTGAGTGAAAGGACCCTTCCTGAAGTAGAAAGGGTCGAAGCGTCCATGTCCTACTTTGCCACTACGTGTGATAAGGAACCCCACCGTCCCTAGACACTCTCGTTTCACCCCAACTTCAACCTTTCCTAGAGTCCCACAGAAGCTTTGGGTCTTTTTACCTGGCGCACACGGAGGTGGTCTTTCGACTTTCCTCTTTATAAGTTCCTGCTCTTCCCATGGGCGGAACATGGTCCTGGACGTATCCGTAATAGGATAGACCCAACCAGACCACGAGTTATCAGGACCTTATTGACTTGACTTAACCTTTTGTGGTTTTGTTGACAATAAAACGAGATCTCAAAAGTTTCGTTAAAGTGTGTAGAAAAAAGTAAACTTAGAGTGTAGTTGGTATTTACTAGCCGGAATAAAAATACGGGTAAAACGTGTAATCCTTTGTCTCCGACTCTCTCGTTAATCCACTGAACGGATTCCAGTGTCCATTTAATACCTCCTTAATCCTCCCTTGAGTCTCTGGTTTAAAACTCGCCTTACGGTACACGGTTCTGGTCTGTAGGGAAGAAGGGTGGACGACTCGCAAGTGGGGCCTGGAACGAAACAGAGAGACCCTACGTGGGTCCGAACACGGGTAGTCGAGGGGGTGCTGTGCGAACCCGTCCGCCCGTCACCGGTGCAAGGGGAGTAGGGGAAGAAACCCCTGACCCCAACACGCACGTCTCCCGGGAAGGGTCTACCGTAGGAAAGCCCCTGGGGTCTCGTCGGGGTGAATGAAACTCGAGGAAGGAGGATAGGGCAGTCGAAGCCCTCGTGGCGAACGACTGGTCAGGCGTCGGGACCGAAAAGATCTTCGGAGGCTGCCCTGTGACCTACGACGACGGTTTTGACTTTGACACACCACGAACTGGGTGTGGACCCGAGAATTTCCCTGTGAGAGGGTACCCGTACCGCCGACCGGTCGCCGTGCACTGAGGGTGTCTCGGGAACGAAAGGAAAGGAAAGGCGGAAGGACGGACCGAGGTGAACGAAGGGGAACTGGAACCCCTCTGAGACAATGAACCCTCAGGGGGTAGTAACGTGGACGTCCTACCCTCTGTCCCATAGTTCGTACCTCTCGGACAAGACAAACGAAAGGTCGACGTTCTAGAATCCGTTCAGGGGAAGTACTAAAGAAAAAATCGACTTTTTATCTGTCTCACTATAGTTTGGACGTCCGACTCCGATCGTGGTCTATCGCGTCTCAACTATGCGCAAACTTCCCCATGTCCACCGTCCTTATCGGAGTGTAGAGGTGCGTGGACCCCTGGGTGAGGGACCTAATTCAGGTGAGAGAGACCCAGAGGACGTCTCGGGGAAAGTAGTCAGAGTCTCGGGGGTCCTGAGCCCCCTGGTACAAAAAGGGGAGAGTGTACGATCTCCTCGACCTCCGAGACCGATGGGACCCCAAGGCCCTTACCGCCTCGAGTCCCAGAACAACCCTGGACCCGAACCGCGGAGTGAGCCGTTTCACTCGCGACTGGCAGACTTGCCGCCATCTTCGGAGGGAGGGACTGAGCCAATCAGAAACCACCAAAGGGACTGGACTGGACCAATCCTGAGGGTCCTCAAGGGGTTTGCTAGAAGCAGGCTCAGTATGTTCACCTCGGGGGAGGGGTTGTGGGTACACGAGGGGGGTGGGGAGTGTGCGGGTGGGGAACGTCCTTAGGGTGGGTCAGGATGGACACGTCCCGGCCGGGTCCGAGAAAGATGTCGCAGGACGTCCGGCCTGGGGTCTTCCCCTTCTTCCTTTCCTCTTTATCTCAGGGCCTTCTTTGTGTTCCGTCCGTCTTGGGCCCAGAATAAAATCGATGGGTGAGTCAGTGTCACCCGATAGTCGGACTCCAGTACCCAAACCTACCACCCTTTTATTTGGAACAAAAGATAATACGTCGAAAAAAAAAGTCTGGAATTTCGGTATTAGACTGACTACAACCTTTTTTCAATGGATCAGTGAATATCCATTTAAACCAGGTTAAGTCACTATAGAGTAAGTGAAAGGAGGACTAAATTTTGAGTCGGAACAAGACCCAACCGAAAGGAAAGACAGGGGGACAGAGACGAGACCACAAAGACACTTGGGACCCCCTCGGTCAGAACCACTCCCCCGCCGAACGTGCTCACACTGACAGTTCTGCCTCCCTTCCTCGGGGGACGCAACCGAGACTCACCCGGAGTGCGGGATCTTCCCTTATCGGGGCAGGCGACGCCACACTGGGGAGGACGGCCGACCACCGGAAAAGCGACCGGGTAGAACTTTCCAGACAACGGTTGGGACCCAGAGGAACAGAGACGCAGACCCGAAGACGTCCATCCTGGAGGTCACACACGTCCCGTTCGCACCGAGTGAGTATAAAAGGACCATGAAAGTCTAGGGCACGACGTCTCGGAGTAAAAGGGGTTGTGGGAACATCGAAAGACGCGAGTGGACGGGGTGCATTGACCCCGAAGTCACCTGTGACCATTCTACGGCTGGGGTCCCGAGGTATGTCCTGTTCGTTCCGCGTCCGAGGGAACAGACCGTAGGGGTTTGGGAACCCCCAGAGAGGTAGTCACAGTCAGAGGAGAGGTCGCCGTCGGGACCTGATTCGGGGCGCCACTACCCCCTAGAGTCCGTGTCTCTGCGTCCCCATCGACTCGGTAGAAAGAAGGCACGAGTCGGCAGGGGAAGGGATCGGGGTCCCGGTCATACTTCACCCTCTCACACTCCCCTCCACCTCTTCCAAACCCCTGTGACTCCCCTTTTAAGATCAAGACGGTCCAATATGCCGAGGAAAGTTTCCAAAAGGAAGAATAAAGAGAGAAGAGACCTTAAGCTAGTAGTTCGATAAACACCCAAAACAAAAGAATAAGAGTAAATGGGTGAAAGGGGTTTCGTCCCGATGGAACACAGATCAACAGACCTCAGACCGAATTCCCCCTGGGTGACTCAGGATCCTGTGTTGGAACTACTCAATGCCCGGACACCCCTCCCTCCCTTCGTGCAGGTCCTTTGTCGACGAAGAGTCCGATGGACCCCCCGGGTCCAGAGGAGAGGGTCGGGACGTCAGACACTACTGCCCTGTAAAGGGCCTAGTGCAAGACCACACAAGGGTCCGCAGGGGGTCTGGTAAAATCGACTGTCACGGGCACGGGGGTGTGTATGGGGTTCAGGTGCAACGGATGACTGGGTCGAATCCCTTTCTTCGTTTACTCTTCGTCTTGGTCCCTTCTCAATACTTCAGTCTTGGGACGCAGGATAAAACCCGAGTCGGTGCACGATCGCCACACTGACGTCAGGGGGTCGAAGGGTAGAAAGCGACGCCAAAGGGGTGGCCCTGGGGTCACCGGGGTTCTGTATCCGGTACGGAGGGTAAGGACCCCCTCCTCTCACCGGGGAGCTGAGTTCTCACTACTGCCATTTTCGTCCTCAATGTGGAGGTTCTACCTGTCGTGAACTAGACAAATTCTCGAGGGGGAGGGAGAATTTTATTATTAGTCTCTCCTTTTATTATTACTCTTTCAGAGTAAACGGAAAGTGCTGAGACCCTGAGTCGTGCTTAGTCAACCCCTCGGGACCGGACCCCAGTCGCTCGGACATGGGCCGAGATTGAATGACTCGCTGGAAGCGGTTTGGTGAAGGGGGAAGTCCTTACGTCCACAAAGTAGACAATTTGACCCCGTGACCTGGTTGACTGGAGGTTCCGAAAGGGTCGAGATCCTGAGACACAAAACTAACTCGTAGCGTAGTAATCGAAGTTACGTTACGTTGCTTACTGGTGTTGGTACCACAGGATTTTGTCGACTTTTCACAAGAAAGAGCCTTCCGTTTGCAGCCTCTAGTCCCACACCCGAGTCCCGAGGGAGCCCCCGAGTCCCCTTCTTGGTCCGGGAACAAAGAAGGTCGAGGACCACCGACGACCGTAAGGAACTGGGAGAAACGGAACATCGGTGTGGTGAGACTCGACACAGGAACCGAGTGTAACAGAAGACACACAGAGTTTACAAAGAGACGGAGAGAATATTCCTGCGAACACTATCGGAAACCCCAGACAGATCTATTAGGTCCTACTAGAGTAGAGTTCTAGGACTTGACTTAATTTAGACGTTTCTGAGAAAAGAGTTTCTTCCATTGTGAATATCTAAGATCTCTAGTCTCCACCTGGACAGAAACCTTCCGGTAACAAGTCGGACAGTGTTTGAAGACGACACAGGCACTGGTCGACAAGGTAGTCAGATGGCGTTTTGATACGGGGTGTCGTTCAAGCTCCAGGTCCCTTTAAACTCTGTACGTCCCCACACGTAGGGACAAAGGGTTCCCGAAGAACAGATTGACTTCTCAGTAGTCGGGGTGTGCGGTCGGTCCGTCGGAACCCTTTAGAGGGTGTGAGGTCTGGACCTTGAGAGGCCCAAGTGTAGGTTCAGGACAGTGGGGATCGTCCCCCGAGGAACTGTTCAATAAATCACAGAGACCCGGAACCAAAAGAGTAAATATTTTACCCCGATTAATAGGAATGGGGTAATGATACCACACCTCTAATTCATATTATACCTGTCACCGACCGTAGATCTTCCACAACTACCAAGTCGTGCCCCTGTCGTATCCGACAACCTTTCCTGACTAAAGGAGCGACTGGGCACTCCTTGGTTCCCGTCCCTTCACCCTTCTGAACCGGTCCAAACGTGTTACTCGACTACCGTACTTACCCAGCTCTTGGCTCCAGAGGGTTGCAACTCGTGAAAGGAGGTGAAGGGTTTCGGAAATGAGGAGGCCTACTTAGAAAACTTCAGACAAAAGGGTCCGTCGGTTCCCGAGGGTAAACGTGACTTAACTAGGGCGGTTCTGACCTCTTCCGGTCCAGGTGTCCGGGGGTCAGTGATGGTCACACTTCGAGGGTCTGGGACCCGACTGGGTCGGTGGTTGTCTCTTCCCCTCCGGATGCGATAGACCAGGAAGGGGTCTAGAGGTGACGGGAAAGTCGTAACGAGTGACCCCTGTCAGGAGTGCTTACGCCGAAACGCCCTGTTCACCCTATTCTCATCTCTCTCCTTCACGGATGGTGACGACAAACGACGGTCGAGAGACGAGGGTACACGTCCAGAAATCGACTAGTTACAAATTGAGAACAGACGTCAGTTACAAATTAGGGTCCGGTCGGGCGGGACTTTAGCTCGTAAAGAACCATTCGTAAATATCTCGTAAAATCATTGTTAGCGACCTTTTCTCTTAAAACTGTCACTGACGTTTTCGATTTATGGTTCGGGGAGAGGGGGGTTTGGGACAAAAAATTCCTTCACCTGGTAAACCCTAATAAATACGGGTCCAACGGACGGAACGGTAGCCGTTTATTACTAGATCATAAAGGACCGGGTCGACAGTAGGTGTCCGTCCTCGTGTCGCAACCGAGAACGACACAATTAAAGTGGAAACCCCGAACTCTCTCCCGGACCCTGCACCTACTGACGTGAAAACGAGTCGAACCGTCACACCAGAGACACACCAGTGACGGACCTCGGGGTCTGACCTTGTCAGGTCAACCGGACCGAATCGAGCCCAGTCTAAAACCTCCTCAGAGACTCGGGTCTGAATACAAGTCTCCAAAAGACCACTTGGAGGAGCAGTCCTTCATTCATCCTCCTTCGAAGGAATATTTACAGACGGACCGACCACCCACTAAAGTATCCCCGAGGTGTCCCGGGAAGAATCCCCCGAGCCTCGTCTCACAGATACTGGACCGTCGAAGCACAGGTACGGTTCTTGTCGGTGTTACTCCCTTTTCAGTGTCACGGTACGACCCACCGTCCACACTCCCCTCACACTCCCCTCCTCCCCACGATGGTTTAAGTTCCAAGTCCAGTGACCTACACAGCGTCTCTCGGTGACCGACCGGTGCACACACGTGGCCCCGGAGTCTAGAAAGGAAGGTAGAGGTACTTGAGTGACTCAGTGGAGGAGGGACTGTTGGACGGAGGGACAGTGACGGGTCTACAGGTCGGGGAGTGACAAAAGGATCGAGGTAACTAAGGATTAATCTTTCACTTTTACTGTAAAGAAGATCCGGAAGACCTCACCCCGTCCTCGCCCCCAACAGACATGAGCTAGCAACACTGACCACCCCCACACTACCGTCTCTGTCGCCACCCGTGCGGACTCGGGCTCCTCCGATCTTCACAGCTTGGGCTTGCACTTTCTAGGACCTTCGCCTTTCAGCCGAAGCCAGTGGTCCGAGGGAGTCAAAGGGGATCCGGTCAAGGCCCTGGGGTCTCTCGAAAATAAGAGACTAAGACGCTCCGTCCTTGTTTACTCGTTCAGAAAAGACTTCAATGGTTTGGTGAGAGAACGGAAGATGACGGACGTAGGGGACCGGTCCCTCCCCGCCTTCTTCCTTCTAAAAGTCTCGTCTGTAGGTTTCAGTTATCCACCTCACAGTCCACCGTCCCGGGTCGGGGAGAGTATTCGGTGACCCCAGGAGGACTTTTGAACGACAAAGGAACAAGGACCAGACTCGAACCGGAAATCGGGTTCGAAACGGAACGCCGTCGGTAATTTTTGTGTAGGAGACTCTAGGGGACGTCGGGCACGGGTAGGCTCGGAGTTGTAAGGGTAGACATGTTACCATATGTTAGACGAAGAAAGGTCACTACATATGACATCAACCAAAAGTCGACAGACACGATGTGCCCACCCCCTCTCAAGATAAAGGATTGGTCAGACAGGAAGGGTACGGTCCTAAATTTCTGCGTTTGAGGGGTCCCGGGGGAAGGACTCGAGGACAGACTTCATGTTGTAGCAGTTTAATACCCTGTTGAACCTTTTACGAAAGTCAGTGCAGTAGTACCGAGAGAAGGAAGATTCTATAAGTCCCAACCCCTTGGTCCTTAGACATTGCAATCCTTTTCTTCACCGAGAACAATTGACTTGGAAATACGAGTCTCGTTTTGGCCATCCAGATGTAGTTCCGTTATTTGTCCGTTTCCTACCCTTGAACCAGTCTCTGACCTTCTCCGTCTTTTCTTTTGGGCTCTACGATTAGTCCCTTACAAAGCCGGTTTGTCCTGGTCCTCCGTTTGTCGCCGGGGGACTGAGTCGCGAAGTCATGAGCACTACAGATGCCCGGAGATCCTCACACCGTAACCCAGGTAAGGTCGTCGACCGTGGAGAGACGACGGGTAGACCCAAAGTCAACGGGGGAACCTGCCACCCGGCACCCCACTACCGAGTCGGGGAACAACTGTCACTCCCCTCGGCAAACCAGACCATCCGGGTCACGGACATTCAGTGCGACACAGTGAAGTTCTTTTTACCTCCCGAACCACCGGGACCTGAACCGTTCGTCGTGGTGGGTGTCTCTCATGAAGGAAATCATGCCCGAGAGGTAAGAGGTAAGCTGGAAACAGTTCGAGAATCGGGACCTAATAGGCGTGGTTACCTTTTATTAGTGTATTATGTACAGATTTTATTATGAACTGACTTCGCTCCACATTCAGGAAAGCACCTTTATGGAGGGAGAGACATAGACTGCCCTCGACTAAGACATGAAGGGTCTGGGGTGACCGAGGACCTCCTCTCCTTCTTTGGGGGGTTTGGGAACACCTCTCATACTCTTCAACCGACGGTTCAGTTCGTGAACAGGACTCAATTGACACTGTCTACCTGTGGGGACGTTCGCAATCCTAGACTCAAGCTAAAAACGTTTACGGTCATTCCTGGAGTCCTGACCAGTCACTTCAAAAGCGAGAATCAAGGTCGAGAGACTTGAAAAGGTGAAGTGAATTGGTCCTGTCCTTATCCAGTCGAGTCACTGACTTCTCTTGTTTAATGACCTTTACTAATACTCTGAAAAATGTGTGTCCGGATTTTCTCCTTTTGTTTCTGAAGAGATCTTAGAATTTGTCCCTTCGCACACTGGTTTTATTCGTCCGACATTCAGGTTCGTACCGCCACGTCACGGTACTGGTTCCTAAAGCAAACACCGACGGAACACAAGTAACCGAGGACCGGAGAAAGGCAGAGGAGTCAGAAGAGTAGACATTTTACCCCTAATAGAACGGATGAAATATCTTTACAACGTAATCCACTTACATCTCACACTTTTGTGGGTCCTCACACGGACGAACCATCTCTATGAGTCACTTGTCGTCGTCGTAACAATACGTCGTTCCACTCTGACCCTCCCAACGAGGGATTGGGTCTCTTGTACGAACGAGAATCCTTTCCCTCACGAAGGGACACAGAACCTATAAAGGGTACCTGTGAACCGACTAAAGTCGAAGTCTCTGCCTTCAGGGGGACGAGGAGCAGGGTCTCTACACCCATATTTCGATCGACCCCTATTCTCTAATTTTGACCTCACAACTGTCAAGGGTCGTCACCGGTACCGGAAGAATCGGTGGAAACGGAGACCGGGAAATTTAGGTCCGGGGACGGGGAGAGGTCCGTAGGCAATCGGGTATTTCCTCACGCAATTCGGGTATTTCCTCACGAACTTCGGAATCCCCAAGGGGGCGAAGGAAGGACCGGTTCTAAAGTGAGTCTAGAATAGAGACAAGTCGAGGTTTCTGAAACGAGAACCGAGACGAGGTAGGGAAACTCGAACATGAACGAAAGGGGTGACCACCTGGAGTCGAAAGGGACCTTGTGAGACCAAACCGTCGGAGAGGATGAAGACCTTCGACGAGGACTGGGGACAGGTTGAGGGACCTGTTGTGGGACCGGCCGTCCACGGGAGGGATGGGGGTCCGTCCACCAGTCGTCTTACGGGTTGGTGACGTTGGGTCTGTCCCCGAATGTCCCCGAGTCTTCCTCCTTCCACGGTCGGTTCCCACCGGTTCCCTTCGACAACTCCTCCAACCTCAGTCTAGGAAGTATAGTCTCACCCTTCACCTCTCGGAGTCAACCAAAATGCCAAATTACGTCCCTAACCGTAATTCCGACATTTAATTAATGGTGAGAACTCGGTCTAAGTCGGACACCGGACGAAGACATTTATCAAAACAACCTTGTGTCGGTTTTCAATAAGTGAAGTCCTACCAAAACCGGTGAAGACCCGACGGTCCCGTCTCTCCTCGTCAACGTTGTCTCCGAAATGTCGGACGTTTCAGACTTCATAAACAAGAGACCGGGAAATATCTTTTCCAAACACTGGGGACTAAGTCACGTAGTCCGAAGGGGTTTGTTCCTCACTAAACTCCTCGGGTCAGGACACTCCAGTGAAGTTCGATTTGTGCTATCAGGTTTTGGACCCCATTGTGCATGTTACAGGGGACTGGGAGGGTGGTCCCGATAAGTGTTACGTGGAACCACATAATTCACACTTCGGTGAGTCAGCACAAGCTGAGAAACGCTGGGGCACCTGACATCGGGTGGTCCGAGGAGACAGGTACCCTAAGAGATCCGTTCTTATGACCTCACCCAACGGTAAAGGAAGAGTTCCCCTAGAAGGGCTGGGTCCCTAGCTTGGGTCCAGAGGACGTAATGTCCGTCTGCGAAATTGGAGACTTTCAGAAGGTTTTGAGGACGTATTTTGGACGAAAACCAAATTCGGTACAAAGGGTTTAAAGAAACTAGATGGTTTGGAAAAGGAGTCTTATCGAACATTGTCAGGAGTCTTCGATCACAAAACACCTACGGAGACCTTTTGTGACGCCTCACCAGGATATGTCAGACCTGAACGAGGGTAAGGACGTACGTCACTCGACTCTCTGACACCGACTTGAGATATGGGGACTCCCGGACAAAGGTGTAGCCGACCTACCCTACTACCACCGAGAAGACAGAGAGAATGTCCACAAACTCCGTCCGGGGACGCTAGTACACGTACTTTTACCAGATCTCGGTCCCCACATCACAGAAACTAAGAGCTACTGCTCAAAACGAGACTAGACCACAAATCGTTTCCACTTCACTCCTTTCGTGATCCAGTTCCAGTGCTCAACGGAAAGGATCGGGAGTAGGACGATAAGGATTGACCCAATCGACTCTCGGAAAGTCGTTCGTCAAAACGACGGCGTCCCAGAGTCCATAGGGTGGGACCCGTCACCCAAAATCTGACCAGCTAGAGACCCCTAGATAATCACGACTTCAAGACATTAGGTAAACCAATCCACGTCCGTTGAAGTGACGAATAGGTTTTGTCACTCGGAAAGAGAGGGTTTGGTACTTCTCGTATAGTATAAATACGAGAGACCTGTCGCAGACCCAAGTCGGGGTCGAAACGTCTCCGTCGTTCCATCCTAAACACCACGACGACCGGCGAATCCTCCGTCCCGACTCGGAAGACCCTTATAGAGGGACTGTTAAGGACTGAACTACGACCTCGGAAAGAAAGGGAAGAGAAGGTAACGAACTCCCGACGAGACAGGTTTGTACTTCGAGTCTGTCGAACGACTGTCTAGACCGTTACACTGTCTCGTCTCCACTGTGAACTACTCTGCACTGTGGACCCTGGTCTCGTTTCGGGGTTGTTCGTACACTACTTTACCAGTGTTTCGTCTTAGGTGTATTTTAAGGAGAACCGGTAGAGGAAAGAATAGGTGGGGAGAATGGTATTGGCGAAAGGTCGAAATAGTTGTCAGGAACCGTAGTCCCTTAATATTCGTCAACTTATTCTCCTCGAAATACTTCTTCTACTCTTAGATGACTTTTTATGGGAAGAGGAAGTACTTGAATCCTTTTAGGGCCTTTTAGAACTGACCCAGTTTTCCAGATGTCGTATCACTCATACCCCGGTTTACCCCTCCCTACTTGCCCCTTGTTCACAAGAAGGAGAACCAGGGGTACATCCCTGGACACCCCAGTAGATACCCGGCGGGGGGGGAGGTGTGTAACTTTCGCGAAGTCTCGTAGAAGTACCCGTCCCAGTGGTCTCCGGTGTCTCTGGTGTGGGGAGGTCAGTCGGTAAGTCATGTCAATAAATAACCCCCGAGACGACTCGACTTCAAGAAGTCCCTACATCATTCTTCCCGTTGTACGTTAGTGACGGGGATCTCGAATCTTGGATGACCCTTACTCAGTTTGGACACGTCATCCGACCCACGACTGTCTGTAGTCTTTTCCCCCGCGGATGCTCCCGATCCTCACTGTCAACTTTAAAACAATTGTAACGTGAGACTAACCTTCGGAGAGTATAAAAGTCTGGAGGTCCTTACCTTTAAAGTACGGAATAGGCCCAGGTGACTGGAGTCGGTCATCACTTGACTAAGACAGAACGTCGGAAGAAACTCAGTGCCACAGTGAATACCGACACCTTTTACGAGGTGGAAGGAACCGGGTCGGAAACAGAGGGATCTGCCTCAGGGTAAGGGGGTCGAGGGAGACGGGGTCGAGCAAGTGCACCTCCTTCCTTCTCTTCTTCGACCCGATACCATAAGTCAGGACCAAGGCGAAGGTGTCACTGGCTCACCGAATAGGAAGGTAAGGAACCCCAGGGCCCAGAGAACGACCCTCTGAGTCCGACTACACCTCTCCTCCTCCCAGTTGGACCTCGGAGAAGGAAGGGTGGACCCCACCGACCGGACCGACCTCCGGGTCGAGGCCCCCGACACAGTAGACTTAGTTCCACTGGGGACTACTGGAAGGACAGAAGACTCGACGTGTCTGTGTCTCGTGTGACACTCCCAGGACCCGCGACTCGGACTAAGGGGTTCTTGGTGGGAGTGGGCGACGTTCGCAGTTCGTGAAGAACTGTGTCTGCCAAAGATTAGTCTGGGAATCTAGGCGTCTCTGACCCGGTCCGGAAGTCCCGGGACCCAGACCCTTCGAATCGGGGAAAACGAACGAGGGTCTCATAGAGTGGGAAAGAAACGGTGTAGATTGGTGGCACCTCGTCAGCGAAATCTACACAAATTTGGACCCGGACCACGACATACTCCAGACGTCTCCCACGTCCGTATCAAACCGACGTGGAGACCCGGGACGTGAGGACAGACGACGGTCGTAACAAGTGCACCAAGGATCCGGATGTGACTCGTTGTCAGAGTGGTAAGAGACTTCTTGCAGAGGGATCCGAGAGCCTGTAGTGGTCCTGTATTTATTTGTCTACTGAGAGGGTAAACTGTCTCTTTCCTTGGTTCCGGTTCGAACCGATCGTACCGGGTCTGATCGTAAATCGTAAAGACGTAGGTCGTCAGGGCCTGGACGGGGTCAGGACTCCCACAGTCTCCCCTTGCTCGGGAGGGGAGACGCCCGGACCCCGTTTAATCTGGGGTGAGTGTCGAGAAAAAGGAGACCTCGAAGGAAAAGGTGTCTTGTTCCCAGTGGTCGTATTCGCCCGTGTCGTGGCTGCTCTGACCTCAGTCCTGGGGCGTCTTCAAGGAGAGAAGGTCTCTTCGCGACGTCTCTCTCGTCGTCCTCACCCGCACTCTTCTCGAGTCCTCTCCCCCCGAACCTCTCGGGGCGTGGGGAGTAAAATCTCCGCTGGACCTCCGGACCCGGCCGGCCGACGGGAGCAAGGTGGCGACCGGCCAATCAACGACTGGACCCTGCGCCAGGGGACGGAGGGCCAAAGGTTCAGGAGGCAGGACAGGGAGGGGCTGGTGGACACACCCCAGGGACGGTTACCCGGCGTCCCCGGTTCTCTTGACTCAGTCCCAGTCCCTTAGGTGCGATCCGTAAACCGAGACGGCGTTTCACCGAGAAACACCGAAGCCACTCAGTGGGTGGTGGGGTGGAACGGTGGGCGACCTCGAAACAAAGGAGTAGAAAATTCCTTGGTTTTCAGGGTTGTCAGGGTGGATTTATAAGACTTATAAGACAACGAATCTACAAACGAGTCAGTGCACTTTTATGAGTCTACCGCAAGAGGGTCACTCCTGGAACCTTCCTCCCTCGTAAGACTGGGGGCACTGGAAACGGGAAGTGACAGGACTCCGAGGTCTCCCCCTCGTCTCCGTACTCGTCTGGGTTCCCGCGTACTTCGACTCGAGTGACTCCCTCGTCCGTCTGTACGTCGGGGTCCCCTCCCCCGGACCCCCAATGGAGAAATGCCTTCCGAGGGACCGGTCCCCGGGCTCCCCGGGGCGACGGTCCCGGACCGAGCCGTAGTGCACGCCTGGTGGCAGAGACCGTCCCCACGGGTCCAGCGGCAGTGGCGAAGGGAGGCGTCTACGGTAGAGATACGCCCAACCGAGACTCCAGGTGTGTCGACGTCGGCCCTACCAGGGAAGTTGCCTCGGGTCCGAGACACCGAGTCTTCGGCTACAGAGGAGAACCTCCCCAAGGGTGTAGGTAGAAAGACTCCGGTCCCAACTACCGGATTGCGAGGGACGGCGACAGAGTCACCACGGGCCCCAACACGACTACGAGAGACAGAGGAGCGAACCGGACAGTCGGGGTCCTCATCAAAGGGAGAGAGAAAACGACCGGCACCGGGACCAACGAAGACTTAACGACCACGAGGTGGGGTCTGGGGCAAGACATCGCGGCCAGCACGGAGACTGACAACTTCGACCTGAGACGTGTCACCCGTGTCAACAGGTCTGCCTCGGGAGACGGACCGACGGACAGGGACCTCGGTCATGGCGTCGACGAGGACCCCAAACGGGAGGGCACCGACTTCGGCACCAAAAGGACCGAGGACCTCAGTCCCGTTGGCATAGGGTAGGACAGGAGACAGAAGGACAGCAGACCCACAAAGGAGCACACGTAGAAAACCGACGACCCCCACTACGATAAAGTTTCCTAGGACACTACTCGAGTGGTATCCGGTCTCTCCGACACCCCTACCAAGACCTTTCTGGACACACTTGTCGTCTTCCTCCGGATTACTCTCCCGGCAGGCCCGTCGGATGTCCGAAATCGTTTCCTGTAGTCCGAACTCCACAAACGGCGATCTTACATGGGAGTGATTCGTCACGTCAGAAACCGGTCATATAACCTATTTTGTCTCTTTCGGTCAGAAAACGCTTATAACTGTGAAATACAAGGACAGAGCAAAATACGGGTGTACAAGAGATAGACTGACGGGGTCCTGGGGTAAGACAGGAAGTGCATGACGAGACGTTTACTCTTTTTTTCTTTTTGAGGTCAGTGTCGTCTCACCGGTCACAGACGTCTACCAATCTCTCGTCGGAGATTAGCTTGTCAGGAGAGAGACCTGAGGACGGACGGACGTGGAGGAGAGTGTCGGACCTGCGGGAAGGGACCTGAGACCCATGAACTGAGGCCTGTCGAGAGGCCTTGACTGACGTGCCCTGGGGCCGGACCGGTGGCGGCCTGCGGACGACTCTCCGAGGCAGAATCCTTCCCAAGTCAGGACGGGTAGACTGGACGAGGCGTGCAGACTTGTTTCTCTGCTCTGGTATTCTTCGGTGTAATAGATTGGGTGACCGAAGTGTCTTGGGAGAAGTTTATGCGCACGGTGTTACAAGTCCCCCTTATCCCACCCTAGCGAATCCCCCTCTGGGATCATAACCCGGCAACCGCGTCGACCCGGTAAAAGGGACCATAGATGGAAGGGAGGCAGACTTTACGTTCGGGCGTGGAAGCCGGGAACGTACTGGGGTCGAAAGTAGTGACAGGAACACAAATTGCGGGAGGACCCGGAGACCCGAAGGACACCAGAGAGGGGGAAGGATCTTAAGTGGTGTGGACTGGGCGGTCGGCGGCCGGGACTGGACCTCTCTGGCAGTCCAAGTACGACTTCTTTTCGCGCAACAAACTCGAGGGCTCCGGCGTCGCCATCGCGGGGAGTAGGAGGCCCCAGTCGACCCTGTCGGAGTGGTGCTTGTTCGGAGAAAAGCCCTTCAGACGCTCCCGGTGCGCCGGCGCCATCGCGTCCACGCACATCACCAACCACCTGTGCTACCACGCCGTCTGGGGGCAACTCCCGGATTCCGCCGTGGTCATGAAGGAGACCACCGACAACTACCGGTTCGCCCCCATGGCCGTGGCCTACCAGTGTCGAGGGGGCCCGAGGGGCCTGTGGTCGGCACCCGGGCAGTCACGCGACCGCCGACGTCCTTCTCCCTCTTTTTTCACGTACCTCTTTCTCACGACTCACACAGCGGCAAACTCCTCGAGACTCGAGGTCTGACACGATCTTAATCCCTTGTCCAGTCTTTCACGGGGACACTCTCATCTCGAAAGCAACAACATCCACAAATCAACGATTTCAGTACAGACGGAGAAGACACTAGGGGGTACCTGACACCGGGACGGTCCGAGGTGACAGGTACCCCAAAGGGTTCGTTCTTATGACCTCACCCGACGGTAAAGGAGAAGGCCCCCCAGAAGGACTGGGTCCCTAGCTTGGACACGGATGACGTAATTTTCCTCCCAAGAAGTGGTGACTCGGTGGTCCCTTCGATTTTTCTTGGTTGTATCTTTACAGTCACGAATCGTGGTCTAGTCCTCACCGGGGTTCCCCACCTTACCTCGACACACCTTCCGGGGTAGACTCTCTACTTTTACGTTCTTACTAGAATGGCGACAAGTCGATTGGTGGTATCTTAAATGGTACACGGTCGACTAGAAGACTCTCAGACGGGTCTCGGACCCAAGATCGGTGACCCAAGGTTACGTCTACAAAAAAAAAATTTACGTCTACAAATTTTTCGACGGGGGATTCGTGGATATTCCCCCGGTTCCGTTGTGGACTTTTTTCCGGGACTAAACAAACGTGCCTTACACTTTCTCTCTATGATCTTGTTACTCCAGGGTGACATATCGTCTCCCTTGATATAGGTCATAAGAAACTATTTGGTGTTACCTTTTCCTCTACTTTTTCTTATGTGTATATACACATTGACTGAGTGAAACGCCACGTCGTCTTTAATTATGTTGTAACACTTAGTCCATATGAAGTTATGTAAAAAAAAAATTTCTCTCTACAATTTATCATTTTTGTCTTCACAAACGAACGACGACTTTCCTCTCCCACGACCTTCGCGTCCTTAGGACGGGACGAACCGCCATGGAGGAGTCTGGTCGCGAACGTTGTGACGAGTGAAAGGAAATCTTCACCCTTGGTGGTTCCCGACGGCAGTTTCGGCTCGTCTGACACTGATGCAGACGAAACCGTCACGGACGCTAGTGTCGACTTCGAGTCAGATGCCGGGAAAATGACTGTCGGAGAAGTGTGACCGAGACCCTACAGAGACGGGGAACTGTTTTAGAGTCTGCATTAAAGTTCATGTCATCGAAAACATCAGAGTAAACCTATTCTTTTGTGTGTCGGGTCACGAAGAACGTTAAGGTTAGAGAATAGGACAACTTCGGAAAAAGGAAAGAAGGTCGATACGAACCTCCGGACTACAAACCCTCCCCCTGTCGAGTCCCAGAAACGAAACGACCTGGGGAAAGAGATGAGTCTTGACGACAACCCCGGGGAGACCCCGACCCGCACCTCCCCTCTCCCCTCCCCTCCTCCTCAGGACCGGACGTCCACCGTAGGAGGCCCGTTCCAGCGTAGGAAGGGGCAACGGAGGGTCTAAGGGACAGCCCCGGAGAGACGTTAATCAAGGGAGGACCATCCTTGACGGAGACGAGGACGACCGGAAAATTACCGGGGAACTGTAGTTCGGACACTGGACCCCGGCGTATGGGGAGGCCAACTTCAGTGTCAGGGGGACACCCACCGGGAGAACGATCTCCGGGACCCCGTCGAGGAAGAGACCCTAGGTGTAAACCAGGGACGACCTTGGCTCGACAGCCCTCTGACGACCCTGATGTCGTTCGAACAACTCACCGAAGGATCTCCAGAGAAGAGAATGAGGAGATTTTCACCCCTTCTCCACTCGGGAGACAGGGAGTGCCTGTCCACCACGTCCCGCGTAGTGTGACGGAGAAAGGTCTTTCGAGAATGACACTCGAGAAGAAAAACTGGGGACTACTGAGACGCCCACTGCTGTACCCCCCGATAAAGACCTTGCTGGTCGAAACGGTAGAGAGAGGAGTCAGGACAGGTCCACGAAGTTGTAGCACGAAATCCTATACCCACGGACCGTAGATGTTAAAAAGATACAGAAACTTTCACTTTCACTTTCAGCGAGTCAGCACAGACTGAGAAACGCTGGGGTGTCAGATACGTCAGGTACCTTAAGAGGTCGGGTCTTAAGACTTCACCCATCGGAAAGGGAAGAGGTCTCCTAGAAGGGTTGGGTCCCTAGTTTGGGTCCAGAGGGCGTGATACCCGTCTAAGAAATGGTCGACTCGGTGTTCCTTCGGTTCTTATAATCTCACCCATCAGATAGGGGAGAGGTCACCTAGAAGGACTGGGTCCTTAACTTGGCCCCAGAGGGCGTGACGTCCACCTAAGAAATGGTTGACTCGATAGTCCCTTCGAGGTACACAAATTGTGGAGACTTGGGTTCTTTCAAATTAGGACAACGGTCCTGACCGACGTATTAAACGTTCCGGGTCACGTTTTATTTTTACCTCCTGGAGAGTAAGGTTTCAATGATTCTCAAGTGATTCCGTTATCATCTCGCAATTTGGTCCGTGGAATATTTACCCCGGGACACTGACGTGTCCCGTGTACGGGTATTTCGACCGGACGGAGAACGTATACAGAATTCGAGAGTAATATCCTTCTCAGTTCTGGTCTTTACAATCTCTATCTAGTTATGAGTGACACCCAAATTAATTTACTGTGTGACGTTGATACCGTGACAACTATTTCAATGTATCGTTGAACAGTATCTTTCGTTCTTAGAAACATTAATGTTTGTTCCTGACAGAGTCCTGTTGTTACTACTGCGAGACTAAAGACCTTAGACACACACTAGATGTACACACACAGCCCCCTCCCCGTCTTGTTCTCCTAAATACTCGGGGTAACTAGTCGTCCTACCCCACAAGACTGAAACGTCAACTCTCGACTAATCCTTAGGAATTAGTTGAAAGCGTTCCGTGTAAAAAAAAGAGAATAGTTATAGTTCAAAGTACGTAGGAATTCTTGAACAAGTCACCTATTGACCATCGAGAACGCACACACGCACGGTTCAACGAAGTCGGCACAGACTGAGAAACGTTGGGGCACCTGACATTGGGCTCGCCAAGGAGACAAGTACCCTAAGAGATCCGTTCTTATCACTTCACCCAACGGCACGAGAGGAGGTCCCCTAGAAGGACTGGGTCCCCAGCTCGGACGCAGAGAATACAGAGGACGCAACCGTCGGCCCAAGCAATGGGGATCTCGGTGAGTCCTTCGGACTGAGAATACATTCGCGAATCAATACATGCTATTTCCCAAACCCTTAAAACCTGATCAACTGACACTCTTCATTTCCTTCCCGACCGTAAAATCCCAGTCACACTACCGAGGGTCCCCGGGGAAACCACCTCCACCACGGGGACGACAGTAAGTGGGTAGTAGAGGGTCGTCACAGGTGACACACCGAAGTCCGTCCCTGTCCGTTCACTCCGGACGTCGACCTCTGACGTCTGACCTCGGACTGAACCACACTCCTCCACGTTCCCCGTGCACCGTCCTCGTCCCTCTCGGCCGAACCCGGACCCCACCTAGTGAAGACGGGGTCGTTGTCCTACTCTTTCCGGGGTGGAAACTGGTCACCACCCCGGGTCGCCCCTCTCTTGGTCGGACGTCGGTAGACTCCACCCCAGAAGACACACGTCCCTGGTGTCGCCCCTCTACCGGGGACCTCCCCAGGTGTTTCTGTAGGTGTCCTCCTTCTCGGTCGAGACTTCGGACGGTCCGGTCTCTCGAGGTCCGGTGAGGTAGTCCATACTCGTCGGACGGAGGACGAAGGGGAGGGTGAGCGGTGAGACTGGGACAACCCCAGGGTCCACGGTCGACGGAGGCTCCACCCCTCTTTCTGGTCCCCTCTCCCCTTCCGTCGGAGTGTGGGGAGGGACGGAAAGACTGACGTCCGGACCCCACCGGTCCCACCCCCCGTATAGAGACTTACTTCTACTTTACCAACTGGTTTTATAAATTGACCAATGAATTTTACTAGGTTAATCTTGAAAACTCTGAACTTTTTAGTACCCGGACGGACTCAAAAGTAGACCCCCGGTCCTTCGAACGAGGATGGCTTTTTAAAATTTCCCCCGTCACTCTCTACTTTTATTTCTCCACCACACTAATGTAGTGTCTCCAAAGAACGAGGTTGTAATCGAATGGAAACTAAGTAATTTTAGACTAAACAAATATTCGGTTTGTTTTAACAAAAACCACAATAATAAGCAAGAAGTCAGTTATCTAGTGCAGACTGAGAAACACTGGGGCACCTGACGTCGTGTGGTCCGAAGGGACAGGTAGTGGTCGAGGACCTCAAATGAGTTTGAGTACAGGTAACTCAACCACTCCGGTAGGTTGGTAAAGTAGGAGACAGTAGGGGAAGAGGAGGACGGAAGTTAGAAAGGATCGTAGTCCCACAATAGTATCGTAAATAAACAATTAAATGAGAAAGTTGTGAAAAATAATTCGTCGATGAACCTATGAGACCCGTGTTTGAATAACGGAAGGAATCACCGAGGGGTAATGGTAGTCTTATTTTGGTCTGTGGTGTCGTACCCCTGTTCTGACACGACGGGACAGACTCGGACTAGTGGCGTGGTCGGACGTTGAACTGAAAGCAGGTGGACAGGGATCACGGACTGTGTCCCATCCGGGAGGTATTCACACGTAACTGATTTCTTGTTTTACGTAGGTACACCAAAAGTAAATGGGTAGACCAAAGAAACATCTGAGACGTGAGAGATTCCGTTCCAGAAGTAGAAACGCACTGACCATGACACCGGACCGTGAACTCAATAAAATCTTACTCACGATTATCTCGTCACGATAGGACCTTGGGTATAGAGCCTTTACGTCGACTGAAAGTCAGTAGTTGAACTTAACTTCTCCCGTCTCTGTCTAGTTTTGTGACTCATAGGGTCGCTAGTAGTCCAGTCTGTATGTGGAAAAGCACACTCGAGAACGGAGGGTGTGAGAGGGACCCGGGTCTAGGTTAGTGAGGGAACAAGGTTTCGGTACCTCTTACGGACATGAAACCTCCCCAACGACTTCCGGTGACTCCACGGGCGGTCCGACGTCGGACCTTCCGAGTCCACACCCACACGTTCGAGACTTAGACCGACAAACCCTGAGTGGGACCTCGTCCGTGTAGTCCTCCTTCTACTCGTAAGAGGTAGGACGGGAGACCGACCACTGGACGTTCTATTTTGGTGACGACTACTCCTCCGGACTCTCGTCCGCTCACTCTGTGGCCAGGTCGTCGGGACCCTGGACCAACCAGTGGAAGAGTGAGACCCTAGCCCCACTCGAGTCGTGATAGTCGAGGTAAAACTCTCTTCGGACCGAGGTAGGAGTACCGGGGTCTGTGCGTGTAAACCGGACCGAACGACGGGGGTTCGGACCTTTTTGAGGGAGGCACCGTACGGTCGGGGTCGTGGGCGAACGGTCGGACCCCGAGATCTAGAGCCCCTCGTGACACATCACCTTTGAGAGGTTCGGTCTTCAAATTCGGACACCCTGGGACCTTTCCAATGAGTCACAACCTCTAGTCGAAGGAGAGGGCCCCTTATTCTGAGTCATGTCCCACGACACGGTGAATTTACTCACTCAATCTTCGCAGGTGTCCCCCGGACCACGGCTCAGAGGGTGAAGGGGAAGACAAAGTGTCTTCCTAACGAAGGAAGTTCCTTTTTAGAGTGACCACACTCGGAGGTCCGTTGTCGTCCTCAATTTTTAGTTGAGAGTCCGGTTCAGCAAGGACGGACTCCCAGGACAAGCCAGAGAGGAGGTGTTCGAGAGCTTTAGGGAGGGACCGGGGACCGGGAACGACTAGAGGGGGACGAGACCGGAGAGGGTGTTCGGCCCCTCGAGGACCTTCCGTCCTGAAACTCGGAGGTCCGAGACTTAACCCTAGATCGGACCTCATCCACGGGGTCCGTGCATTGACTCGTATTGGTTTGTGCAATACTTGTTCTTGGAGAGTGAGAAGACTGTTTGTGGTATGACTGGTGATAGTTATCGGGAAACAACGAACGACTAACCTTTTTCCGATCCTAACACAATTATGTAATACGAAGAAAACATCAGGGGTCTCCCAAAAGTACCTACGAAAAACCCACCAATTTTTTTAGAGAAGAAACTTATATAGATGACGGACGTCGAGGACCCTGGACACCTATGAAAAAGATTTCGTTAGTTCGACTTCAATCGGTAGCAAAGGAGGAAGGGTGAGATTATGGACAGGACGAGTACAACTCTTGTCGAAGTATGGTAGTATTAGACCAGGGGAGTGGGGTGAGGGACAGGTTTACCTGTTTTGGTGTACACCGGTCACCGGTCCGACCCGAACCCGATTTACTCCTCTTTTCCCTTGTTCCACCCTCACCACCCCCACACGTCTCCTTTGTCCTCTTCCCCCTTCCTTCCCACTCCGTCCTCCACTTCCTTTCCTCTCTCTCCTCTCTTCCTCTACCTCAGGCACCAGCCGAGACACTACGTCGAACATCGGAGTCGTACCGAGACGGACCGGTACAGGTGAGTTCGGAGACGGTCGACATGGGTCCACCTCGGGGGTCCCACGAGTCTAAGCCGTTCCAAGTGTCCAAGGGAGACGGAGGACAGAGTCCGTGGTAGTACCGTCGGAGTTCGGGAGGGACGGGAGATTCGACGACCGAAGGACGAGAGTAGACCTCCGAGAGGGTCCACACAGACGTGGATTAGACAACAAACTAATTATAGGTGGTCCAGGTCCGATGAAGACCCCGACGACAGGTCCAAGGACGTCCGCCCAAAAAGAGTTCACGGTTCACGACTGTGTCGCGTGCGACCCCGGTTTCAGACGTGTCGGGACGGGTTGAAGAGACTTCGGGGTCACCCACGTCGATAGAGAGCCGACGTCCTCGTTTTGGCGGAGACGTCCCGTTACTCCTTCGTACCCCACACTCTATTTTACGGAGGTTCCTCAATAGTCGGAACTAACCTACAACACTCCTATTGTAAGTTGCCTTTCAGAGGTTCAGTTGTTTGGAGAAAGATTCTCTGTCCCCCGGGGTTGAGTCATCGAACTCCGGTTTATGGAGATCCTAGCACGTAGCGTAAAATCTCCTGTCCCGTGTAACCCCTTAAGAGAACAGGGAGTCAGGGTGACCCTTCCCGAGATAGGGTCGAAGTCGGGTCCGACCACACATTGAGGGGTTCAGGAACGACGGGGGAACTCGGGACGAAGAGAGGACAGGAGGGTGGACACCGTCGTCTGCTCTTTCCTTCCTCCGTGCACATCTCTTTCTCGTGTCTTGGTCCTAAGTCCTCCAAGGCACAACGGGTACCGTTACTGGAACTCGTTTCGTAGAGGTGTCGGAGCGTTTTCGAAACTGACTTCCTCGAGGTGTGAAGGAAGAGGAAGAATTACAATTGTACACACACACGATTCGACGAAATCAACACAGACTGAGAAACGTTGGGATTCCTGACGTTGGGGCGTCCGAGGAGACAGGTACCCTAAGAGGTCTACTCTTATGACCTCACCCAACGGTACGAGAGGAGGTGCCCTAGAAGGACTGTGGTCCCTAACTTAGACACAGAGAGTACAGAGGACGTAGTCGTCCGACCCAAGATCATCGTGGACCCTTCGGGAAGAATTGCAATCAACCAAGATTCAGTGAGTCCCCTGACATTCCTCAGGATGTGAGACCACCCTCCCTCTCTTCTCGTCCTGGTTTCCTCCCTCTACGACCGGACTGGAGGTCTTAGGAAGCGACCGGGGACCCTCGTCCCGGACCAACAAGACCCTGTCAACGACGACGGGAAGTAGTGGGTGTAGTCCTCTGTTCGGGGGTTGGGGAGCCCCTTTCGGAGCAGAGTGGAAACCTAGAGGTCCGAATCGACCCCTAAGATCTAGGTAGAGTTAGGTCTTTATTTTAGGTGAACCTGAAAAGGAAAAGACAAAAACTGCACGACCACTAACCTTTGGAAGATCAAAGAAAAGAAATTTGGAACTCCGACTCAACCGACAGGCTACGCGACCTTCCGTCGACCTCAATCGCGACCTTTGACCTCCGCACTCCGTATCCCGACGGCGAGGGGTGAGATGTGAGGGTAGTCCAGTGAAGTGCGACCCGGAATCAAAAATAAAGAATATTATCCCTCGGTCAGGTCCGGGGGACAGTAAGAATGGTGGGGAATAAGGACGTCTCGAAAAGGTCCCCACTACTGTCATCGAAATTCCCTTTGTGTGACTGTGTATAGGAAGGTGGAGAATACAGGGGAGGTCAGGTCCCGGGTCTCAAAAATCTTACGGGGTCTAGTCGGTTAAGTAAGTCTTGAGAAGACCTATTCACTACGTTGTCCAACCCGTCTTCTCTTTTAAGTCCTTTCCTTAAGGGGACGACAGACCGACCGTCGACCACGGATGATCGACTGGACAGGGGAAGCTGAAGGTGCCCCTCCGTCAAACTCCGGGACTGAGGTCAAGTCGACCTGCGAACCGTCGATGGCGAGTACGAGACCTGTTTTGTGTTATGTGATTTACTCAACTAGAGGTACCTCTCCCCTGTGACCGTTCACATCGAATAGGTCCACCTACTGCAGGAAGTTTTAATGGGGTTACAAAGGGACACCTTTTATAAAGTACCTTTATAGGACGTCTTCTACATTAAACAGAAGGAGAAAACCGAAATTTGTCTGTAATTTTGCCGTCCGTATCCGGTGCGTGAGTTGTTGCTTCCCCGAAGTCCCCTATGTTCACGATGTCGACTTCTGAGAGTGGTCCTGGCGACGATCTAATCTATCATGAGAACTCGGTTGATCTTTACTGTGAAGAAGGAATTTTATTTATCTACATCAACCGCATAACAATGTATGACCTTTGGTGACCCTTTCGTACATAACGGATACGAAAGGGGGAAGGTCCAAACGTCTGTCTTGGCTCAGTGACTTTCGTTATCCTCTCCTTTTCTTTATGGAGGTCCCCTACGGATCTCATACCAACCCTGTTCTGACAGAGGACGTCACTACGCACGGTCACAGGAACACAATGTCTTGGGTCCAGACCGACGCACGACGAGTCTTCGGTAATTTCTCCGGTCCAACCACGTTTCCTTTCAAACGAAATAAAACCTACGTCCGTTAACAACGCCTTCGACCTGTGGACAGGTTTCCAGATAGTAGCCGTGACTGTCGGTCCCCATTCTCGAAAATATCTGTCTCCCTCCCCCGATAAACGTCTTTGTCGTGCCAGTCGAGACTATCAGTAGAACTTTAACCAGTAGTCACTAGACCGGTCACAGTAGAACTAATTCATGTCAATTAGAAGACAAGGTCCTAGACAAAAAAAGGTGAAGAACTCCGGACAAGAGTCTTGACACCGTCGAATACAGTACAGATGTCAGACCGGTGGTACATGAATTGAAGAGGTGGATTACCCCCAAAGTCATAGAGATTCTCGAGTGCCCTATACCGAGTCTTATAATGGACATCGGGAACTGTTCCTTGATTCCCATGAACTGACAAGAATTACTCGTGTAATAATAATAATAAACCAAAGGAAACTGACAAAGGGGAACAAAGATGTAAAGAAGAGACTAATTTGAATGCGAAACAGATTTCAAAAAGGCGTCTTTTTTCCGTCCGACTCCTGGACCCCCCGGTCCTGGTAATCCCGGGACGACGACGACGACGACGATTTAGTGAAGCCAGTACAGACTGAGAACCGCTGGGGTACCCGACGTCGGGTGACCCGAGGAGGACGTACCCCAAAAGATCCGCTCTCATGGCGTCGCCCCACGGCAACGGAAGAGACGGTATCCGGGGACGAGGCAGAGTAAACCCGTGTCGACACACACGACGACAGGGTCCTGAACCAGTACCGGAAGTCTAGAAGCGCTTAAGGATCTCGTAGGGAACATTCAATCTTGTGTAGATGGTACGCCCACCGGAGGGGAGTCGACACCGTGGGACAGTGTCACATGTTCGACTTCTAGACACGTACCGTCAGGACGGAAGTCTTTGAGTAGGAGTCTCAACTTACTGGGGATACGTCCACGTCTCTCCTAACGACGAACCGATCTCAGAGGGGAAGGTCGAGGAGTCTTTCGTCATATCGGAACGTCAACTAGTGTTTCTGAAACCTTAATCCGAGGGGATTTGACTATAGGGTCAACATAAAAAGTGACCCTTTCACTACACCCAGTCTAATGAATAGAAAATCTTTGAAGCAAAAGGATTAGTCATTTCGTCCTCTTATCATCGTGGATGGAGTATTTCAATAATACACTTAATTCACACTATTTGATACCTTGAACTTCACGGATTGTCCGTCATTTCAGAGTCATTTATAATCGACTATCACAATTATCGAATTGTGTGTCGTTGTCCCTCGTTCACAGAAAGTTACTAGTTTGACAGGGGGGTACAGGAAAAACTTACAAAAGTGGATAAGACTCCAGACGACGAGAAATAGGAAAAAAAAAAAAAGGAAAACGGTAAACTTTCTAATTTCCTTTCAGTCAAAATGAGTCCTATGCATTTACCTTACTAGAACATAAATTTTTATTTATGGACAGTTTAAAAGTAATAAAATATTGGATACACCAGTAATTTGTTCTATTATTACAGAAGAAAACCTCATGGAATTTCCGTAAAAATAATATTTATGCACTTAATGTTTCGGTCAATCAAACCTTTCGTGCCCGATCAAAAGTCTCGTAATCAGGTTTCGGTTTCACCAGGGGAGAGACTTTGAAACACCCCCATTTTTGACACGACCGATGAAGAGAACCCTCGTATTGACTTAAGAGAACGGGTCGTGTTTCCGTGTCCACAAGACAAATGTACCTAAATACTGTGACCGGGAAGACTAATGTCCCGGGTCTACGGTCTTTTTCCGCTTTATTATGAATCTGGTTTACAGTCTAGACCCTTCTCGAAATAAATGAAGGACTCGAGGGTTAGAGGTTGGGGGTTAAGGTCAACATCGTTTCCGAGAATAAACGAGTTATCTGTGTGATCTCACTTTTAGTCGTATGTCTTATGATTGGTTACGTTTTTTTAGTAAACAAGACTTTCTTAGATATAATTAGAGAGAGGAGAGGTTTTGTACAAAAGATTACTTATTAATTCTTGTCACATATCTCTACAAAATGCGAAGGTACAACGATCACCAGTTCTAAATGTAAGGAGGAACGTATAGTAATTCTTCTCCATCGTTCTTATGTGTCTTCTTAGCATGTTTTTTGGAAGTGTTGGTTCTATTAGTACTACCATACTAGTGAATGGGTCACGGTCTGTAGGACCTTACACTTCAGTTCACCCGGAATCTTTCGTAGTGATGCTTGTTTCGATCACCTCCACTACCTTAAGGTCAACTCGACAAAGTTTAGGACTTTCTACTACGACACTTTCACGATGTGAGTTATACGGTCGTTTAAACCCTTTGAGTCGTCACCGGTGTCCTGACCTTTTCCAGTCAAAAGTAAGGTTAGGGTTTCTTTCCGTTACGGTTTCTTACGAGTTTGATGACGTGTTAACGTGAGTAGAGTGTACGAACATTTCATTGTGAGTTTTAAGACGTTCGGTCCGAAGTCGTCATGTACTTGGCACTTGAAGGTCTACAAGTTCGACCAAAATCTTTTCCGTCTCCTTGGTTTCTAGTTTAACGGTTGTAGACGACCTAGTAACTTTCTCGTTCTCTCAAGGTCTTTTAGTAGATAAAGACGAAATAACTGATACAGTTTCGGAAACTTTCGCACCTAGTGTTATTTGACACCTTTTAAGACTTTCTCTACCCTTATGGTCTGGTGGACTGGACGGAGAACTCTTTGGAAATACGTCCAGTCCTTCTGTCAATCTTGACCTGTACCTTGTTGTCTGACCAAGGTTTATCCTTTTCCTCATGCAGTTCCGACATATAACAGTGGGATGAATAAATTGAAGATACGTCTTATGTAGTACTCTTTGCGACCTGACCTTCTTTGTGCTCGACCTTAGTTCTAACGACCCTCTTTATGGTTATTGGAGTCTATACGTCTACTGTGGTGGGAATACCGTCTTTCACTTCTCCTCGATTTCTCGGAGAACTACTCTCACTTTCTCCTCTCACTTTTTCAACGGAATTTCGAGTTGTAAGTCTTTTACTTCTAGTACCGTAGACCAGGGTAGTGAAGTACCCTTTATCTACCCCTTTGTCACCTTTGTCACAGTCTGAAATAAAAACCCCGAGGTTTTAGTGACATCTACCACTAACTTCGGTACTTTAATTTTCTGTGAGGAACCTTCCTTTCAATACTGGTTGGATCTATCGTATAAGTTTTCGTCTGTAATGAAACGGTTGTTTCCAGGCAGATCAGTTCCGATACCAAAAAGGTCACCAGTACCTACCTACACTCTCAACCTGACACTTCTTTCGACTCACGGCTTCTTAACTGCGAAAACTTGTAGTTTTCGTACAACTACAACTTGTGTGTTTTCGTACACAACCTCTTCTGAGACCTCTCAGGGAACCCGACGTTCCTCTAGGTTGGTCAGACAAGATTTCCTCTAGTCAGGAGCCACAAGAAACCTTCCTTACTACGATTTCGACTTTGAGGTCATGAGACCGGTGGAGTACACTTCTCAACTGAGTAACCTTTTCTAAGACTACGACCCCCCCTAACCCCCGTCCTCCTCTTCCCCTGCTGGCTCCTACTCTACCGACCTACCGTTGTGGTTGAGCTACCTACACTCAAACTCACTTGAGACCCTCAACCACTACCTGTCCCTCCGGACCGCACAACGTTAAGTACACCAGCGTTTCTCAGTCTGTGCTGACTCACTTACTTGACTTGACTTGACTTGAACGTGTAGTAACATGTAAAAAGACGAATGAGATGGGTGTGTCGAAAAAAAGAGAGGAACAATAAACGTCCTCTCTGAGAAGGGAGGACAGGGAGGGAGTGGTTTCGAGACTAGTCTTATGACTTCCGACGTCTTTCGTAATAAATTTTACGAACCTCCCTGAAGGGACCGTTAGGTCACCAATTCTGAGAAAGACGGTTACGCCCCCTGTACCCAAGGTGGGGACTAGACCCTTGGTTCTAGGGGTGTACCGAGCCCCGTTGATTCGGGTGAACGATGTTAATGAATCGGGTGAGCCGGAACCCGGGCACTAGGTACTGTTCTCGTCAGTGACCTTATTCTTTCTGACATTGATCTCTCTTGGAGGACGAGGGGCGTTGATCTCTTTCGGACGTGTGTCGTTACTTCTACGTCTCGTCAGTCTTTTTTATTTCAGTAAACCTAATGATGTTCAGAAAATACTGAAGGAATCTTTAAGTGTCCCCTTTCACTTGATACTCTGAACAGTGAACAGGTCTACTATTGTCTTCTTTCACAAACATATCTTGTTTACTAGTCGATATTACGGTAATTGTTCGAAAATGTTGAGGTTAGTAGTAAACCGACTATCGTTTCTAATGTTAGGTCGTTGTAAGTGTGGGAGGTTTGTGTCTTCTGTAAGATTTCGTCGGTCCTCACACAACTCCACCAAATTGAAGGAGGACCCTTTTCGTGTCTCATTTCTTGGGGTCCTCTGGTATGGTATCGAGTATCGTCACACGAGTATCGGATTCCAGAATCGACTATGAGTAGAGCCCCACGACCACCTCTGGTGACACCCTTTTGTACGAGGTGTCGAGAATCGCACTCGAAAGACCTCACTGAACTCAGACCCCTAATTTTGTTTAATAAAGAATGACCAACCCTAATGACCCAATTCTAGGATAAACCTTATCTGTAATAGGACACTACTGATTGGTGACCGGGAACGTCCTACCTTCCCCGGGGTTTATTGATGAAACAGTGCCTTCTCGTCGACCAGAGGGGCTCCTTACCACGACCTACCCCCTGAACCCAGTCGAGATAACGAGCGTCCGACATACCAGCAATCGTTGTCACGATTTGAGACGGACCAATCGCTCTCAGGTCCGACGAGCACCCTCGGGTACCAGGAAGGGAGACTGGGACTGGTGAAGAGAAAACACAGGTAACACGGTCGTGGTACCACCGGTTACGGACTTTGACCGACTACAGACCACCGGTCTAGTAGGACAGGCGAAAGATTAAATCACGAAGAAGGTACCACCTATGAAAGATCACCCGTAATCGGATGCTATGCTTCTCGAAGTACGAGGTGTGGTGCGAGGGTAAGTAGGTGTAAGAGATTGGTTAGAATGAGATGGGTCTGGAGACATATATGAGATTGTAGTCCTGTAAAAAGGACATTGTGTTTAATCTACTGGTCCACGTGACGGATTTCGAGACGAATAACCTTCCTAAGGGAACGAAAGTGACAAAGAGTTCCGATGAGGAACATCGGGTTGATTGATAACAAATGAAAGTTGAACTCGGGTGTATACCTTGTTTGCACTTTCCCTTTCAGCGAGTCAGCACAAACTGAGAAACACTGGGGGACTTGATATGTCAGGTACCCTAAGAGGTCCGGTCTTATGACCTCACCCATCGGAAAGGGAAGGGGTCCCCTAGAAGGGTTGGGTCCCTAGGTTGGGTCCAGAGGGCGTAACGTCCGCCTAAGAAATGGTCGACTCGGTGTTGAGTTGATATCTGCTTCGGACCCAAAACAAGGAGACGGTACACCAAATTCTGCACGAGGAGACACCGGGGAAAACTTACCTCACCACCCCCCGCCCCGCGACGACGTCGACACCAGTACCTCTACTCCCCGTCGGATGACCGCGTACGTCGGACGGACACGGGAGTTAGGGTCGTGACGGGTAAAGACAACTCAACGACGACCGAGTGAACTGAAATTCTGGAGCATCCATATCATCGGGAGTCAAGTACTACCCGTCAAGGTCTGCGTATAAGTAGAAGTTTCCTGTGTACTAAGAAGGAACGTCTACCATACCGGAAAGGTTTCTTGGTGTCCCCTGACACGTTGGTATTCGAGGTGGTGTATCATAGTAAACGGTTGTGGACACGAAGAGTCTAATTCACCGTCCTGACGAAGGTAGAGTCGGACCTGGACGACGACTCGGAAAAGGGCTGGACCCGGGGTGAGTTTCCCTTCTCGTGAAGCACGGCGAACGACGGACCGGACCTCGTCCAAAGGGTACACGACGGAGGTCTCGGTCTCTGAACAGTTTATACGACGAAGGAAGTAACCCCACCTTCTCTGTACTACAGAACAGAAAGTGAACCCTACTCTCAGGGACCGTCCAGGGACTAGTGACTTGGGGATTTTTCCAACGACTACACTGATGGGGGGTCTTAAAGGTACTCCAAAAGGAGACTCAGAACATATAGAATGACCCCGGAGGATGTACGATTGACGAAGAACGAGTGTACCGGACTAATCGTATTATGGTAGTTATTTATTACCTAGGTATATTGTAAGAGGTCCTACAGGTCTACCAGTCTAGGAAAACCTGACATAACACTGTATCCCGTCCCCTCAATTGTATCGGAACCCTGGTTTAACATTCATTTACAACAATAAGTGGGTCTGTTTACGTTTATCAGAGATTGGGAGAGGAGACTTCCCTTTTCGTTTCTTACGTAAGTGGTTTGGTTTCGAAGTAAATTACACGGACTCCGGTATAGTTTAGACGATATCATCTATTTGTCTATACCATCGATCTTAACCCCAATTATTAACCAACTCAAACGTCACCAAATAACAGTAGGAGATCCCAGGTGATCCAAAGACATCCCCGGTTGACAACTCAACTTATCTCTGTAATACCCTTAACGGTGAGACGTAGGAATCTAGGAATTCACTTCACTTTACTTCAGCGAGTCAGCACAGGCTGAAAACACTGGGGTATCTGACGTCGGACGGTCCGAGGAGACAGGTACCCTAAAAGATCCGTTATCATGACCTCACCTAACGGTAAAGGAAGAGGTCCCCTAGAAGGGTTGGGTCCCGAGTTTGGGCCCAAAGGACGTAACATCTGTCTCCGAAATGGCAGACTTGGTGGTTCCTTCAGGAATCTAGGAATTCCCACTACGTTTATAATTGTCAAGGAGGGATGGTACTCTATGACAAAACATAAATGCTAGAACCGATCTCTACCCCGTGAAAGTGTTCGAAGGTGGACCGAAAGGAGTGACACTATCGAGAATGGGCTTTCGGATTCTGGGTCACTGAGTTGATTGTTCGTCCAGTCGGGGTCAATGTGAAAGTCCCCGACCTCTTTAATGGTGACCCATATAGACATCTGAGTCACCCGTGTGACATTGGTCTGGAACTGTCCCTGAAATCAGCAATGGACCGGGGGTATACGGGGTGACCAATCTTATCCCCCAGTCCCACTACGTGGCCAAGAGACCCATAGTACAGTCGGGTCTGAGACACAGGTTATCAGGAGTCTTGTTGACCCCCAGGAGAAGAGGGTCAATGGGTTGGTTTGTTGACACCCAGGGAAACCCTTCCTGAATGCCCTAGAGTTGAGACATACGATCCACACCACAACATCCGAAGAAAAAAGAAAAGCCCTGGACCGACTTAGACTCAGACTGCAAAATAACCCCACCGACGGGAATCTGACAGTAGGTAGCGACTGAAGAAAATTACCATCTTAGATTCTTTGGCAGAACAACCAAAAGTAAAACGGGCACACACGCAGGAGTCAGAGAATCAGTACAAGTTGAAACGTCGCGATATCTGACATCGGACGGTCCGAGGAGACAGGTACCCTAAAAAGGACGTTCTTATGACCTCACGCAACGGTAAAGGAAGAGGTCCCTTAGAAGAACTGGGTCCCTAGTTTGAGTGTAGAGGACACAGCCGTCCTCCTAAAAAAAAAAAAAAATGGTGACACGATGGACCCTTCGGGGAAAATAAAACGGACATTCTTGTGGTCTAAGAAAATTAGTAGAGATATTGAGAGACCTCAGTCCCGGACACAGACATGAGGTTAGAACAATGAGTAGCTTATTAACGTAGGTGAACCGGAGAAACCAAGACCCGGAGAATAGTGGTAACCACAGTGACTCGGTTTAAGAGGTGGATGGAGAGGATGGTCGTCGGACCGAATACCTCTCGGGGGTAGATAGAAAAAATCATTATAACCGAGTAAAGAACATCAAAAACATTTATATATAAGGGGTCCGGAAGAGTGCCTCGTTTTAGTAGACCATCCACAAGGTTTACATACCTTGCAGGTAAGATCGTGCTAGGGAAGGACTTAGGAAAATAAAGAAGGAGGTGACGGGTGACCTCCTCGTGACTGTAAAGTAAACGGAGATCGAACACGGTAGTGAAAGAGGTACGAAGATCCTCAGTGCCCTTGTCGCTCCTGAAGGACTTCAGGGACGGTCTCACAATTTAGAATGTAGGAACCTTCCGAGAAGGGCCGTGATAGAAGATAAAGTCGGAGGAACCAGGTCTGGAAGACTTAGATCAGACTGTACTAGCGGAGACTAAAACCGACTCAGTGCGACTGATCCCGAACGTCGAGTAAAAGAAGGTAATAGTCCTGGTCATGTAGGGTTGACCCACTACGACCCTGAATGGAGATGAAGTATTCGAATCGATGGTCCTTCCATCTACCACCCCTCTCCAGAGACATCCCAGAAGTTCGTTCTACCCCACCACCCCAATCTCTCTCACCACGATCAAGAAGTATCCCTCTCCACCCGGTTAATACGTCCAAGACTCTCAAATCTTCTTAGACCCTGAATTTTAAAACCTTCGCAGTACGTGGTCTACAGGGTAGGGTTCGAGGTCTTGGGGTAGAGGGGTGGTCTACAGAGGGAAGAGATCCGAAGTGACATCTCTTGTCTTTCCCGTCCAAGTCGAAAGGAAATGTCTCTCTTACGACACAATGAACGGGTTGAACGGGACCTTAAACTGTCGTCGACTATTGTCCTCCCAGAGCTCCCGGCAAAGGGGTGGTTTACAACTTTGGTCGTCTACCTAGGTATAGGTCTAAACGATGTTGTCCCGTTCGAGGTATTGCTGACCATTAACTGTAAAGTAAGTCAAGATTCACGATTTATTTCGGATAAACAAGTGTAAGAGTAGACCATTCGAGGTGTCATTGTTTTACAGACTTAAACTCTTCCCTCTAATAGAAGTCTCTAGTAACAGGAATTAGGAGGTAGAAAATTTTTAGAAAATTAAAAAAATTACCGAAGATGTTTCTACGAATTCCTTTACAACTTCGGACAGAAGTAAAGTCTTCGATTATGGATCCTAGGAGTTTCAAGGACTCCAAAAGAGGAAGGATTGACAAGTTAAAAACTCCGACTCTAAATAGAACTTCCTCTGTTCCCCGACCTTAGGACGTCGGGATAGATGAAGACAGACCTTTTTAACGAGAGATTTTCGTTCTGATCAACGATCTTAAAACAACTCCTGAAAACGTAGCTACAAGTAGTCACCATAACCGGGTGTCAAAAGAAAAAACACCGTAGAAACACACCAAAACCATAATCCCACTAACACCGGAGTATCTTACTCAAACCGTCAAATGGAAGGAGACGTTAAAAGACCTTCTCAAACTCATACTATCCACAATCGGCAAGAGATTTAAAAACCATCTTAAGTGGACACTTCGGTAGACCAGGACCCGAAAACAAACAACCTTCTAAAAAAATAATGTTAAAACTAAAGGCACGAACACTACCCAGACAATTCTAAAAGACAAAGAAGGACCAAGTCAAACCCTTCCAGTATGAAAAGAGCCTTAAGCAGGTAAAGAAGGTGCAACAGGTAAAATAACCGTATACCAACGACTATCATCAGAGAATACGAGGAAACATAAAGACACAACAGACGACACTAGAGAGGTAAAAGTAAAGATTAAAACAACTAAACTAAGAAGAGGGAAAAAAGGAACTACTCAGCCCGATTACCAAACAGATAGATTAAATAGAAGAGTTTCTTGGTCGAAAATCAAAACAACTAAAAACGATATCAGAGGAAATAAAGAAAAAGTAAATAAAGACGGGATTAAAAATACTAAAGAAAGGAAGATGATTGGGACCCCAAGAAGTAAAGAAGAAAAAGATCAACGAAATCCACATTTCAATCCAATAAGTAAACTAAAAAGAGAACAAAGAATTCTATTCGAGCATAACGATACTTGGAAGGGGAATCGTGACGAAGATGACTTAGGGTCATTAAACGGGGAGGGTGAGAGGGTGGGGATATAACGGAGGGGGATGGTCATTGGGGAGTAGACAAGAGACATAGATACTCAGACGGAGAAAAAATAATATAAGTGATCAAACAACATGAAAGGTCTAAGGTGTACATTCACTATAGTATACCCTAACATAACGAGAAAGACCAAATGAAGAGAATCATACGAGGAGATTCAAGTAAGTATAACAACTTTTACCGTAGTAAAGTAAGAAAAAATACCGATTCATCATGTTCGACCAAAATCTTTTCCGTCTCCTTGGTCTCTAGTTTAACGTTGTAGACGACCTAGTAACTTTTTCGTTCTCTCAAGGTCTTTTAGTAGATAAAGACGAAATAACTGATACGGTTTCGGAAACTGACACACCTAGTGTTATTTGACACCTTTTAAGACTTTCTCTACCCTTATGGTCTGGTGGACTGGACTGAGAACTCTTTAGACATACGTCCAGTCCTTCGTTGTCAATCTTGACCTGTACCTTGTTGTCTGACCAAGGTTTATCCTTCTCCTCATGCAGTTCCGACATATAACAGTGGGACGAATAAATTGACTATACGTCTCATGTAGTACTCTTAGCGACCTGACCTTCTTTGTGTTCGACCTTAGTTCTAACGACCCTCTTTAGAGTTATTGGAGTCTTTACGTCTACTGTGGTGGGAATACCGTCTTTCATTTCTCCTTGATTTTTCGGAGAACAACTCTCACTTTCTCCTCTCACTTTTACAACCGAATTTCGAGTTGTAAGTCTTTTGAATCTAGTACCGTAGACCAAGGTAGTGAAGTACCCTTTATCTACCCTTTGTCACCTTTGTCACAGTCTGAAATAAAACCCCCCGAGGTTTTAGTGACATCTACCACTGACGTCGGTACTTTAATTTTCTCTGAATGAGGAANTCTGGTGGACTGGACGGAGAACTCTTTAGACATACGTCCAGTCCTTCGTTGTCAATCTTGACCTGTACCTTGTTGTCTGACCAAGGTTTATCCTTCTCCTCATGCAGTTCCGACATATAACAGTGGGACGAATAAATTGACTATACGTCTCATGTAGTACTCTTAGCGACCTGACCTTCTTTGTGTTCGACCTTAGTTCTAACGACCCTCTTTAGAGTTATTGGAGTCTATACGTCTACTGTGGTGGGAATACCGTCTTTCATTTCTCCTCGATTTTTCGGAGAACAACTCTCACTTTCTCCTCTCACTTTTACAACCGAATTTCGAGTTGTAAGTCTTTTGAATCTAGTACCGTAGACCAAGGTAGTGAAGTACCCTTTATCTACCCTTTGTCTCCTTTGTCACAGTCTGAAATAAAACCCCCCGAGGTTTTAGTGACGTCTACCACTGACGTTGGTACTTTAATTTTCTCTGAATGAGGAACCTTCTTTTGAATACTGGTTGGATCTATCGTATAACTTTTCGTCTCTATAATGAAACGGCTGATTCCAGGCAGATCAGTTCCGATACCAAAAAGGACACCAATACATACCTACACTCTCAACCTGACACTTCTTCCGACTCGTGACTTCTTGACTACGAAAACTTGACACCACAACCTCCTCTGAGAACTCTCAGGGAACCTGACGTTCCTCTAGGCTGGTCAGGTAAGACTTCCTCTAGTCGGGACCCACAAGAAACCCTCCTTACTACGATTTCGACTTCGAGGTCATGAAACCGGTGGAGTACGTTTCTCAACTGAGTAACCTTTTCTGAGACTAAGACCCTCCCTGACCCCCGTCCTCCTCTTCCCCTACTGTCTCCTACTCTACCGACCTACCGTAGTGACTGAACTACCTGTACTCAGACTCACTTGAGACCCTCAACCACTACCTGTCCCTCCGGACCGCACGACGCTAAGTACCCAAGCGTTTCTCAGTCTGTGCTGACTCGCTGACTTGACTTGACTCATAACATATCATATATATGGTATGGAAATAGGTAAATAGACAAGTGTCTGTGAATCCAACAAAGGTGTAGAACTGTTAATATTTATCACGACGATACTTGTAGCCCCACGTACATAAAAAAACTTAATCGCAAAAACAAAAAAAGTCTATATATGGGGTTTCACCTTAACAACCAGTGTAAATAAAAATCAAAAAACTCTCTAGAGGTACGAGAAAAGGTATCACCGATGTGGTCAAATGTAAGGTAATTGATACATATTCCCAAAAGAAAAGAGGTGTAGGAACGGTTTATAAACAACACAAGAAAAACTACTATCGATACGACTGTCCATGCTCCAACTGAGTAACTAAACTGAACGTAAAGGGACTACTAATCATTGAAACTCGTGTAAAAGTATACGGACAACCGGTAGATGTAAAGGAAATACTTTTTCGTAGATAAGTCAAAGTCTCTGGATAAAATTTTACTCCGTAAGGTGGAGTCAAACTAATGAGGGTCACTGTCCTTTGAGTATCTTTCGGTAGTGTAAGAGTTTACAAAGATTAAAAATCCTTCAAGATTAACTCTTTTGAGATTGACGAAAATTAATGAAGGATAACTATTACGAATATGGAAGACCTTTCTCCTAATTTAGATGAGGGTGAAGGGAATCATCGGAAACTTGAGTAGGTGATCCCAGAAGAGACGAATGGATTTGCCAGGAGTAAGGAAACTTGATTTTAGTATCCTATAATAGTTACATTTTTACGTCGGAAGTAATTTACAAATAAAAGACACAAAGGAGTACGGATGGTGTCAGAGTAAATTCGCGACGTCACTGGGAATTCCGTCATTATGATAGGGGTGATGTATCTGTTCTCAAAAATCTGAGAACAGATTTTTGTTCTTAAAAGTCTACATATGGGTATCACCTTAAAGTCGTAAGAGGGAGGGTTGGGGTGATAGTTTTGACTATGTGAAAAAAATCATACAACCTTTCGTCAACCTTTAACCGGGACGCCCATTACCAGAAAGTTCGGCCCACCTCCTCTCCTGTTTTACATGACCCCCCTTCAGGGACCGTCCGGTCACCAATCTCGTGTCACGAAAGTGAAGTCCCCGGACCCAAGATAACAACCAGTCCCTTGATTCTAGGGTGTTCGACACACCCCACCGGATTTTCATTTGATTTCATTATGTATTTTTACATAAAATCTTTCACATAACCTCTCATTTGTAAACCCTTTTACTTTCGGATAATCCTTTAAGACTATTTTGGTTTCCACTACTCAAACCCTACCGTCACTCCTCAGTGTACCCCAACGCGACTACAATATACTAACATTGTGGACATCAATATATGATCGTCGTGAATCCGACCGACCGGGGAGACTACTTACTCTTCATGTAGAAGAACGAATTTCACTACACGAGGTCCCAGTTCAGACCAGGGACTGACAAGCGTTGACCTGACACTCTTAGACTTGACCTCTAAACCTACTACGAGCAGTACTTCTTGGAAGATCACAGTTCCTTTCCTTCCATTATCGGACTCTCTCTCCCTCGACCCCTTCCTTCTTTTTTAAATTCACTCCTGAATAAAACCTCTACCCTCCGGGTCAGCAAAAGGATCCGGCTCCTCTGTGGGGGTCCCTGGACACGACCGTCCAACTCCTATTCCAATTTCACTCATGGTGGGACCACGGGACGGTCATTTTGTCTACTGCTCGGACCTCGTCGAGGGAACGAAACGTACAAATAAATAAATGAGAAAGGGTTTCGGAATTCTCATCTCGGATAAAATGTCCACACCTTTGTCTCCGTGTCTCTAATACATTAAACGGGTTTCAGTGCATCGAACATTCACCGTGTCTTGTCTTGCTCAACAGTCACAACGGTAGGTACACCGGGACCGTCTAGGCAGTTCGGGTCACGGCCAAGACCTCCAAAGTCTTAGTAACCGATTCGACGAGAAATATGGCAAAACGGACTCCGACTATTTCTCCAGGTCTACTTCCACTAGTCCTTCCCATGAATAGCGATTCGACTACATTATCTGTTTAAAGTTTTGGGTTCACCGAATTACGTTACTTAGAGTGAAGAGTCAGTTCACTATGGGTGACACCCAATCGTTCCCGAAAGGACGTTCCTCTTGGTACACAGTCCTGGGTTCGAGGGAGGTAGAAACCGTAGTGGGAGAGTCGTGATGCGGAGGTTCGAACGACTAAGACCCCTCTTCCCCTGCCTCCTCTGTGTGACCTGAATTTAAAGAAGTGTGTTCTCACAGCGTGGTTTGTATGTCCCGGACGTGGCCAGTGTACAGGGGCGGATTACCGTTTCCTCATGCCCTTTCGCGTTTCAGTACCTGGTAACTCTCGTACGACAGGGAGGTATTTCACCCTGACTGGGGCACGGGTCGTCCTCCGTTCCGTCTTCACTCACTCCCACTCTTCCCGAGTGAGTAGGGACTTTCTCCTATCATGGGTGACCCGAGTCCCTCTTGTGTCGGAGAGAAACGGAGCCTAGTCTGACAAAAGTCGAAAGTTAGAGACGGGGTAGGGTCTTAAATTCCCGGAGGATACTGTACAAGTTCACCGTCGTCTCTCCTTCGTCTTTCACACCCTTCCCTCAGTGGGGTGTCTGGTCATTCTTCAACGAAAGTCAAACCCTTACCCCTCCCTTTTTAGTAAAATAACAAACCTATACACCTTTCCATAGGGTGTAGAGAATTTCTCTACCCTTATGGTCTGGTGGACTGGACGGAGGACTCTTTAGACATACGTCCAGTTCTTCATTGTCAATCTTGGCCTCTACCTTGTTGTCTGACCAAGGTTTATCCCTTTCCTCATACGGTTCCGACATATAACGGTGGGACGAATAAATTGAAGATACGTCTCATGTAGTACTCTTTGCGACCCGACCTCCTTCGTGTTCGACCTTAGTTCTAACGGCCCTCTTTATAGTTTTAGGAGTCTATACGTCTACTATAGTGGGAATACCGTCTTTCACTTCTCCTTGATTTCTCGGAGAACTACCTGTTGTTTAATGACACCCTTCCATCCCCGTTCCCTCTCGATATCCTTGAGTGCGGGGACCTACAAACCGGACCTTTAAAGTAGAGGTTCATTGAACAGCAGGTATCGGAACGATCTACCACCGAAGGTCTAGGGACGGAGGGCCACGAGTACTAAAAAGGAGTTTACACTCACATCAGACACTGAATGGATTTGGTTCTCGTATCCATCACTCTCCAGTGAAAATACTAATTCTACGTATGCTAACATTCCTCTGAAAAAAGAAACACCCGAAACGACTCCGTCAACGGGATAACACTCGACGACACTCCTTTCCCGTAACCCCGTTCCTTTACTCCCATCGGAACCGAGTTTACCATTTCTTAGACGGACGTTTTACGTCTTCTAGGTCCAAACTAGGGACCTAGTCCTTCTAGGGGACCTCTTCCCTTACCGATGGGTCAGGTCATAAGAACGGACCTCTTAAGGTACCTGTCTCCTCTGACCTTTCGATATCAGGTACCCCAGCGTCTCTCAGCCTGGACTCACTGACCGATTGTGAAAGTGAACCGGAGGTTGGTTGTTCTTTACCTCCGAGAGTCAGGTCGTGGGAGTTCCTGGACTTAACATGGTTATTAGTCCGTTCACCTTCACCTAAGAAAGAGTTGACTCGAGAGTCTACTCTTGTGTCGGAACCGACTACGGAACTAACGTCAGAACGTCTCTAGAGTCGATTGGGGACGACCCCGAGAACTGAGTTCCTTTGGTACTCTTTTATTTACACTCGACAAAATAGGCGATTGACATGCCATCATACCAATACGTCGTTGACTACGATTAGTAACCCTAGTCACTCACTTTTTTTTAAAAGATCCCGACAACATTCTATAGTGTTCGACTCACCGACCTCTTTGTTTTTACAAAAGAGAGTATCAATGTCTCCAATCTTCACGTTTTAGTTCCACAACCGCCCCGGTACTGGCGAGACTTCGGAGGTCCTTCACTAAATAGGAAGGGACAAGGTGGGGTCCACAGGGCACTGGGCGCAGTCGTAGTGAGGTCAGGCAAGGAGAAGAAAAGAATATGCCTGTGGTCAGTATAACCTAATTCCCAGGCGAGATGAGACATGCCGGAGTAAAATCGATTAACGAAGAAATAACTGGAATTAAAGTTCTCCAGGACCCCCAATTTTGAAGTCGGATAGGAAAGTCTCCTTTCTTAAGTCGGACTTTTGTCCTTCTTATTTTTCTCTCGATTGTTACTTTCCTAACAACCCTTTTGGTTTGTCCGTGCAACTTATGTAGATTCGTCACACGTGGAAGTCTCGTTCCTGATCACAGAAACATCCAGTCCTAGAGTCTTTGACGCCCACCTCTCCTGGGAAGGGACCATACTTGGTCCTTTACGAACTTGTTTCCCGATTCTCTTAGGGATAGGGCCCCTGTCGGAGAGAGTAGCGAGAGTCCAGACCTCCCACCTGTTCTACTGGGAGAATGTTCAGGGACTTAAGATTCAATGGGAGTAAAGCAACCAGACCACGATATAAAGGTGGGAAGAGGACCCAATTCCTTCCCCGACGAAAGACAGTGTCTGTGACCCTAACGGGTGGTCGACGTCACGAAAAAGTCGCTACTTGTCTACAACGGTGGAACACCGGCGTTCCGAAGTACCGCTCCCACTGGTGCAGGAAATAATGATTCTAGGACTCGGACGTACGGGAGAGACACTGGGGTACCTGACGGTGGGCGGTCCGAGGAGATAGGTACCATAAAAAGTCCGTTCTTATGACGCCACCCAACGGTAACGGAGGAGGTTCCCTAGAAAGGAGGGTTTCGTAGCTTGGGCACAGAGGGGGTAGAGGACGTGACGTCCACCTAAGAACTGGCGACTCGGTACCCCCTCCAGGGCAATGAGTTTACTCCTGTGAAAAAATTTCACCTTCCCCCGAAAATTAGAATCACGTCCTTGTCGTCCACATTTAACCTTGATACGGTCCGTTTGACCCTGTCCCTTACACTCCCCTTTTCTCCTGGTAGACCCCAAGAAGTCTCCGTCGCAAAATTTAACACGATGAGGGTCGTTCTTCGAAGGATGTTGATGGGTACGACCGGTAGGAGGTGAAGTCAGTTCCAATCATTATGTACTTTCCCAGAACTCTGGGAGACTGTGTTTCATATTCCTTTAGGGTTGATGTGGATAATTTTCTCCCCGTCCCTCCTCCCCTTCTATCTACAGAAAGATGTAACGGATACCTAGATTTTACGGGGTTCGTGTAAATTCCAAATCAAGACTGAAATTTCTATGTAAAATCCCTAAAGGGACCGCCAGGTCACCGATTCTACGGTTCGAGGTCCAAGTTAGGGACCAGTCCCTTGATCTAGAGTGTACGGCGTCGACTCTCAAACATACGACGTCGGTTCTGGCCCGTATCCAATATGCCCGTAGAACTGTTACAATTAAGAAGGTCAGAAAAGTAAATCGACACAGAAGACGTTGAAGAAAGAAGTCACAAAATATCAGCAAGTGAAGAAACCAATTTAAATAAGGATCCATAAAATAAGAAAACAACATCAAAATTTACTCTAAAGAAAGAGTTAACAAGAAAGACATTCGAGTAGGAATTGTATATCTTTACGTTGTCTAAAAACATGGGATGTTTAAATAAACAATAATAAAGATTGTTGAAGACTCACAGAAATCCCAAAAGAAAAAATTATATTTACATAAACAAAATTAACCTCCGATTAATGAAATGTTATAACATAACCAAAACGGCATGTAACTGTACTTCGGCGGTACCCACATGTACACAAGGGGTAGGACTTAGGCGGAGGGTGGAGGGAGGGGTATGGTAGGGAGACCCAGTAGGGTCACGTGGTCGGGGCTCGTAGGACATAGTACGTAGTTTGGACCTGACCACTAAACAAAGTATATATTATAATATATACGAAGTTACGGTAAGAGGGTTTAGTAGGATGGGAGAGGGAGAGGGTGTCTCAGGTTTTCTGACAAGATATGTAGACACAGAGAAAACGACAGAACGTATGTCCCAATAGCAATGGTAGAAAGATTTAAGGTATATATACACAATCATATGACATAACCACAAAAAGAAAGACTGAATGAAGTGAGACATATTATCCGAGGTCAAAGTAGGTGGAGTAATCTTGACTAAGTTTACATAAGAAAAATTACCGACTCATTACGAGGTAACACATATACATGGTGTCGAAAGAATAGATAAGCAGACGATTACCTGTAGATCCAACGAAGGTACAGGACCAGTTTTTATCACTGCTAAAATGAAGAAGGAAAGGTCAAATCTACAGAAAATAAAGGAAAAAAATGGGTTAACTAGACCGATCTTGAAAGTTATTATACAACTTATTCTTTCGACGTTTCTTGATTTTGTTCACTTATTGGGGGCGTTGACGTACATACTGAAGTAATATTGACGTACTCGTAATGGATTTATATGTATGTTTGTGACATTACCTCGTCCCTTTTATATTTCGATTAACTACACAACCACTTCCCACCGATATCCACTATACAAAAGAAATTGTCTATAGGAAGCATAAACGTTTATGGTTAGTTATGTTTATGGTCGAGAAACGTTTATGGTCAGTACAACAAATACTTTCTTAATTAGTTAAAACGGAGGGTATTATGTTTCGGAAGAACCAAAGATGGAGGGTGAAACGGAGGGTAGGTACAGACTATACTAAAGAAGTGAGACCATTTTGGTCTCAGATATGGGTGTTGGACGAGTATGGTCGAAGGTGTAGAAACGAATCGGGTCACCAAGAGTTTGAGATCGGTAAATCTTCGGGAACTAACAGATATCGACTAAGTCGTGTAGACGCACTCCAGACTCCTAGAAGTAAAGAATCTTCAAGGTCCACTACAACTACAACGACCAGATCCCTGGTGTGGAACTCTTGGTGACCGAGTCGGTATGGAAGGTGAACTTTGCAGAGAAGGAAAAAGGAGGGAGGAAGGTAGGGAACGGAGAGAGAAAAGAAAAAGAAGGAAAGAAAGAGAGAGAGAAAGGAAGAAAGGAAAGAAGGAAGATTTTGTGAATAACTCTCATGCCGTGGTGGGTTGGTAACATATTAGGTCAGTTTGGTCTATAGTTTTACATAGTTTTACCAAAGGTATGATAAAATTTTATATAAATAACGTATGGAAACATTAATAAAGTATGTAATGTAAAAGAGAGGAATTGGTCGGGAAACTTTGAGTTTGTGTTATATGAGAAAGAGGAGAAAGTACCCGTACCTTGGCTACACACGACTACCCCGCGGACCTCCCGGTTCGTACGGTAGATAATTATCTCGGGACTGATACCCGTGGACAGACTAGGTCGCCGAAAGGGGTGGGGTGAGTAGCACTACACCTTAAACAGAACGGGACAGCGACAACCCGCAAAAGGTAAAGGGCGAGGGGAAAATGTCACTTTCACGGAGGGTCCTGATGAGGGTTGTCTGAGACGAATATAGTTTTGGTCAAGGACTTCTGTTAAGACGTCACCTGTTTTCCCTTTCGATAAATCACAAAATTTTCACCTAAAATAATATTTTAAATATTTATGTTAAAGTATCAAAATATAATTTTTATATCTTTTCGGTTTCTTCTTTTAATCTTAAATGGGTAAGGGAGTGATGTATTTCTATAGGATAAAAATTTAGACTTACAAGAAGAGAGTATACATAAAAGGGTGTTTTAATAGGACGTTTATCAAAAAAGTAAACAGTTATATGGGTCTGAATAAATGACTACAGTAAAGTGGAAGATATTGTAGTGAAGTCTCCTAACGTTTCTTAATGTAGTGGACGCCTCTAATATTTCATGAATTGGTCAGGAAACAACCAATTACTAGTTAGTGAAAACAATTATATTTACAACTAAGTCACTTATAGAAATAAGTAAGTAGAAACGTGTGGACGGTAGTTAAAGTCGGTTAAAATTTCTGAAACTACTTATAACTTTTTGACGGTGGGTTTTATAAGCTTAAGGAGAGTTGTCACATGTTCCCAAAGGGACCACCGAGTTTACCATTCCTTAGACGGACGTCACGTCCTCTAGATCCAAACTAGGGGCCCAGTCCTTCTGGGGACCTCTTCCCTGACCGATGCGTGAGGTCATTAAGAGCGGACCTCCTAAGGTACCTGTCTCCTCGGACCACCCGACGTCAGGTACCCCAACGGTTCACAACCTGTGCTGACTCCCTGATTGAGAAACTGAAAAAACTCGTCACATATTTTCCAGATAAGTCCGGGAACGTCCCACAATAGTCTGAAATTCTAGAAGAAGGAGAGTAGTTACTTTTACCATAGAACAAAATTAAACTTATATAAAGTAGTGTACCTTTTACTTAAAATTTACTTATAATTAATAAGTATAAATAAAACGCTTAACGGAAAAACACAGAAGACCAAGGAAAAGAGAAAAAACAAAAGTATTGTCGTCTACTTCAATCTATCAAGTTGACTTAGTGGTTCCGTACTTTATTTACTAGGGTCTCACTCTACTCTCCGTCTAGGCGTCTTTTTTATAAGGTGGTTCTCTTGGTCACTCCGTTTAGGGACATGACTCCTACACTCCCCAAAACCTTATCTCTGGCCCCCGACCACTCCGTCGACAAAGATGTCCCTGGACACGACTCTGACTCGGAGGAGGGAGGTGTTCCCTGGCACCCACCGACCCACCGAGACGAAGGGACGAGTTCGAAATCGACTGGTGAATCTCGTGTCCCGGAGGACGTCAAACCCGTTTCCGACTGAGGACGGGTACCTTAGGTCCCGTCTCCCATCCGGCCAACTGATCGTTGAAATCCTCACCTCGTTCGATTTCTCTCAGTGAGTCGAAGATAGGTCCGTTTCTTACTCAAGGGACACCTGGTCTCCATCTCTACCGGGTAAGTCCTCCCTCTTACCTGATACAGGTAAACTTTAAGGTGGGTGTCGTCCGTCTCATTACCAAGGGGGGTTCTACAGGTGTAAGATTAGGGGCCTTGGACACTGATACGATGGAATGGACCGTTTTACCTGAAACGTTCCCCTAAGTTAATTCCTAGAACTGGACTTTTTTAATAGGACCTAATAGACCACCAGGGTTCACATTAATGTTCCCAGGAATATTTCCCCCTTCTCTCTTCGTCCTCCCAGTCTTGGTTTCTTTTAAAAAGAAATACACACACATATATATAAAATATCTCGAAGGGCCCACCACGATCACCATTTCTTCAGTATACGGATGTATACAGAAAATACAGCCTCTGTATTCTCTGACGCCCAAACTAAGGACCCAACCCTTCTAGGGGACGTCCTCCCGTACCGTTGGGTGAGGTCATAAGAACGGACCTTTTAGGGGTACCTGTCTCCTCGGACCACCCCATGTTAGGTGTCCCAACGTTTCTTAACCTGTGCATTTCGTTGAATCGTACGTGTACATATGTAAAATATTCCTATAAAACAAAAGTTTTAAGGGAAAAATTTTATATATACTGTAAAAGAACCGAGTGCCAATGTCATAGAGAAACAAAGGTTNCGTTGGGTGAGGTCATAAGAACGGACCTTTTAGGGGTACCTGTCTCCTCGGACCACCCGATGTTAGGTATCCCAACGTTTCTTAACCTGTGCATTTCGTTGAATCGTACGTGTACATATGTAAAATATTCCTATAAAACAAAAGTTTTAAGGGAAAAATTTTATATACTGTAAAAGAACCGAGTGCCAATGTCATAGAGAAACAAAGGTTTCTATAACTAAGAAAAAAAAAAAAAATTCTTAACAAACATCTCACAAAAAAAAAAAAAAGAATAGAGACGTGGCATACAAAGGGGAGTTTAAGAAAGAAGTACAAACAAATAAAACCAGAGACCCGACTAACTTCTCCGAAAGGAGTCCAGATCTCCAGGCACATGCACACAAGTAGGAATTCTGACTTCGTGGGTTTGTCGATAGACTGACGTATAAAACCCCCGGACATCCATCAGAACTGTTCGAAGTGACGTCTACTAAACAAAATAAAAAAGTCCGTCACTGGGTACGTAAAGTAACCGTCTTGGGGGGTTTAAGTCAACGTTGTCGGTAAAAGAGAACCCGACCAACCAAAGGGGTCTCTTAGAAGGTCAGAACACGTCCCACCTCACCTATCTCCTCGTCTCCACCTCTCTCCCATATTCGGAGACGACCGTAAAAAAGTTAGTTTATCTCCTTCCGACTCCAAAGTCGATAAGTCCCATCCGTCACTTAATTAGAGAGTCAAGAGTCGACACGGACCTCAAAGACACAAATCATTAGACCATATTAACGAAATGAAAGTCGGCTTTAGGAGGTGTAGGTGTGGAAGACTCAAGGTGCAAGGAGACAAAGGACTACAAAGACGCCGAAGTCGTGTTTTCCGACGAAGAGAGACCGAAGGGTCGGAGTCCGAACCCTAGGGTAAGAGGGACGGGGTGGACCAGTCCTTGGGAGAGGATTGAACGAAAAGTAACAAGTGACAGTAGAGGAAAAGAGAAAAAAACAGAAACACTTAAAAATGGAAAATTTTAAGAAATGTACAATTACCCTAAAACCTTGTCTCTATTTTATAACAAAGATGAGATGGTTCAAGTTCATCGTGAACCTTAAAAAGATCGATTCAAGTCAAACTAATAACCGGACGAGAGTGATCACTGACTTTGGAGAACCAGTGAGAGATCCGGCCACCGTCGGAATCGACATCCCGAACGAGGGTCCGAGGCCCTTTACTCCAAAAAGATAACGTAATCCCCTCCCACGAGGGTCCAATAGTCTAAGACCTCTTTTCCAAGAACCGGTATTGTGACGTATCAAAATCCACCAAAACATTAAACCACTTATCTTATTAAGTAAAGGTTAATAAATAAATTAGAGCCATTCTAGTCGTGAATAAAACCTTCAGAAAGTCTTCTTAATCATCATATGAACCCTACAAAACCCCCGAAGGGACCACCGAATCAATCATCTCTTAGACGGACGTTACGTCCTCTGGACCTAAGTCAAGGACCCAACCCTTCTAGGGGACCTCTTCCCCTACCGATAGGTGAGGTCATAAGACCGGACCTCTTAAAGTACCTGTCTCCTCGGACCGTCCGATGTCAGATACCCCGACGTTTCTCAGTCTGTGTTGACTCACTATGGGACGGAAGACGGGGTAATCGTCTTTCATCTGACGTCAGTTTAGTGTCCTCTATCTCCCACTCTTCTTCTCCATAGGGACCGAGAGAGAGAGACCCCACAAAACTTTCTTCTGACCTCTTTGTAATAAATTATTTAGCGAACGTAAATTTTTTGTGTACCTACTCTTCAATTTAAGGTAAAACATAATCTTTTCGGATGTCAGATACACAGGACCAATGAAAATGTCTCTTGTAAAATGAAGACTGTGAAGACCAGTGATTTGTATACATCCTAAGGGGGTGTGGTTCACTACATCCTGTGGGTTGGACTTAAGTTAAATTGACTTAAGACTATGATAAATGGACCTCTATCATAGTCTCGGACATCCATTCCCGAGTCAGGGTGTTCAGACACGGTGGGGAGTGGGAGGTCTACGGTTAACGTTCGGGTAAACAGAGGACATGAAAACCAGTCAGTCGATACTTAACCTCCAAGGGTGTTGAGAAAGGGACACAAACTAATTGAACTATCTTACCGAATGTACTGAGTCCTTTTGTCACATAAATGACAAATGGTCAAACAATATTTTCTTATATTACTTTCTATGTCTACTTGTCGGTCTACCTTCTCTGTGTGTCGCGTCCATACACCCCTCCCCGAAGGTGTGGGAGAGACTTTTACTATGGAAGGGTCGCGGAGATTCACAAATGGTTGGGCCTTCGAGAGGGTTGAGACGTCAAACTCCTAAAAATACCTCCCAAAGGAGTGAACCCGAACTAGTAAATATATAAGGTAAAGATCGGGTTCAAGTACAGGTGACTTAACCACTACGGTAGGTTGGTAGAGTAGGAGACAGTGGGAGAAGAGGAAGACGGAAGTCAGAAAGGATCGTAGTCCCAGATCGGGGAGTGGGGAGAGACCTCTAACCTACTACCCCGACTTTTAGGGTTCGAAGTGTAGCACCACACCAGAAAGACCTCTAGTCGTCATAGGTCCTCGGTGGGTCCTCGGCTGACTCTCAGGGGACAATCTTGTTTTCTACGGGGGTCACGAGAATAGGGAATCCTTAAATGTTCCTCAACTGTTAAGACACAGTCCTTACCCCTGTTTCTGGTTTATACATAAATACCATTCAGTGTAAAGGAGGAGGTTTGTAAGTCAAATAGAGTAGACGTTTATTCACTTATGGTTCATATAACCAAACGATCCGACGATATTGTTTCACGGTATTTGACCCAAATACTTATTACCTGTGAAGTACAAAATACCAAGACCTCCGACCTTGAGGTTTTAGTTCCACGACTACACCAGAACAAAGGAAACTTCTGTTCCCTTCACAGACAGGGTCCGGAAAGAGGATCGAAGACCATCAAAGAACCAAAGTCCGTCGTCTTGAGGTTAGACATCACAAGTGGGGGATCCGTTTATACAGGGGAGTCCACTTCAAAACAAAAAGTAAAATACAACGTCTTTTTGGGCTTATTTGTAAACTGGTTGGGTTATATTCCTGGTTGGGTTATACAGTCTAATCCTTAGGTGAGATAAGGTCATACTGGAGAAAGAATTGACCTGGAAAAAATGGTTTGGTCCAAACAAAACGGGTTACACAATAACAACAAAGTCCCCAGAGGGACAGGAAGTGATAGAGGGACTCAAACGGGTTCAAGTACAGGTGACTTAACCACTACGGTAGGTCGGTAGAGTAGGAGACAGTCGGAGAAGAGGAAGACGGAAGTCAGAAAGGGTCGTAGTCCCCGAAAAGGTTACTTAGGTGAGAAACGTAGTCCACCGGTTTTATAACCGTGAAGTCAAAGTCGTAGTCAGGAAGGTTTCTCATAAGTCCTAACTAAAGGAAATCCTAACTGACCAACCTAGAGGAACGTCAGGTTCCCTGAGAGTGGTCAGAAGAGGTCGTGGTGTCAAGTTTTCGTACTTAAGAAGTCCCGAGTCGGAAGAAATACCAAATTAAGGGTGTAGTCATGCACTGATGACCTTTCTGGTATGTATCGAGAATGATATTCCTAGAAACAGCCGTTTCACTACAGAAACGAAAAATTGTGTCATAGATACAAACAGTATCGAAAGGAAGGTTCTTCGTTAACAGAAGATTAAAGTACCGACGTCAATGGTAGACGTCACTAAAATGTCGGGGTTTTCTCCTTAGACAGTGACGAAGGTGTAAAAGGGGAAAATAAACGGTACTTCAATACCCTGGTCTACGGTACTAGAATCAAAAAAGTCATAACTCGAAATTCGGTCGAAAAAGTGAGAGGAGAAAGTGGTAGTAGTTCTCTGACAAATTAAGGAGAAACGAAAGAACGTAATCTCTCCAGAGTAGACGTAGTAGACTCTGTGGTTCCTAACTTCGTTTCTCTCCCAAATAAACGTTCTGTCGGTTCCCTCCTCGCACCTGTTGTTTAGAGTTTAGGTCGAAGAAGATCCGCTCCCCGAACTATCCAAATACCCTATTTTTTTTTTGTCCCACTAAAATCCACACCCTTTTTAACTAACCTCAATCCCTTTTCCAAGTCAAGTCAAGTCAGCGAGTCAGTACAGGGTTGAAAAACGGTGGGGTACCTGACGTCGTGTGGTCCGAAGGACCAGGTAGTGGTTGAGGGCCTCAAATGAGTTTAAGTGCAGGTGACTCAGCCACTACGGTAGTTTGGTAGAGTAGGAGACAGCAGGGGAAGAGGAGGACGGAAGTTAGAAAAGGTCGTAGTCTCAGAAAAGTTTGCTCAGTCGAGAAGTGTAGTCCACCGGTTTTATAACCTCAAAGTTGAAGTCGTAGTCAGGAAGGTTTCTTGTGGCGCCTGACTAAAGGAAATCCTACCTGACCAACCTAGAGGAACGTCGNCTCAAATGAGTTTAAGTGCAGGTGACTCAGCCACTACGGTAGTTTGGTAGAGTAGGAGACAGCAGGGGAAGAGGAGGACGGAAGTTAGAAAAGGTCGTAGTCTCAGAAAAGTTTACTCAGTCGAGAAGTGTAGTCCACCGGTTTTATAACCTCAAAGTTGAAGTCGTAGTCAGGAAGGTTTCTTGTGGCACCTGACTAAAGGAAATCCTACCTGACCAACCTAGAGGAACGTCGGGTTCCCTGAGAGTTCTCAGAAGAGGTTGTGGTGTCAAGTTTTCGTAGTTAAGAAGTAACGAGTCGAAAGAAAAATCAGGTTGAGAGTGTAGGTATGTACTGATGACCTTTTTGGTATCTCACTGATCTGCCTGGAAACAACCGTTTCCACCCTTTTCCAATTCATTAGTGATAAGACATGTCCGTATAGACTTAATGTACGATGAAGTACCCTACACACGTTTTTTTTTTTTACCTCCACGAATCGTACTATATTCTCATCTCAAGACCGGAAGACTGTAGTTTTCAAGTAAGTAGTCTGTGGATGCGTCCGGGTTAAAATCCCAACCACCAGGGTTGGTCAGAATCGTCCGAGTTCGACTTTGATCTGTGACGACTGAGTTTCAAGGACCTTTCTTTTACCCCGTTTGTACAATAAATCGGATACACTTCGAATCTCCCATACGTTGGACGTTGCTTTATTGATTCCGTTCAAACAAGTCACTTCCCTTCGACATTCTCCTCCCCAAAAATCGTTCGACATTCTTCTGTTTGAGTTCTTAAAGGTAAACAGTGGTCAAAGACAATTGGGACACCCCGTACCGAAGTTGGAGTAGATGTTACTGGGATAAAGGTTTTATTCCAATGTAAGACTCTGTAGTCCCCAATCCTGAAGTTATACTTAAACGCCACAACAACAAGTCAACGATTCAACTTAGGCTGGGACGTCGGGGTACCTGACGTCGTACGGTCCGAGGAGACAGGAGGTGGTAGAGGACCTCAATCGAGTCTAAGTAACAGTGACTACGACAGATTGGTAGAGTAGGAGACAACGGGGAAAACGGAAGTTAGAAAGGGTTGTAGACTCAGAAAAGGTACTCAACCGAGAAGCGTAGACCACCGGTGTCATAACCTTGAAGTCGTTATAAGGAAGGTTACTTATAAGTCCTAACTAAAGAAAATCCTAATTAACCAAACTAGACGAACGTCAAGTTCCCTGAAAGGTCGGGGTGTAAAGTTTTCGTAGTCAAGAAACCGTGAGTCTGAATGCCAGGTTGAGAGTGTAGGCATGTACTGAGGACCTTCTCGAAACTGACGTACCTAAGAACAGTCGTTTCACTATAGAGACTAAAAATTATGAGACAGTATCGACAGGAAGGTTCCTCGTTCGTAGAAAATTAAAGTACCGACGTCAGTGGTAAGTGTCACTAAAACCTCGGGTCTTTTATTTTAGACAGTGATGAAGATGAAAAAGGGGAAGTTAAACGGTACTTCACTACCCTGGTATACAGTACTAGAATCACAAAACTTACAACTCAAAATTTGGTCAAAGAAGTGAGAGAAGAAAGTGGAAGTAGTTCTCCGAGAAATTAAGGAGAAGTGAAAGACGACAATCTCACCATAGTAGACGTATAGACTCCAACAACTATAAGAAGACCCTAGAACTAAGGTCGAACATTAAGTAGGTCGGGTCATAAAACGAACTACATGAGACGTATATTAAATTTATTCGTCTCACTGTCGGAACAGCATGAGAAAAGAATTAAAACTTGGTCAGGTAACAAGGTACAGACCAAGATTACTAACGAAGAATAGGAAGTATGTCCAAAGAGTGCTCTATCCATACCACCAGACCATGAAGGTAGAGAAATTCTTAAAAAGAGTTAAACAACACTAGGTGTGTCAGTTTCCAAAATTGTATTTATTACTTTGTCTTCATCTACAAAAGGACCTTGGGAACTAAAGAGGTACTATGTTACTTACAACCGGTAAACTAGAGACTAAGGAGACGAAGAAACTTTAGGTCGAACATGTAGACCTTCAAGAGTCAAGTACGTGAAGACTTCGGATGGAACTTCCTGAAACCCGTATTGTAACAATCGTACACTTTACTCGTACTAACATGTCATCGAACTTGTAAGAAACCGCAACAGGAGGAAACACTAACCTCACTTTTGACTGGACACCGGTCAGGACACCGGACAAAGGTCAGGACACCGGTGACTACTCAAAAGGTTTAAACGACCGTATAGTCGTAAATTGTCGTAGTAGAAATTAAAATCTATCGAGTCGACCTTAAGACAACGGAGGTGAGCGAAACAAACATCAATACAAAGGATTCTGGGTGAACTGAAGTGTAAGGTCCTGCAGACCGAGATCCACTCACTAGTGTGGTATTACCAATAGACCCAACACTTCTAGAAAAAACATGTCAAGAAGACACATAAGAACGGTGAAGAAGAATTATAGAAAACGAAGACAATCCAGGTATGTCAAAGACAGGAAAAAGTACGAGTAGGAACGTACTCTACAAGGGAACTATAAAGGTTAAAAGAACTTCTCTAGAGATCAGAAAGGGTAAGACGACAAAAGGAGATAAAGAAACGTAACGAGTAAATTCTTCCGGAACTTAACCCCGTCCCCTTGTTAAGTTGGATATCGTTAATTGTTGTTCATTTAAACATTTTCCTTGTGACCCGATCACATTCGGGTCACCTTACGACTTCGGTCACCTTTTCGTACACGAACCCTCTGATCACGGACCCAACCTTAGGCCCTGAGTACTTAATAATACACTGAACTTCGTTCAACGAATTGTAGAAACTCGGACAAAAGAGTGGATATGTTATGCTTTTTACCATAAGTAAAATTTTCGAACGACAAAGACCCAGGATTCAAAGGGAGACAGAATCTGTTGAGAGTATAAACGATTTGGAACAACCATTAGTAAATGGATGTTTTCTCGGAACTACTCGTTTAAAAAAGTCAGAAACACCAATCATGTTTTTATAATGATACTTATTTTGTTAATTGATTCCAGCCGGAGTACCTGTATGTAATTTATGATATGAATTTTTGATTTCTTTTGTGTAAGAAATTTTTTATGTACGTTTTTAAAGAACTTAACTGACGGTAACATTCAATATTTGAAAGTTGTGTAAAATTCAATCATAGTTTGTCTAGAAAAATAGACTTGTCTTTTTGTAAGAATAGAACATTTTCGGTATATAAACCTTTAAGTTTTGTCCATAAATTTATAGACTATCTATTTTATTTTTACTATTACACTTAATCTTTTTAGAATTTAGATTTGTTATTTTTATGATTGAAAGTTTTAATTTCATCTTTAAACTTCCTTTAGATATCGGAATTTAAAGGACGAAATCTTGTCTCAAGTCAAGTCAAGTCAAGTCAAGTCAGCGAGTCAACACAGGCTGAGAAACGTTGGGGTACTTAACGTCGTGCGGTCCGGAGGGACAGATAGTGGTAGAGGGCCTCAAGTGAGTCTAAGTACAGGTAGCTCAGTCACTACGGTAGGTCGGTAGAGTAGGAGCCAGCAGGGGAAGAGGAGGACGGGGGTCAGGGAGGGTCGTAGTTTCAGAAAAGGTTACTCAGTTGAGAAGTGTACTCCACCGGTTTCCTGACCTCGAAGTCGAAGTCGTAGTAAGGAAGGTTTCTTTAGGATCCTAACTAGAGGAAGTCTTACCTGACCAACCTAGAGGAAAGTCAGGTTCCTTGAGAGTTCTCAGAAGAGTTTGTGGTGTCAAGTTTTCGTAGTCAAGAAGCCACGAGTCGGAAGAAGTGTCAGATTTGGAGTGTAGGTATGTACTGGTGTCCTTTTTGGTATCGGAACTGATCTGCCTGGAATCAGCCGTTTCATCATAGAGACGAAAACTTATATGATAGATCCAACCAGTATTGAAAAGAAGGTTCTTCATTCGCAGAAAATTAAAGTACCGACGTTCCACTTCCAATTCATTAAAAATGATCTAATTCATAGGTTGATTTCTACAATCCTTTTCTTGGTGTTCTTCTTCTTTTAGTTCAATTTTACCTCTATTTTTACATTCTGTTCTCGTTGTGAACTTTATCTTTGTGTCTCTCTCGGTTGTCTTGGTTTTATTTATATTCAGAGACCTTCTGACAGTTCATTCCTTTCGTTTCCGAGAGTGTTTAGCATAGTCCTTACTTTTTCCTCCAATAATATTCTAGTTTCTATCATCACTCACAATATTTAATGAGATGTGGTTATTTGAACAAAAGAATCCATTTTACCTGTTTGAGGATCTTTTTATATTGACCATTGATAAACGGAAATGTATCTTTTCTTTTGATCTCACCAAAATATTGACAATTGTTTTAACTTAGAATTTCTTTTTTTATTCCGGGTTTGTCAATATTTCCACTCAAGATAATTATAAAACATAAGTTCTCTATTTCCGTCTATTAGGTTTGAATAAGTTTGAAAATATCATCCTCTCCGTTATGAGAGTTGAAGTAAAATATTCTCATTCACCTTGGACTAGGAGTTCGTCATGTTTCTGTCACACCTTTTCTTTTATTGTCTAGTCTGGGTAAATGAATTCACCTACTTTTTGTTTTGTGTTTTTACGAGTTCAATTTATAAGGCTTGTATTAGGTCAGTAATTTTTTATTATATACTCCCCTAAGGACCACCAGGTCACCATTTCTTAGACGACCGTTTACGTCCCCTGTCCAAGCTAGTAACCAAGTCCTTTTAGGGTGTACGGTACCCCACCGATTCGGGTACGGAGTGTTGATGACTCCGGTGCACGACGCTGATGACTTCGGTGCACGACGCTGATGACTTCGGGAACGTGAGATCTCGGGCGTGAGACGTTGTGTCCTTCAGTAGTGTTATCCTTCGGGCGTGCGACGTTAATCTCTTTCGGACACGTGTCGTTACTTCCGGATGGTGTTGGATTTTATCTTGTTTATTTATTGTTAAATTTTTTACTATATATTTGGATAAGGTGTTTCAACATATCCTTTTACGACGACGACAACGAGTCAGCGATCCAGGAAAGGTTGGGAAACATTGGGGTACCTGACATCGGGTAGTCCGAGGAGACAGGTACTCTAAAAGGTCCGTTCTTAGGACCTCACCCATAGAAGTATATTAAATAGGGTAATCTCTAAATTTCACTAAGTGGAGTTACCCAGATCTTTCTAATAATCTACTACTAGTTGTAAATATGTCAACTTTTGTAATTTTAGAAAATTATCTTCCAATAAATCTTTGTCTTCCAATAAAAGGATCTTTATCTTTCTTTTAATAAAAAATTTTGATGTCAAAATTGTAACATTTACTTCACAATTTTCATAACGAAAATTTAAGTCTTTGTTTATTTCTACCTTCACTTCTGAAATCGGTCTAGTCTTTCCGTTCTTTTTCTTCTCTTTTCTATATTCTTACTTCTTCCTACTTTATTTTCAGAGTAAAACCGGTTATTATGCTTATGGGCGTATCTTTTAAGGTTTGTTAGATGTCTAAGTAATAATTTTAATAACTGATAAATCGTTTCAACGATTCCTATTTTATTTATGGGGGTTTGATGAAGTAAAAATATAGTTGTTATTTGTTTTTATATTAAAGTTTGAAAGTTACTATTCTCGTCATTTCTTCCTTTTTACAGATCTTTACTGACATTTTTATACATTTAGGAAGTATATTTTTATTATACTAAAAAACTTTCATATCCTCCGAATTTATTCATCTTTCTATTATATAAACACGTCTTCCTTCTAGTCAAAACATTTATATAAAAGAGGTAGAACTAGATATCTTAATTTCTTTAAGGTTAGTTTCGGAATTACACTAAAAGGAACCTTATACTACTCGAATAAGATTTCAGACAAACCTTCTTGTTTCCTGGGTCTTATAGGTTTCCGAAAGACTCCTTCGTGTTCTAACCACCACCCCTACCCGATTGTACAAGAGACTACAGTGTTAAAAATACTTCGCTCTCATTAATTTTGTCACAGTACAATCTTCTCTTATTCGTTTACTTAATTACCTTGTCTTATTTATTCTTTTGGGTCTTTGTCAGTTTGTGTATCTACTTTTGAATTATACACTCTTCCAAAAAAAACGACTCATAAATCGGTACTAATTTTTTTTTTAGTTCAGGAATTGACGTGGTAAACAACAAATCAGTGATTCACAACACAGACTGAGAAACCTCTGGGGTACCTGACATCGGGTAGTCTGAGGAGATAGGTACCCGAAAGGGTCCGTTGTTACGACCTTACCCAACAGTAAAGGAAGAGGTTCCCTAGAAGGGTAGAGTCCCTAGGTTGAACGTAGAGGAGTAACTGTCCGTCTAAGAAGTGGTGAATCGGTGGTCCCTTCGGGTATGCGTTTTTATTTAAGGTCTACTTAATTTTTGAATTTATATTTTTTGTTTTTTAAATTTAAATCTTCGTAATATCTTCTAAAAGTACAGAAGTTCTTTTTCTTCAAAAGAAAAACATTGTTTTGTCTTTATTCTTTGACTCTCCCCTGATATGAACTTATGTAATTATATAACATATATAAACTTATGTAACTGATGAAACATTACAAATAGTTTTTTATTAAATATGAGAAATAGTTTCAGATGACATTACTCTCTTCTTTTCGGTGTTTGACTTCCTTATATAAACGTTGTGGGTATTCACTGTTTCCTTAAAGATAGGTCTTGTTTCCTTTTTGTGAGTGTTTAGTATTCTTTTCATTTTTGTTTGGTTCTCTTTCTAACTGTTTTCTGTAGAGTTAAAAAGGACCTCTGCTTTGGATTTTACCTGTATACTTCTCTACGAGTCCTACCACTCGTTTGTCTTTTACCGGTTAATTTTTGGGTGTTACTCTCCTGTAACGTATGAATAGTCTGATGGGTTCTAAATTTTTTAGACTATTGCGGTTCTATACTACATCTCTTACCCTCGAGAATTTGTGACTCCTACTTTCACGAATACTCTTGCTATGAAACTTCTTGTTAAGTCTTAATACATTATTTAAAAGTTTACACGGATGGAATACTGGGTCGTTAAGGTGAAGACCAATATTGTGAGACTTCTTTGAGAACCGTATACAGGTGGTCTACTGGACACTCTTTCACAAGTGTTCTAGAAACACATATTGTCGTTTTTTGACCTTTGTTGGGTTTACTGGTAGTTGACATCTTACGTATTTAACAGGATACATGTATTTTACCCACTTTATGGTAGAATTAGTAGTATGTAACGACTACTCTTACATTTTAGCACGTCGTTGAAACCCCTTTTTGACACCGTCAAGAATTTTTTAAATTTGTATTTCAATAGTATACTGGGTCGTTAAGGTGAGGATCCATAAGAGGTTCTCTTAGTTTTGTATGTGAGGTATGTTATTTTACATTTTGTTTTTTTGATATATTCTTACCAGTGTCGTCGTAATAATTACTATCAATTTACCATCTTTGTTGGGTTTAACAACTAGTTTACTTCTTACCTATTTGTTTTAACATAATATCGATGTGTTACCTCGTAATGAGTCGGTATTTTCCTTACTTCACAACTATTGTCTAAACGAGGAACCTTCTTTTCGATACTGTTTAGATCTGTCATATAATTTTTCGTCTCTAAAATGAAACGGTTGTTTTCAGGCATATCAGTTTCGACACCAAAAAGGTCATCAATACGTACCTACACTCTCAACCTGGTATTTTTTCCGACTGGCGACTTCTTAATGACTACGAAAACTTGACACCACAACCTCTTCTGAAAACTCTCAGGGAAGATGTCGTTCTTATAGTTTGGTCAGTTAGGATTTCCTTTGGTCAGGACTTATAAGTAACCTTCCTGACTACGACTTCGACTTTGAGGTTATGAAACCGGTGGACTACGTTTCTTGACTGAGTAAACTTTTCTGGGACTACGACCCTTTCTAACTCCCGTTCTCCTCTTCCCCTGCTATCTCCTACTCTACCAACCTACCGTAGTGTCTGAGTTACTTGAACTCAAACTCGTTCAAGTCTCTCTACCACTTCCTGTCCTTTCGGACTACACGACGTCAGGTACCCCAGTGTTCGTTGAGTTGTTGTTGTTGTTATTGTTGACTATTGTACGACACTATTCCTACTTGGAACTTCTGTAATACGATTCACTTTCTTCGGTCAGTGTTTTACAATATATAGTATGCTAAAGTAATTATATCTTATAGGTCTTAACCGTTCAGAATATTTATTATCTTCCCGAAGGGTCCACTGTGATCACTATTTTTTGGGAAGACGACTAAATCCTCTGTACTTTACACCTTAGTTAGGAACCCAGTCCTTCTAGGGGCTTCCTACCGTACCGTTGGATAAGGTCATAAGAACAGACCTCTTAGGGTACCTGTCTCCTCGGACCGTCCGATGTCAGGTATACCAACGTTTCTCAGTCTGTACTGACTTCGTTGAATCGTACGTGTATGTGCATCTATATTTTTCTTTCATCTAATCACCAAAGGTCCTCGACTCTCCTCTCCCTGATCTCTCACTAGAGACAACTTCCATCCCAAATAAAACCCCACTGTCTACACAAGAATTCAATTTACTGACACGACGACGACGATTCAGCGAAGTCAGCACAGGCTGAGACACGTTGGGGTCTCTGCCGTCGGGTGGTTCGAGGTGGCAGGGACCCTAAGAGGTCCGTTCTTGTGCCCTCACCCAACGGTAAAGGAAGAGGTTACGTACTTTCCTTTTCAATTTCACTTCAGCGAGTCAGCACAGACTGAGGATCACTGGGGTACCTGACATCGGATGGTCCGAGGAGACAGGTACCCTAAAAGGTCCGTTCTCATGACCTCACCCCACGGTAGCGGAAGAGGCTTTACTGACACTACTAACATGTTGAAACACTGATTTGACTTTTGGTGACCTAACATGTGAAGTCTTCCCATTTAAAATATAATAAACTTAATATAGAATTATTTTAAAAATGAATTTTCTTTTATATTACAACTCGCCTTTTACACAGTGTCTTCTTTTGTCTCCCGAAGGGTTCACCACGTCAACACCTCTCAGACGGACGGTTACGTTCTATACGTCCTCCGAACGAAAACTAGGGACCCAACCCTTCTAAGGGACCTCCTCCTTTACCGTTGAGTAAGGTCATAAGAACGAACCTTTTAAAGTACCTGTCTCCTCGGACCACCTAATGTTAGGTACCCCAGCGTTTTTCAATCTGTGCTGACCTCTGTCGTGTCGTGTTCTATATCTGCTACCCTAAAGTAAACATGTTTTCATTTTATTCCTTTACCTCTTCCTTTACCGTTGGGTGAGGTCATGAGAAAGGACCTCTTAGGGTACCTGTCTCCTCGGACCACCCGCTGTCAGGTGTCCCAGTGTTTTATTCCTTTTCATTTGTTACTTAACGAATCCCTATCTATGTATACACTTATTCATATTTCTTTCCGTTCTCGTACTAGTGGTGTTTCAAACGCAATCTCCCTCGTCCCTATACCAAATCCTCTCGGTGTCACTATAGGTTCTTTGTCCCTTGTAGGCAAAAGACTCCAACCACCATCCATACAACCACAAGTTCCATAATAAAATTGACATTATAATTGGAAGTCGTACTCAAAGTTAAGAGAAAGTGTATATGAAACCGATGGACAACTCTTCTCGACTGAGTGACCTTTTTTTTGGGGGACTCCCACCTTTGCTAACTTCCGTTTTTCAATTCCCCCGTCTTCTCCTACTCTACCGATCTATCGTAGTGGTTGAGTTTCCTGTACTTGAACTCGTTTGAGGTCCTCTATCACCTGTCTCCTCGGACCATACGATATCATGTACCCCAACGTCTCAGTCTGTGTTGAATCATTGACTTGTCGATATATATATATATGTGTGTATACATATATACATCATTCAAATACGGATACATAGATAGACCTATCTATGTATGAGTGATTAAACATATAAAGGATTAATCTTGGTGGGGGGCGGGGTTAGAGAAAGAGAGAGAGAGAGAATACTACCTCCGAGAAGATTCTATATATTAACTGGAAAAACAGACAAGAAGGAAATTTTGTAGTCTAACCCTGAAGACACAAGTACATGCACGAAAGGAAGTCCGACCATCCCACCCCTCTGTCGTCAATACGACCCCCGGTAGATTTTCCGTAAAACCCTCTTAGAAAAGAGACTCTGATAAGACAAAGAGTACCCTTTGCAGGTAGTAACAAAAAACAAAGCACTAAAATAAAGACCGAAAACCAACAACAAGACAAAAGGAACTTCCAACCAAGTTCCGAGGACACATAAAGTTCGTTTCCGAAACCCATCGTAAGTTAACAAGACACGTATCCTAAAGTCGTCTGTGGGGCAAAGTTTGGGTACAAAGTGAGAACCGAAGTAAGGTGAACCGTAAAGAATCCCGGTTCAAGTGGTCGAAGACGAGTTGTACCGTCGTGGGACAATGGGTCAGGTTCGAACGAGACGAGTGACGTGTTATCCGGTTTTTTAGATTCTCTATTACACAACTCCGTTCCCTATACTGAAATAAGTCTCTCGACCGACTGACTTTTCTACCGTCTGATTACAGAGTTTTATTGGTGGAACAGTCTCGGACCTATGATCCAAGAAAATACCTAGTCTCTACCCCCCTCCACTCCTTTGTTTCATCTTCTAATAAATAAAGAACGTTTATAACGAATCTTACCGTTCGGAGTCCGTCCCCCTACACGATCAAAGTGAAGGGATGTCAATAAAGTGTCCACCACACTTTACCTTATAGAGGACAGTATAGTTATTTGTTTCTACAATGTCGATAGACACTAAGACCGGGACCGGGGGTTTTAACTTAAAGACTCGGTACGGTTATTCGTCGTCTACTCCCCACGTTAAAGGGTGTGTTTCTTGAGTTTTGATAGTGTCAGGAAGTGTCCGTCCGTCTCAGTCCGATAGAGGGACACTCGGTTTGTTTCCGTCGGATCGGGTTCCCAGTCCACCCCCCACCCCTCACCCGTCCCGAGGGACTCCGTCCGGTAATACATATGGATATTATTTTTTCCACCGTTTCATTCCCAACTTCAACGTCTTTGTCTAGGTCATACCTCAGTTTTAACTGGGAAGGGTCAATGTGGGAATGAGAGACTAGAAGGGGTCCGTGAGGTTCCCGAAGGATCCACCACGATCACCATTTCTTGGACGAACGATTTCGTCCTCTACATTCTCGGTGTCCACACTAGGGGCCCAACCCTTCTAGGGGACCTCTTCCCTTACCGTTGAGTGAGGTCATAAGAACGGACCTCTTAGGGTACCTGTCTCCTCGGAGCACCCGATGTCAGGTACCCTAGTGTTACTCAGTCTGTACTGACTTAGTTGAATCGTACGTCGTGCGGCCGTGAGAGAGGAGACACAAGACCGAAGGACAAGAATCGTAGTTGTCACCAATGAGGAGGTGGATGAGGTACAGAGGACTCATAAACAACTAAAGAAGGTGTACGATTAGTGGAGTACCTGAAGGGACCACCGAGTCTGTCATTTCACAGACGGATGTTACGCCTTCTGGACCCAAGTTAGGGACCTACCCCTTCTAGAGGACCTCTTCCTTTACCGTTGGGTGAGGTCATGAGAACGGACCTCTTAGGGTACCTACCTCCTCGGACCATCCGATGTCAAGCACCCAAGCGTTTCTCAGTCTATACTGACTCGTTGAAGTGAAAGAAGAAAGGTATACGATTATTAGATAATCAGAAAAGTAACGAGAGTCAATATGTAAAATTAATAATAAATCATTCAAGAAACTTCCCACTTCTCTTTTGTACATATCATCTAGACGGTAGAAATTAGTCTTCAATCCAATGAAAATTTTATTTTTATTACTCTTCTTCTTTTTCTTGATTACGAACAACTTGTGATAAGCCCCGGCCTGTGACCAGATTCTTGCAACGTACAGTCAGGTCAAGTCAGGTCAAGTCAGCGAGTCAGCACAGGCTGAGAAACGCTGGGGCACTTGGCGTCGTGTGGTCCGGAGGGACAGGTAGTGGTTGAGGGCCTCAAGTGAGTCTGAGTGTAGGTAACTCAGACACTACGGTAGGTCGGTAGAGTAGGAGACAGCAGGGGAAGAGGAGGACGGGGGTTAGGGAGGGTCGTAGTCTCAGAAAAGGTTACCCAGTTGAGAAGCGTACTCCACCGGTTTCATGACCTCAAAGTCGAAATCGTAGTAAGGAAGGTTTCTTTAGGGTCCCAACTAGAGGAAGTCTTACCTGACCAGCCTAGAGGAACGTCAGGTTCCCTGAGAGTTCTCAGAAGAGGTTGTGGTGTCAAGTTTTCGTAGTTAGGAAACCGTAAACCGAAAGAAGTGTCAGGTTGAGAGTGTAGGTATGTACTGGTGACCTTTTTGGTATCGATACTCCGTTGACGAGACTAAAACAAAGATGAAATGTCTTCTCCTTTAACTCTCTGTCTCAATAGAAACCGTTCTATCGAACGATTTCTAGAGTCTCTATTCGTTCATCTGACCCTATACCTATGTTCGTCAGACTAAGGTCATCGGTACAGGGGTTGGTAGTACACTGTATATACCTACCTACCTATCTATCGAGCTATCTATCTATCCGTAGGTTGGACTTCCAGTGTAGTAGTTTTAGTAGAGTAATACTTTTTATTTATTCGTCGAGACGGGAATTAGTCCAACCCTCCTGTCTGTGTCTATTTTGATCGACGTTATATCTTTCTTAACAAAGAGGGACAGTACGTCGTCCACATTTTACAGTATTTTCTGAGAGGAGGAACTCACTGGTCGAGAAAGAAGGTCTACTAAGAGAGTTGAGTTGTAACGAGATAGGTAGACAATATCCCTTATGAGTTAACGACTTGTGAGGAGCCGAATACTGTTGTAAGTTAGGGATTAAAGGTACATAGGATTAGAACGTAGTCTTTGTTGTTAGTTCAGTCTTGACACTCTGAGAGAAGTTTTAAGAAGTAGTCCTTGGTTTAGGAACATTTGGTACGAAGGACAGAAGGGACAATAACTCCAAGTAAGAGAATTATGTCGAAGAAACCTTACGGGAGGGAGTGACGTGGCTCAGTCCAAACACAGACCCCCAGAACCGACTAATCCTAAGAGACATCCACCCCACACAAGTAAGGAAACCGAATTTGAGTACTCGAATAAGTGTTACAGTCTCGGGACTCTCCCCAGTCTAAACCTTTGGAGTACTTTTGGAACTCTTTCTTCCCGTAGGAACTCCCCGTCGTTCTAACCCTGAACCTTCCGTACACAAGTCAAGTCAAGTCAAGTCAAGTCAAGTCAACGATTCAGCACAGGTTGAGAAACGTTGGGGTACTTAACGTCGTGCGGTCGGAGGGACAGGTAGTGGTAGAGGGCCTCAAGTGAGTCTGAGTGCAGGTAGCTCAGGCACTACGGTAGGTCGGTAGAGTAGGAGACAACAGGGGAAGAGGAGGACGGGGGTTAGGGAGGGTCGTAGTCTCAGAAAAGGTTACTCAGTTGAGAAGCGTACTCCATCGGTTTCATGACCTCGAAGTCGAAATCGTAGTAAGGAAGGTTTCTTTAGGGTCCCAACTAGAGGAAGTCTTACCTGACCAGCCTAGAGGAACGTCAGGTTCCCTGAGAGTTCTCAGAAGAGGTTGTGGTGTCAAGATTTCGTAGTTAAGAAGCCGTGAGTCGGAAGAAGTGTCAGTCTGAGAGTGTAGGTATGTACTGGTGTCCTTTTTGGAAATCAATCGTTTCGTTACAGAGACGAAAACTTATACGACAGATCTAACCAGTATTAAAAAGAAGGTTCCTCATTCGCAGAAAATTAAAGTACCGACGTCAGTGGTAGACGTCCCTAAAACCTCGGGATTTTTTATTTCAGACTGTGACAAAAAGATGACAAGGGGGTAGATAAACGGTACTTCACTACCCTGGTCTGCGGTACTAAAAGTAAAAGACAAATCTTTGAAATATAAAACAGGAGACCAACCGGAATCATGAGAAAAAAAAAAGAAAAACGGAACAGAGATCGTGAACTTAGGAAGGTCCTTAGTAGAGTTAAAATCCGTAGTCAAAGTTAGAACGGACCCCGTCAACGTCGACGGAACGGACTTAACTATTAATAGACACGGAGTAAGGAATACTTCGTGGACGTAATCAGTCTACCTCGCAGTCCTATTCTCAGGGTCCCCTGTCTCGTCACGGGTCCGACGGCACACGTCCCGACACAACTTTGAAGAGATTGGATCACGTCGTGTTGGTGCTCCCTGACTTGAAGACAGGGTCGGAACTGAGACAACTCCCCTCCCGGTCCTCCCGTTTAACCCACACCCTTCGGAGTCGGAACAACGATCTCATGATGAAGGTCTCGAGTTCGAGTTCCTAGGAATCACAAACCTGTCGCAAGGGTACCTGTAGACAACAACAACGAGTCAGCGAGTCAGTACAGGTTGAGAAACGCTGGGGCACTTGACGTCGTGTGGTCCGAAGGGGCAGGAAGTAGTAAAAGGTCTTAAACGAGTGAGTACAGGTGACTCAATCACTACGGTGGGTCAGTAGAGTAGGAGACAGTAAGGGAAGAGGAGAACGGGATTTAGAAAGGGTCGTAGTCCTATAAAAGGTCACTTAGTTGAGAAACATAGTCCACCGGTTTCATAATCTCAAAGTCGAAGTTGTAGTCAGGAAGGTTACTTGTGGGTCCTGACTAAAGGAAATCCTACCTGACCAACCTAGAGGAACGTCAGGTTCCCTGAGAGTCCTCAGAAGAGGTTGTGGTATCAAGTTCTCGTAGTTAAGAAGTCACGAGTCGCAAGAAATACCAGGTTGAGAGTGTATGTATGTACTGATGACCTTTTTGGTATCGAAACTAATCTGTCTAGAAACAACCGTTTCATTACAGAGACGAAAAATTATACGTCAGATCCAACCAGTATCGAAATGAAGGTTCCTCGTTCACAGAAAATTAAAGTACCGACATCAGTGGTAGACGTTACTAAAACCTCGGGTTCTTTTATCTCAGACAGTGACAAAGGTAACAAAGGGGTAGATAAACACTACTTCACTACCCTGGTTACGGTACTAGGATTAAAAAACTTACAACTCAAAATTCGGTCGAAAAAATGAGAGGGAAAGGGTACCTGTATATCAATAATATTAACGGAAACAACAAGTACCTATAGTAATAATTGTGGAAAATGTAACCATGACGTAAAAATTGAAAAGATTTATGGAAATGTATCCAGAAGAAAGAACGGACAAACTATATGTATTGTGATCGTTAACAAGGGAATAAAATATCAACTTTTTCAGTTTCGGTTCTTTTCAACACAATGGACGCATGCATATAACAACTGTCTCGTCACAGGATTTTGACTTCAGGGGATTGGGTTTAGTTACAAGTGAAGTTAACGAGTGTTGTCTCCTCTGATTGTGACTTAGCACTCACAACCCCCGAGGTGGACTCGGACCCGACAGACTCCACACCTATGTGGGTTTCTAATCCGGTAGTCCGGAATCACCCTTCTTGAGGGTCCTGGCCCTTGCCCGAGAATAAAGGTGTAGAGGTATGACCTCGGATGGATAATTAGGGTGGAAGTCTTCGGTGGGTTGAGGTTTGTTCTCTTACGTCGTTATGGACCCGTGTCCCCTACATTCACCTCCAACCCGGTGACGGTCGACAGACCCATCCTTCCCCGCCTGGGACCGGAGGACATCCACTAACACCCGTGTTCTTACACCTCTCCGGTGAGACTTAGTCCGGTCCATCCAGAGACGGAACATCGATCGAGACTTGGTTGTCCAAGTTTGATCAGACACCGAATCGGGTGCGAATTTACCCCACCACAAACGTCAAGAAAAAAAAGGTAGGGGTGGGTTTTAGTCCGACAGAGTGACTCTCCCTTCTCGTACCTGTTCTCTATCTCCACCCCGTTCACACGAAGTCTTTCCTCTCCCAAGAACCCGGACCTTCGAAGACGACGAGAGACTCGTAGTTGGTGACGCCGGTCGAAGGTCCAGGTGTCTGTGAACCGTAGAAATGACCCTCACAAGGTCCGTGGTCACGAAAAATTTAAGTCAAAGTGAAAGGACTTAGGTGGGAGTGGGAAAGTAGATAAGAAGTGTACATAGGCCTCACTAGAAGGTTTTTGTGTCTGGACCAGTACAGTGGGAACACCGGGTCCTGAGGGTCACCAGGGCACCCCGTACTGTACGTTCAGAGAGTCGTACCAGTCGGTCTGAAACGTACGAGATATCGTCGGGTGGAAATCGAAGTGGCACGAGGTGACAGAAGTGGTTCGATGCGAATTAAAGGACCTTTTCTAATATACGAAAGGACGGAGTCCTGGAAACGTGAACGAGAACGGTGACAGACCTTATAGGTAGAAGGGGTGGAGATTTAGAAAAGAGGAGAGAGAAGGGTGAATGTACTAAGGTTAGAAGGTCTACACGTGAGTCATAGAAGAAGTCTCTTCAGACTGGGTCATGACATCGGTACGATCCAGGGTGACTTTCACAATAAGCGACTCAGTACATACTGACAATCACTGGGGTAACTGACATCGGACAGTCCGAGGAGACAAGTATCTTAAGAGGTCCGTTCTTATGATCTCAACCAACGGTAAAGGAAGAGGTCGCCTAGAAGAACTGATTGACTAACTTGGGTCCAGAGAACGTAACGTCCGTCAAAGAAATCGTAGACTCGGTGGTCCCTTCGGGGATCCAGGGCAATGTACAAGAGTCATATGAGATAAACTATGGACAGTAATAAACGAAGTACAGATAAAGTAGGAAAGGACCCTCCTCACGAGGTACTCCTGTCCCTTAGACGAACAAATGAGTCATGACGTACTTCCTCAATTAACACAGGTTAATTAACTCCTGGATTATCCAAGTCTTTTCTACATGACTCGTACATGATGAACGGTCCGTACTGCGTTGAAGTCTACGTCAGAAAATTAAAGTAGAGGTACTTGAAGTACGATCTTAAACCCCAAGGTCTCGACTCCAATGATGTAACTCTACTACTCATAATCTGTTCGAGTTATACAGTTTTTCGCCAGACTGCGTGTCGTCCACACGTCACTTGTAAATAAGCTACCGTTTCGTGTAAACTTTTTTCGTTGCGCGATGGTTTCTTCAGTTTAATAAGTAAAATGTCGACTCTTTTTTCTCTATCGTTCCTTTATGACACGGACCCTAAACCTGAGCCGGACCTCTACACCTAAGTAAACCACATGGGCGAATTGAGATGACCGAATCACCCTTGAGTGTCACCATTTCTGGAACCTGACGGGACCTCCCTATCATTTTAACTATTCCTTTCTATAGCCGTCCCCTTTGTTGGACTTCTGACTACATTACGACACTAACCACGACTTCGTTGTCTATGTCTGTCCTTTACCTCGACCTTTAATCTCTTCCCTCTCTAAGTGTATCGTCCCTTCCTACGGAGGTCTCGATCTCTCCGTCCCTCCCCGTAAGGTCCCCCAACTTGATCGTCTTCGTTTCCTTTTCTCCTTGTTCAGTCGCTCTCGCCCTTGACACGTCGGTCTGACACAAGGACTCGTTACCCTCTACTTCGTACGCTCTTCTCACCTCACCAACCGACCACCGGGTCCCAAGACGTACCATACACCTCTCCACTGACTTGAACCGTCACCCTTCAGTCGACTCTGAACACTAAGTCCCTTATCGGACTACACTCACGTCAAAGTCTTTCTAGTCAGACCCTCACTGTACGTTCTACTTGGCATCGTTTCTTCTTTTTCGTTCTCGCTCCTCCTTCCTGCCCGTCTACCACACTTCTCCCTCTCGATTGGGAACGACTCGTGGATCATCCGGAAAGTTTTTTCGATAGAGTACATTAGAACAGTTGTTGTAACTTACCTAACATAACAGTAGGTATAAAATGTCCATTTTTACGACCTCAACTTTCTCCACTTCACTAAAAGGGTCCTAATGACTCGGTCTATCCTTGTAGTGTTTCACGGAGACTGTCGCTCAGGTCAATCCTCCAGTAGTGCTCCGGCTTTTGAGCTGGAGAGACGGGACCACGGACTAACTTAAAACCTCTGTCAAAACCCACTTCATCTTTTCTTACCGAAGTAACGAAACGGTCCGATTCCCCCTGCATCACCCGAGGACGGTAGTTTTTTCCACACGAGGTTGGACCCCCACCTAAACCACTCAAAATGTCGTCACCAAGACCCCGTCCTGGCTACTATTCCTAGGCCCACACACGTCCCGAACGTAAGAAAATTAGCCAGAGTTCAACAGAGAACTCCTTGAAGACACCAAGACTTCCAATATCTTGATACTGGAAGAGAGACCTTACTTCTTACGAAGTAGTTTATCAAGTAGAAGGAAGACAACCCCCAAATTAAGATGTGTTCTCTACACATAGGGAACTCCGTCTTTCTCCGAAACGGGGTTCCGACACGACAACAAAGAACTGGACAAGAGGGAAAGGACTAATCGTGGACGACTTAGACGGGGCACCTTGAGTCCCTTTCAGGACCTCGGATAAGGAATGTATATTCTTTACCTGTGTTTTTTCAAAGACACGGACTCTCGGGGTGTCCCAGAACAAACCAAAGTCATCCCACCACCGGAACCCTTAAAAGGACTCGTTTTTACTCACACGAATAGAGACCCTGGATCGAGATTTTCCTGACACCGTCCATATGAGAATTGTTCAGATCGTCTCTCCAGTCCTCGTTGTGTTCCAGTCACACCCCTCTTCGCAGGGTACACCGACTTAGGTTTGCCGTCGACTTGGGTTTCGTTTCAGAGTCCTCTGTGTCAATCTCGGTTCCTCAGTCGGACCGGACCCTCAGTCCTGTGGACCCGTAGGGAAACCCTACCACCTGACCAGTGAATTAGACAAAGTCGAAATCGAAGGAGTAGACATTTCATTTTATTTTTTTTAGAGTTGAAGGAGTAGAAGGTACAAAAATCTATGTTTACTTTAACAGTGATACCCGTAAAAACATAATGACTCTTTACGACCCGACCACTCTTTCTGCCAACAACAGTCTCCAGTCCTCCACTACCCGTCCAATTGGGTTCCGGACTTCCCCCGTAAAGGAGTGGGTCCTGAGAACAAGTTGACAACGGGACTTAATCCACAGACAGTCATTGACAAAGAGGAACTGGTTAGCTAAGCAACGGATAAATAATTCGTAGTGAAATAAATTTGGAGACAGGACCTCAGAACAAGGTTAGGAAGAAAATGAAAAGGAGAAGTGACACGTAGTTTTCTCCCTCAGTCTAATTAGGTAACACGACAATCATTTGACTTAATTTTCTTAGTCTGTGCCGACTCGTTGTGACTTGACTTGACTTGACTTTAGAACTCTGTCTAATTCTCCAAGGAAAGTGTAAAAGGGGTCAAGGAGAGGAAAGAGGCTACTTAAGTGGAAGACACTGTGTAAACACAATATTTACTGTCCTGATCGGATAGACTAACGTAACATCTTTCTTCTTTTTTCTATGAGTTGTTAAAAGTAACAACCAATTGAACTTTTGTACTACATAAAATAATACACACCTACTCCCTTGGATCCGTGACCGGTTGTGTTACGGAGTGTTTAAATGTAAAGTGTCTTCCTACGTAACCACGTCCGGCCCGGTCGGAGAGGGTAGAACGTAGACCCTACCGTACCGATACGTGTCCGGGGTTGAGTTAGACAGATAACGGATAGTTTAAGGTAGGAGGAGACCCGTGGAATGGAACGGGGAGCAGTATGTGTGTCGGAATGTTCTACCCTCGTCAGGTGTCAAACGGAAGAAGTCTAGGAAGACCTTCGTTCCTCTGTTTCGTCGTGGGTGGCCGAAGACTGAGTCTTCCCCTCTCACAGGTTTGCAAGCGTCGGGGAGGAGTAGGGGACGTGTCAAGTGGAGTGAACGAGAGTATGAACGAAAGGAAAAGTCAGACCCCTCTCTTACTGTTCTTACGAAGGAGGATCGAGTTGTCCAAGAAGAGGAAAGAAGGGGGGAGGGGTCTCGGGGCCAGAATGTCGGGGACAAAGTTCCGGGTCGGGGTCCACAGTCCAGGAAGGCAAACACCCCTCCGCCCCTTGTCCGTCCCGACCTCGGTTTCCCTTCCCCAACCACGACTATGATTTCCCTACCTCCGTCCAGTGTACATAAATGAGTATATGACGAAATGAAAATCTCCCGACTCTCAAGGTGTCAACGGGAGAACACAGGAACAGGGGTCGCAATAAGGGGAGTTGGGGAGAACGTGTATACAACTGACCCTCTCTCTTTTTTTTTTTTGGGTTGGATTTTCAACTCTCGATACCAAAGGAGTTCCTGGAATAACTCCTACTATCGGACCCTTAGTCGGAGAGTCTATCGAGATTCCTTAACAATGTTTCTCAATTTTCTTCCGAGTCCTATGTATCGTCAAAAAGTTATTTTGTATGTTTTTCTTCTTTTATTTTTCTTTGTTTTTTGTACATCAACTTGTAGTTTTTTAGTGACGATTAATGTTTTTTGGTCTGTAGAGTTGAATTACTAAAATCGCGAAAAGATGTTACGTTTTCAGACCCGAGTAACTTTGATAAGGAAACTACAAGTAGAATTGATAGGTCCCGGTCGTAAGGTAAGATGGAGATAAGATTTAAAGGGAGACCAACGTGAAACGTCACCGATGTCACTACCTACCGAACTACCACCCGTTATAGGAAACAAATAACTTTGTCGTCTTTTATACTAAAACAGGTTTGTGTACTAAAAATTGGGACAAAAAGACGTGGGTTAAGGTTACACACACACTGACTCCCCATGCCTATTGGGACACCCCGGGAGTGTCCATGTTTGGGAAAGATACAGGGACAAAGTAACAGACATTCTTTATCCCAAGTGAGTCGGAGGAACTGGAGGGACTCAAAGTTTCCCGTCTTAGTTTATCAACGAATGGTCCCTTCATTCAAAACGAGTCAAGTCAACGAGTCAGGACAGGCTAAGAAACGCTGGGGTACCTGACGTCGTGCGGTCCAGAGGGACAGGTATTAGTTGAGGACCTCAAATGAGTTTGAGTACAGGTAACTCAGTCACTACGGTAGGCTGGTAGAGTAGGAGACAGTAGGGGAAGAGGAAGGTGGAAGTTAGAAAGGTCGTTGTCCCAGAAAAGGTCACTCAGTCAAGAAACGTAGTCCACCGGTTTCATAACCTCAAAGTCGAAGTCGTAGTAAGGAAGGTTTCTCATAAGTCCTGACTAAAGGAAATCCTACCTGACCAACCTAGAGGAACGTCAAGTTCCCTGAGAATCCTTAGAAGAAGTTGTGGTGTCAAGTTTTCGTAGTTAAGAAGTCACGAGTCGAAAGAAATATCAGGTGAGAGTGTAGGTATGAACTTATGACCTTTTGGTTATCGAAACTAATCTGTCTGGAAACAACCGTTTCATTACAGAGACGAAAAAGTATTCGACAGATCCAACCAGTATTGAAAAGAAGGTTCCTCGTTTGTAAAAAATTAAAGTACCGACGTCAGTGGTAAACACCACTAAAACCTCGGGGGGTTTTATTTCAGACAGTAATAAAGATGACAAAGGGGTAGATAAACGATACTTCACTACCCTGGTCTACGGTACTAGAATCAAAAGACTTACAACGCGAAATTCGGTCGAAAAAGTGATAGGAGAAAGTGAAAGTAGTTCTCCGAGAAATAAAGAAGAAGTGAAAGACGGTATTTCTACCACAGTAGACTTATAGACTCCAATAACTCTAAAGAGGGTCGTTAAAACTAAGGTCGAACACGAAGAAGGTCGGGTCGCAAAGAGTACTACATGAGACGTATCTTCAATTTATTCGTCCCACTGTTATATGTCGGAACTGTGTGAGGAAAGGGATAAGCCTTGGTCAGACAACAAGGTGCAGGTCAAGATTGACAACGAAGGACTGGACGTATGTCTAAAGAGTCCTCCGTCCCGTCCACCAGACCATAAGGATAGAGAAAGTCTTAAAAGGAGTCAAATAACACTAGGTGTGTCAGTTTCCGAAACCGTATCAGTTATTTCGTCTTTATCTACAAAAAGACCTTAAGAGAACGAAAAAGTTACTAGGTCGCCTACAACCGTTAAACTAGAGACCAAGGAGACGGAAAAGATTTTGGTCGAACTTGTAGTCCTTAAAGTGCCAAGTGTATAACGACTTCGGACCGAACCTCTTAAAACTCGTAATGAAATGATCGTACACTCTACTCACGTTAACACACCATCAAACTCACAAGAAACCGTAACGGAAAGAAACCCTAACCTTACTTTTGACTGGAAAAGGTCAGGACACCGGTGTCGACCCAAAAGGTTTAAATGACCGTATAACTCACGTCGTGAAAGTGTCGTAGTAGAAAGTCCTAAACTTTGTCGAGTTGACCTTAAGGTAGTGGAGGTGATCCAAACACACATCACTACGAAAGATTCCGGGTAAACTCAAGTATAAGGTCCTACAGACCGAGATCCACTCACTAGTGTGGTAACACTAATAGACCCAGTGCTTCTAGAAAAAACACATCAAGAAGACACATAAGAACGGTGAAGAAAAAAAAAAAAAAAAAACGGTGAAGAATTATAGAAGACGAAAACAATACAGGTATGGTAAAGACATGAAATAACACGGGTAGAAACGTACTTTTCAAGGGAACCATAGAGATTAAAAGAACTTCTCTAGAGATCAAAAAGGGTAAGATGACAAAAGGAGATAAAGAAAGGTAACTAGTGACTCCTTCCGAAAGAATAGAGAGGAACGATAAGAAACCTTGAGACGTAAGTTTACCCATCTAGAAAGGAAAAGAGGAAACGGAAAGTGAAGAGAAGACAAGTATCGACAAACATTCCGGAGGAGTCTGTTGGTAAAACGGAAAGAAAAAGAACTCCTTCCAGAACTAGTTACAAAAGACATTTTACAGTACTTGGAGGTAGGTATCAAGAAGTCCATGAGACAGATAGTCTAGATTAGGGAACTTAGATAAACAGTGAAGGTGATATATCAGTATTCCCTAAACTAAATCCAGTATGGACTTACCAGATCACGAAAAGGAATGAAAGAAGGTAAATTCAGACTTAAACCGTTTTTCCTCGAGTACAAGACTTGGTGTCAGTCGAGGGTCAGAATAAAACAAAACTGACATATCTCGAAGAGGTAGAAGCCGACGTTTCTTATATTAGTCATACTAAAACCATAACTGACAGACCACTACAGGTACACATCTCAGAAGAAAACACAACAACGTTCTCCCTTCCTTCCCTAACGTTTTTTTTTTTTTCCTCCTCGATACTTCTTCGTCGCCACGTCGTTACCCCGTGCAAGGACCAAGACGGAGTTCCTTGTATGTATTGTGATAGAAACTCAAGAAGACATCCATGATTCCGAGGGTAAGTCCACCTCCCGTCAGTCCGACTCGTTTTTAAGGACCTTACGGCGACAATGGAGTGGAGGTCGATTAGAATTTTATCAGAAGTGTGTCACCTTCTATTACTTCTGAGACTGTGAGAGGGGTTTACTAAGAGGAGAATTTTTGTAAGTACCAACTCGTCTTAGAAGTCTCGACCAAAAACCTGTGTTCAGGTGGAAGAGGGGTCAACGGTCGGAGAACGGCACGGATGGTCGTTTGAAAAGTAAAGATGGTCGTGAAAAAAGGAGTTTTCATACGGGAAAGCTCATCACTCGTCAGTTTGGACTCAAGTCATTGAACCCCAGTCCTCAGGTATGTGGTGGTTCGTTAGAACCTGTAGTTGACTCAATGGACGTTAGCGAAGTTAAAACTTTGACAGATGGACCTCGACTTTGAGTATAAAGTCGGTGGACTTCGTTTCTCGACTGAGTGACCTTTTCTGGGACTACTACCCTTTCCAACTTCCGTTTACATCTTCCCCCGCCGTCTCCTACTCTACCAATCTATCGTAGTGACTGAGTTACTTGTACTTAACCTCGTTTGAGGTCCTCTATCACTTCATATCTCTTCGGACCACACGATGTCAAGTACTTCAACGTTTCTTAGTCTGTGTTAAATCGTAGACTTGTTGTTGTTGTTAGACCTCTATCGTAGTCTAAAGTCTTCCGAGTCAGGATGTTCTGACGGTACGGTGAAGTCTACGGTCAGTGTTCAGGTCCAAAAAGAATGGGAACCGATATTTTAACCTCGAAGGTTACTGGGGAAGGAACTCCAAGGTCGTTGGTGAAAGAACCCAAGACTAAATGATCTGGTCGAGTGTCTTGAGTCTCTTTGTCAAATAAATGATCTAAGGACCAATAATATTTTCCTATATTACGTCCTTGTCGGTCTACTTTCTCTACGTGTGCCATTGCACACTCCTTTCCCGTGTTCGAAGGTATAGGGGAGATCCGGTTGTGAAAAGTGATTAAAGGTACTCAAGTGGTCACACCTTCGAGAGGTTTAGGGCAGGAAAACCCCCGAAAATACCTCTAAAGTAACGTATCGGGACGAACTAGTTAAGTAAACGGTAACCACAAATTTGAGTTACAGGTAAAGGAGAAGGGAGAGGTCACCGACCCTCACCCTTCCGCCACCCACTCTGACTTTCAAGACTTTCCAACGACACTTGGTACAAAATGTGTCCCGAAGTACTGGAGACCTCCTCTCCTAAAGGTAGGCCCCAGTCTCTGTTCCGAACTGATAAACTTCGAAAAACGCATCGTTTCAAAATAATTTCATATTGTCTCTATCCCTTTCGACGACTGTATCTGTAGTCTTCCCCTGTCTTTCTCACGGACGAACGATCAAAAATCATTCCACAAAATACAAACAAGTCAAGTCAGCGAGTCAGCACAGGCTGAGAAACACTGGGGTACTTAGTTTCGTGCAATCCGGAGGGACAGGTAGTGGTTGAGGACCTCAAGTGAGTCTGAGTGCAAGTAACTCAGGCACTACGGTAGGTCGGTAGAGTAGGAGACAGCAGGGGAAGAGGAGGACGGGGGTTAGGGAGGGTCGTAGTCTCAGAAAAGGTTACTCAGTTGAGAAGCGTACTCCACCGGTTTCATGACTTCAAAGTCGAAATCGTAGTAAGGAAGGTTTCTTTAGGGTCCCAACTAGAGGAAGTCTTACCTGACCAACCTAGAGGAACGTCAGGTTCCCTGAGAGTTCTCAGAAGAGGTTGTGGTGTCAAGTTTTCGTAGTTAAGAAACCCCGAGTCGGAAGAATCACTCGACGATTAGTCTATTCTCACTATGGAGATTCCCTCCATAGAGACTCCCTCAAAGTGGTCCGGGAAGAGGGTGTTAAACGTAAAAACTCTATCCTACCGTGTTCCACACAGTAGGGGGAAGGGGTGGGGGTGAGGGTGGGGGTGGGGTGGGGGAGGGACCGGTATTTTATGAACTGTACTTATGACCAAACAACTCGGTAATAGTCAGGTTCCCGACTCTTTTCCTTTTTTCCAATCAGAATCCGTCTTGGCCAAAATAGTTGTCTCTTCCCCTTTTTTTACTTTTCGGGCGGTAAACGTCAAATAAAGGAGGATGACGAACCCCCAGAGACCGGAAGGATGGACAATGAGAGAGTCAAGGTTGGGAGATTAGTGTTCAAACCTATGCGTTCGTTAGATCGGACGGTCTGAGGAGACAGGTACCCTAAGAGATCCGTTCTTATGACCTCACCCAATGGTAAAGGAGGAGGTCCCCTAGAAGGGGTGGGTCCTTAACTTGGACTCAGAGGACACAGAGGTCGTGACCGTCCACCTGAGAATTGACGACCTGGTGGCTCCTTCAGGGAGGAGAAGTGAAGAGAACTACTTTAGGTTTACCGGGTTTGTCATCTACGATTAGACCTTCGTGTCAAAGAGGATGAAAACTTTTGATAAGAAGTAGTTGATAAGGACTTTGATAGACTAGAAGTCGACTGGGGAGGACGACTTTGGGATATTTTGTAAGGTGAAAGGAAGGGATTCCATTTTCCCACATTTACCAGAAGAAGGTGTTACGTGAAGAATACTATTTAACTGTGTCAAGTCTTTTTCCAGAAGATAAATAGGGCTCTTTTCGAAGGGTTCCCCTATTCCTTCAATACTCTCCTTCCCTCCTACTAAGACTTTGAACACCTTCCTAATCCTTCCCACAGTCCCTCCCACTAAGATCTTATCTCCCCGTCCAGATCGTCCGGGGTGGGGGTCCCCGACCGGGTCCTCGGGGAAGAGACGAAGGGAATAATGGTATAGGAGGGGATGGTCGGGGGACCCACCAACCGACGAGTGGAGGGGGTTGTGTAACCCGGAGTGAAGGGAGCAAGTCCTGGAAAGGGACATCTAGGTGTGTTGACGAATCGTAAGAAACGATGTCAAACGGAACCTTTCGACGATATTGACTCCAACTGGTTCCTTGATCGCGAAGTGTCATCCTCTCTCCGGAGACCTTTACGTTCGAGTCCCAGAGATTGGACTCCCATCGAGGATTTGATCCCTGACACGAAGCCCTGGGGACATACCAACGTGCAGGACAAGAGAGAGGTGAACCAAGAAACCGGGGTCGGGGTAGAGACAGTCTCGTCAATGTTTTACGGATCCACACTCTTCCTGGAATAGTTCCCGTAGTCACCTTTCGACTATCGGTCCGGTCCCAAGTGTGACGTGGGGTACGATGTCAGCGGGGGTAGAAGTTCCGGTTCCCCGGGGAGTGATTGGCCACGAAGGGTGAGGACGAAAGGGACGTACCTTAGCTTCAAATAAACGTCTCTCCTTTTTCAGAGTGTTCCGGTCCCAAGGTAGTTTCCCGGAAAACAGAGGACTCGATTTGTAATCGAGTACCAATGGAAGGACGGACCTGGGAAGGTCTCCACCCTCCGAAAGGTCTCGGAGACCAAAGTCAGACACCGACACTTACGTCACTTTGTCCTCCTCCTCTCACAGGGCCGAGGTCCGGTCTCTTTTGGGGCCCAGTCCAACTACCCTGCGTGAACGTGTCCTGAAGGACAGACCCGCACTGACCCCAAGTCCACCGATTGACCTGAGTGTCAAAGAGAAGTCCTGTTTCTCAAGAATGTGGAAAAGGAAGGAGGGAAGATTTAAGTTTGGACAATTTCTGAAGAAAAGGGGAACGAAAAGTGCAATGAAAGAAGTAGGAAGTTTTTACCTCGAGTCACAGGAGACGAAAGACAGTCGAAGGAGACTAGTCGGGGTGGTCGGGAGACAACGAACGGAAGTCGTCACTGTGCGAACAGACATGATACGGGGAGACGGGAGGAGAAAGACCCGTGACAAGTAGACACACGAGACAGAGACAATGGGCTTTTGGCCCAAGGGAAGAACCATCTACAACTCGGTCACAATTCATAATCAGCGAGTCAGTACAGACTGAGAAACACTGGGGCACCTGACATCGGACGGTCCGAGGAGACAGGCACCCTAAAGGGTCTGTTCTTATGACTCCCCCAACGGTAAAGTAAAAGGTCCCCTTAGAAGGACTGGTCCCTAAACTTGGACCAAGAGGACGTAACGTCCGTCTGAGAAATGGGAACACTCGGTGGTCCCTTCGGGAAATTCGGTCATCTGTGTGGGTTTGGTTTTTAACCCCCTTCCTTCCTAAAGGATGAACGTCGTTTATTCCTCTTGTAACCCCTAGAAAGGACTTCCTCATAGGGGGAGGTTTGTCGTTTTGACTCCTTCAAAATTCGATTCCCATATATAATGGATGAGTACTGCCCCGAACTCGTCTCCTCTTAAGTCGTATTTTAACCCCGGTTCCAACTGTCTCAGGTTCAGACCAACTAACTCCAACTCCCATTTGTGGTAGAAAGGTAAGAGGTGGACCCTCCCCCGGAATCGCGTACTTCTTGAGTTTCTATATAGTAATACATATAGGGAACTACTCAGTCCTGGGACTGGGTTCCAACGTGAGAACAAAGAACTAACGAGGGAAAAACAAAGACGTAAGAGAGGAAATTCTGACAATTAATAACTCTGTCGAGTTACGGTTCGTGATACCGGTCTGAATCTACTGTTTTACCGAATCCGGTTTTACCTAAGAGTATGCGAATACTTTCGGTTTGGACCAAGAGAAAGAGGTCCCTGGGAGAGATTGGATAGACGAATGTAAAGGATGTAACCTTCCGAAAGACTCCCGTCTTAGGTACCGAGCAAACAGGGGTTACACTTCGGACTTAATGTTGTACAGTACAAGAAATTTACAAACAATTTATGGCTAAGATCGGTTTTGAGAAGGTTCCTGTTCACAATCTTTTCAAACATACCCTTGTCTGAGAGAGAGAGGAGACACAGAAAGAATCCTAACCTGTATTCGACCTACAATAAAATTCGTCTAGTTAGGGGGTGCGAAGTTGTTCAAGGACGGAACTGATCTCATTGACCATGTTTTACTCGAATCAATCTAACGAGGTTCGGAACTTCCGACAGTGTCGTCCTCGCTCCCAATAAATTAATTAGTGGAGGAGAGGTAGGACTGTGAGGGTCGAGGGTTCTGACTCCTCATTTTTGAAGTTTCCCTTGTTGAATGAGGGTCGGGCCCAAGACGAGATGTCTGGGGTCTGGTCGTATTAGGACGGAAGTGGTTCCTTCCTAGAGTCGGGTCGGGTGTACCTCCGAGGAAGTGGTCTTAAGGAGGTGCGGGGTGCGAGAGATGATCTGCGTCTCGAGACGGCCTACGAGTCGTAGAGTGTCCGGCGAAGAGACAGAGGACGGGATTAACTTCATACGGAGGGGCGGGAGGGGAGGGTCGAGGGAAAATAGATCCCCGACACTACTGTGACCCTCCGTCACAGTCACAAGACGAATGGGGTCTGGTAGAAGTCTTGTACGAAAAAGACGGAAGGACTGGTATTATGATTGGGAAGTACGAAGGTCTCATTTGAATTTCGGGGAAAAATCATCGGAGGTCCATGGATGTCGAAGAAGTCCATGGTAGTAACCTCACCAAGAGTGTCCAAGACTCCTACTCGTTCACACCGACGTTCTCGACACCTTTCACTTTCACTTCAGCGAGTCAGCACAGGTCTGAGAAACGCTGGGGTACCTGACATCGGAGGGTCCGAGGAGACATGTACCCTAAAAAGTCCGTTATCATGACCTCACCTAACGGTAAAGGAAGAGGTCGCCTAGAAGGGCTGGGTCCCTGACTTGGGCCCAGAGGGCGTAACCTCCGTCTGCGAAATGGTAAATTCGGTGGTCCCTTCACGTCCTTCATGTTCTCGACACCTAAATGGAATTAACATACCTTTTAACCCCATTAACACAAAAGTTATGTCAACTAAAGACCACCCCTACAAACATACACCATCCACATATTGTCACTCACTCCCCCGGAGTCAGCTTCCTGGTCCAAACCTCCATGGGGACACGGAGGAGCTCGGACTCAACTAGGTTGCGGCGGAAGGAAAGAGACGTATAAGTGAGAAGGGACCCAGCAAATGGGCTAAACCCGGAGATCATAGTGGTGTGAAAGAAAAGACGATAACAAAGTTTACTCGAAACCACTACCCGTCCCTCTGGACCGCACGACGTTAAGTACCCCAGCGTTTCTCAGCCTGTGCTGACTCGCTGACTTGACTTGATAGTAGGAACGGAGATAGTGATGAAACATTTATGGAGGGGTAGAAAATAATTCGAAGAATGGGACGGGGATGAAGGCAACGAAAGTTGTCAGCTCCGACGAAGACTTAATTTTCCCTTTTACGTTAAATAACTCCCTTGAGGGAGGTGAAGAGGAAGAGTTGAGTGTCAAAAACAAACAAAGAGTAGAGAAGTAGAAAAGGAAGAAGAGAGAACTAGACCTCTTCCACGACTGGGAGAAAGGGTTCTTAAGGAAGAACAAATGGTCTAAGATAGGGGAAAAGGGAAATTTTTGGAACGAGATATTACTACTGGAAAGGATATATCAATTAAAAAGGGAGACGACTGAGAAAGGAGGATCGTATCTTAGTACGAGTTTAAATAAATTAGAATTTCGTTTGTTAATATTTCAGGAGGAGTTGGGACTACTGAAAGACAGTAAATGGAAAATGTAAAAGGAAAATGTCGATTCAAATTTAGATATGACAGAAGTGAAGGTGAATGGACGACGACGACGACGACGACTCAGCGAAGTCAGCACAGGCTGAGACACATTGGGGTATCTGCCGTCGGGTGGTCCGAGGCGACAGGGACCTTAAGAGGTCCGTTCTTATGACCTCACCCAACGGTAAAGGAAGAGGTTACGTACTTTCTCTTTTCACTTTTACTTCAACGAGTCAGTACAGGTTGAGAATCGCTGGGGATGGTCCGAGGAGACGGGTACCTAAAAGGTCCGTTCTCATGACCTCACCCCACGGTAACGGTGAATGGACTGTTGGGAGATTTCAGTCGAAGGTGTGAGTTGAGAGGTGACTTTAACGGAAACGACTTTGACAACCATCAAATTGAAGGTTTAGGTCACTTTCACAAAACAGTAACACCATAAACTACATAGTCCCCACAAACTATGACAACTGTCACAGAGGAAAATCTTCGAGGAAAAAAGACGAAAGTCTTAGAGAGAGAGAGAAAGGGAAAGTCGGAAAGAGGAAAAGACAAAGAAATGACACAAAGTCTCTTTAAGAAACTATATAAGTAATTTATTTATAAACAACTCACGAATGAGTTCTTAAGAAGATGTTATATCCTTTCAGGAACGAAGGTGTCTCAAATATAAAAACAACTCCCTTTCTCTTTCATTTATTTTATTCGTTTGTTTGTTCTTTGTTACAATTACAATTTGTTATAATTTGTTTATTATTTGTTACAATCTGACATGATACGTCTCTTTATTCACGCTATAATCATTTCTAACTCGTAGTAGAAATCTAACTTGTAAGTCATTTCCGGAGAGTAGTACTCTTTGCGACCTGACCTTCTTTGTGTTCGACCTTAGTTCTAACGGCCCTCTTTATAGTTAGTGGAGTCTATACGTCTACTGTGGTGGGGATACCGTCTTACACTTCTCCTTGATTTCTCGGAGAACTGCTTTCACTTTCTCCTCACTTTTTCAACCGAATTTCGAGTTGTAAGTCTTTTGCTTCTAGTACCGNACTTCTCCACGATTTTTCGGAGAACTACTTTCACTTTCCCCTCTCACTTTTTCAACCGAATTTCGAGTTGTAAGTCTTTTGATTCTAGTACCGTAGGTCAGGGTAGTGAAGTACCCTTTATCTGTCCCTTTGTCACCTTTGTCACAGTCTGAAATAATAAACCCCGAGGTTTTAGTGACGTCTACTACTAACGTCGGTACTTTAATTTTCTGCGAATGAGGAACCTTCTTTTGAAAGCTGGTTGGATCTATCGTATAAGTTTTCGTCTCTGTAAGGAAACGGCTGATTCCAGGCATATCAGTTCCGAGACCAAAAAGGACACCAGTATATACCTACACTCTCAACCTGACACTTCTTTCGACTCGCGGCTTCTTAACTACGAAAATTTGACACCACAACCTCTTCTGAGAACTCTCAGGGAACCTGACGTTCCTCTAGGTTGGTCAGGTAAGACTTCCTCTAGTCGGGACCCCAAAGAAACCTTCCTTACTACGATGTCGACTTTAAGGTCATGAAACCGGTGGAGTACGCTTCTCAACTGAGTAACCTTTTCTGAGACTACGACGCTCCCTAACCCCCGTCCTCCTCTTCCCCTGCTGGCTCCTACTCTACCGACCTACCGTAGTGACTGAGCTACCTACACTCAGACTCACTTGAGGCCCTCTACCACTACCTGTCCCTCCGGACCGCACGACGCTAAGTACCACAACGTTTCTCAGTCTGTACTGACTCGCTGACTTGACTTGACTTGACTTGACTTTCCGGAGAGACTTCTAAAGTTTAAAATAGACTCTGAACTTCCGACTCTTTCGATTCATTTCTACTCCCCTTCTCTTAAGATCGTCTTCTTTATCGGTTCCGTCTTAGGGTCTCGACTCTATTTTAACTGTGTAAATTTCCTAAAGAGGAAAGTTATACATCTATATAGACTCATCTTATTGTGGTCCCCGAGTTCTCCTACTCGTCCCGGTTCCGCTGACTCCCCCTCGTCTGTCTTCGTTTCTTCCTTAGAAGTCCTTTAAGGACACCAGGTCTCCAATCCTGAGGTGTCCCCGTACTCAAACTAAGGACCATCTCTTGGTTCGATAATACCCGTCACACCGTGTCTGTTTTTTTTATTTTCCTTCAACAGTCACAATCAACACAGTTTATAATGACTTTCCATTTTATTTTACTCTCGTTTCTCCTGGGCACCTAGACGGTTTACCATATTACCATTGGAACTGTTCACGTCAGAACCCTTGTATCCCCTCTGTTTACGAACAAACTTTTCCCACCTTCTCCCCATACTCCACTCTTTCCTACCCGATAGTAACAAAGTTTCTCGTAAAGATCCTCTTTCTCTCTACCTGTCTCGAGATCTCTACACGAGATGTTTATCGGTGTCCACCGACAAATTTGTAACATTAATTTTACTTCATTTTATTTTTCAAGTCAAGGAGTGAGTGTGATTGGTGTCAACTTCACGGTATATCGGTGTACACAAAACACCAATGACAGCTGGTTTTGTCTATAAAAATAGTAACGTCCTTAAAGATGACCCGTTAGAACGTCATCTCCTACACCCCAATTCTTTCCAAAAATTTAAAATAACAACGACAACAGACATCAACAGACGTAACATCAATTAAAAAATTACACTACTTATGATCTGTGTTGTCGATTAGTGTATCTCTAACCTTCGCGTAGAAAGGAGGACTTGGAGAGAAAGGAATAGAGAGAAGTCGACGACCACACCGGACCTCTGGGTAGGTACTGAGGGTGGAAAGGCTAAGATGTGTAGGAGGAGACTGATGGAACAGGTACGACTGCTAGTGGGAGTAATAATACAAAGGAGAGACTCATCGTCTAGGTACCAGGTGGATGGACTTCTGACACAGTTGAATCTTAAGGGTGTCGTTAAAGTTTGAGTCAGAACAGGTTTTAGTATGGAGGTCGAAGAGGACCAGGACAAAGATATCGTGGAAGAACTTTGGGTGGACGAACGGGTAAGGTCGTTACACTCTCAGTAGAACTTGAGAAAAAGAGAAGGAGTAAGAAATATTGACCAGTCAGTGATTTACCGATCAAACTAAACCCTTGTAAGCGTCTTGACTAAGAGAGGAGAGGTAGAAGTGACTGAATAAATTTAAGAACGAAACCCCTGGTACACCTGACCGGTCGTCCTATGAGTATGGGTGGTCGGGGAAGAGGGTTCACTCACTTCAGCAAGTCAGCACAGACTGAGAAAAGTTGGGGTACCTGACATCGGGGGGGTCCGAGGAGACAGGTACCCTAAAAGGTCCGTTCTTATGACCTCACCCAACGGTAAAGGAAGAGGTCCCCTAGTAGGACTGGGTCCCTAGTTTGAACCCAGAGGACGTAACGTCCGTCTGAGAAATGATGAACTCGGTGGTCCCTTAGGGAAGAGGGTCCGATCGGAGAGCATCTTTCCTACTCCTTCCCTATGTAAGTCGATCTCCTCCAAACAGAGTACCTGGATTTTACCTCTGACAACCTCTCACAGGCCCTTTTTGAAACGAAAGGACTAATTTTCCCTGTCCATATCGACGACGAGGAGAAAGAAAGAGAAGAAGGTGGAGACTGACGACTGTGGTACTGACAATGACGAAACGTTAGTGACTCCTTTCCGTTTCTCTTAGAATCACGGGGTTCGGGACTGATCCCGGTCATTGATGGATGGGGATCCACAGAGTCATACCTTTTTTTATTTGGAACTCAATTCGGTCTCACCTAAGAAAATGCACACCGGGATTCGTAGGAACTGACTGTCAGGCGATGGACCAAGGGGACAAATTCAGAGAGACGTCACAAGGTAAGAAGTGTTGGATCTGATCTTATTGGAAGTATTTTACGTTTAAACTACGACGACATGAAGGGATTAATTTAGGAGACGACCGAGAGGAGACATCTCCTATTTCAAGTCTGAGGAAACGTACCGTACGTCTCGAAGGTGTTAGAGGCCGACGGACAAGAAGGTCGGAGTAGGGAACCGGGACATGTCGTGTCTGAACAGCGGTTTATTTGGTGCCAGAAAGTACATAAGGACCGTCCACGACGACGAAGACGGACCTTATGGAAGAAAAGAAGTTCAGAAAGTGGGAGGAGAGAGTCTCGAGATAGAAAATATAGGAGTAGGAATTCCAAGGTAAAGGAATCATAAAAAAAAAAATAGTGTCAGTGTAAAAATAACAGAAAAGAAGAGTGGTCTGATACTTGTAGAGATACTAAAAAGAATAAGTAGAAACAGAAGGGTTATAACCCATCTCCTGAACCTAAGTCCCTTAACAAACATTTTACTTAGTCACGTGATTTGGTCCCCGGAACTCAGAGAGACAGTAAGATAAAGAGTATTAGCGTACCCAAGAGACTTTAAGTAGAAGGATACATTTTGTTCCCATTTACTAGAATGGAACCAGATCTAGTATCCCGGTAAACCTCGCATTTACTTTAATATACAAAAACAGTCGAGACATTAAAATTTTCGTCGTGACTGGAGTCACTGTCCGTCTGTGTCTAATTTTAGGTACCTAGATGATTAAATGTTTAAACTCGTTCAATCCGTTTGAGAGACTCGGAGTCAAATAATTTAACCATCTTCGAACACATATTTAGACACCCCAACACTACTCCTGATTTACTCTGTGACCCTCACTCTTAAAGACCGAATATTACCCCCGAGTCATTTATAATCGACTTCACCTCCATGCCTCCTCTCCAGAAGTTGGAACCACTCTAGGGTCAACCCTACGGGTCGAAGACTTTAATTCGTCCCGGGACACCCCCGAGAACCCGTAATTTCGGAAAGACACAGGGGAACGGACTCAAGGTTTCTTGACCAAGTTAGTCAACGATTAGTCCCTTCCCTCTCCTACGTCTCTACTCGTCCCTCGTCAGTTCCTTTTTGTACGTCGGAACCCCGTCCCAAGGCCAAGATGGAGTTCCCTATATGGCTTGTAGAAACCCGAGGAGACACCTTGATTTTAGAGGTGGTTTACTTTCTACCATTGATGAACTACTATGTGAAGAAAGGTGTCTTCCGGTGTCAAACGGACAGTGGACTGTGGTCCAGTAGAGACCTAACTTCCTTACACTCGAGAATTATTATCATTAATAGTGCCACCACAAACGGGTTGACAGTAAAAAGATAAGGCAGTAAGAAAGATGTTAAGAACGGACCTTAAGATGACATTGTTTCTTGACAAAAAATTGAGGTGAAGTAATAAATAAGTTAGTAAATAGACATAGTCATACCTTAGTCCATATATACCTTAGTGCTGATAGAAAATAAAACAACGAGTTAAATGAGGTACGAACCGATAACTCTCTGAGAATTGTAACCGAGAAAACAGGAAGTCTGTAAATAATTTTTATTTATTCTTTTACTCCTTCTGATGTTACTCGGGTCACTAAGACCTGACCTTAACCTCCATAGTCATACTCGAGTACTAAAAATTGTATATATGTCTATCTACTTACGTCTGCTTCTATATCTACACACATACAAGAATGTAAAAGATCGAGAAAAGGGACTTTCCTAGATCTTCATTACCCGTGTCGATCTTGGGTCTAGAATCAAAGATTTATAGTGAAACGTTTTTCCACTAGGTAACTATGAACTACTCCTCAAGGTCCCACTTCTGTTCCTTTCTTGGTTAACCGGATTTTGTAGAACACCACCATTTTACATTCCGTCATGATTCTTTTGCCACCCCCGTACAGTTTTCCTGTCTTTTCAACTACACTTAAAATCTTAAGGTTTGTCATTTACATCTTCTTCCTTACCATCTTTATCTTTTTGCTGTTAAACCGTTTGTCGTGCCATCATTAACATTATTAACAACGTCCGTTCATAGTCGTTACCTACGATTTTAGTCACCTTCTTTCATACAATTCTTTATTCTATAGAATAAACGTATTAGAGTCTCATGTAAAAGGGACACAAAGAAAAAAAGACTGTCCCTCTTTATAGTGAGAAAATATGTATTATATCCATGAACGACGTGAGTTATACGGTCGTTTAAACCTTTTGAGTCGTCACCGGTGTCTTGACCTTTCCAGTCAAAAGTAAGGTTAGGGTTTCTTTCCGTTACGGTTTCTTACGAGTTTGATGGTGTGTTAACGTGAGTAGAGTGTGCGATCGTTTCATTACGAGTTTTAAGAGGTTCGATCTGAACTCGTTATGCACTTGGTACTTGACGGTCTACAAGTTCGACCAAAATCTTTTCCGTCTCCTTGGTCTCTAGTTTAACGGTTGTAGGTGACCTAGTACCTTTTTCGTTCTCTCAAGGTCTTTTTGTAGATAAAGAGGAAATAACTGATACAGTATCGGAAACTGACACACCTAGTGTTATTTGACACCTTTTAAGACTTTCTCTACCCTTATGGTCTGGTGGACTGGATGGAGAACTCTTTGGACATACGTCCAGTCCTTCGTTGTCAATCTTGACCAGTACCTTGTTGTCTGACTAAGGTTTATTTCTTTCCTCATGCAGTTCCGACATATAACGGCGGGACGAATAAATTGAATATACGTCTCATGTGGTACTCTTTGCGACCCGACCTTCTTCGTGTTCGACCTTAGTTTTAAAGACCCTCTTTAGAGTTATTGGAGTCTATAAGTCTACTGTGGTGGGAATACCGTCTTTCACTTCTCCTTGATTTTTCGGAGAACTACTTTCACTTTCTCCTCTCACTTTTTCGACCGAATTTCGAGTTGTAAGTCTTTTGCTTCTAGTACCGTAGACCAGGGTAGTGAAGTACCCTTTATCTACCCTTTGTCACCTTTGTCACAGTCTGAAATAAAACCCCCCGAGGTTTTAGTGACGTCTACCACTAATGTCAGTACTTTAATTTTCTACGAATGAGGAACCTTCCTTTCAATACTGGTTGGATCTATCGTATAAGTTTTCGTCTCTATAATGGAACGGTTGTTTCCAGACAGATTCAGTTCCAATACCAAAAAGGTCACCAGTACATACCTACACTCTCAACCTGACACTTCTTCCGACTCGTGACTTCTTAACTACGAAAACTTGACACCACAACCTCTTCTGAGAATTCTCAGGGAACCTGACGTTCCTCTAAGTTGGTCAGGTAAGATTTCCTCTAGTCAGGACCCACAAGAAACCTTCCTAACTACGATTTTGACTTTGAGGTTATGAAACCAGTGGAGTACGTTTCTCAACTGAGTGACCTTTTCTGAGACTACAACCCTCCCTAACCCCCGTCCTCCTCTTCCCCGGCTGTCTCCTACTCTACCGACCTACCGTAGTGACTGAGGTACCTGTACTCAAACTCACTTGAGGTCCACAAACACTACCTGTCTCTCCGGACCTCACGACGCTAAGTACCCCAGCGTTTCTCAGTCTGTGCTGACTCACTGACTTGACTTGACTAACAAGTTAGATCATAATGTGTATTTCATTTAAGTCTTACGATTAGGTATTTGTACTTTTTGTGTAAGTAGTTCATCTTAAACAGTGATCGGAAACTGTTGTATACCATTTTTATGAAAATTTTTTAGTCAGAATGAATCTAATCAAGAAAAGAAGGAGTAAGGAAACTCACACCAATACAATGAGTAAAAATTATTTCGATCCAAATAAAAAGTGTCAAACATAAGGGTAAACCTAGGAAGATGTGAGGAGAAGGTTTGTGTGTGTGTGTGTGTAAGACGAACAATGATGAAATAATAAATGTATCATTAAAAGACCTATACACTTTGTAATGGCACCGAGATTTTATTTTAGACTTGATATGTCTTTTCCGTTTGAGTCGATTCAAGGGGCGGTTGGAGTCGGCATGAGGGCTGGGACAAGGGTAAAGGCACGAAAATGCTGTCGAAAGGGTGAGTTGAAGACATCCATAATTAGTGTGATCAAAAACCAAATGGGAAGGACACAAAGAAAAGTGTGTTTACCGTCTGTGTGTACGTAAAAGAATCCCAAAGAAAAGAGAATGTACTTTCCGTCATAGGATGTCTATCTTTCTGGTAACACCCACGACCCACCTCTCCCTGACCTCTCTCCGAGCCCACCTACACTTCTCTTATGAACCCTCCGACGACGACCCCTGGTCCTCTCTCCGTCCCTGTGCCCACGTCGAGGTCACCATCGTCTTTTCGTCTTTTCTCCCGTCCAGACTCACTACAAAAACCTCCACTACCACAGTATTAAACCACTGACTAATGACCCTTACTACAGTACCTACTACGAAACCAATGACCGACTGACTAACCTACCTACGATCACACCAAGCGTCTCTGTCTCTTGTAAATGTCCCAGTCGAAACCACTCTCCAGAGGGTGCATCCAGACACAAACCTGCACAATTCAAACTTTACCTTGTCGACTCCGTAGTTCATGTCTCCCCTCCAGACTTCTCATTAAAGAGTTCGACACTTAAGAAGGGACTAGAAGACCTGTGAGTCCCGTCCTTCACTCATGTCATCGCACCCCTCGTCCTAGGTCATAGATTAAGGTCACACTGTGGTCACCCCACAGAATGTCAAATTGGGTTAGGACTGTGATAGGTGGGACTCTGTCGTAGTCCAAGGTGTCAGACTCCCGAGTCGAGGTGTTCTCAATCGGGAAGTACAGACTACGGTTAGGGTTCGGGTCGTAAAGTGGACACGAAGACTGACGGACCGATATCTAGTCTCCAAGGCCACTGGAGAAGGAATCCAAGGTAAGTAAACGATGTTACTGAGTGGCTTGAGTCCTTTGGTCGAATGAGTGACCTAATGACCATATGATGTTTCCTCTTATGCCCTATGACTGGTTGTTTGTCTACTTCACGACGCATCCCACTCCAGAACATGTTTCCTTGAAGACAGGAGTACCTCAAACCCCGGACCGTGTCACCGTGAACCTTCACAAGACGAAGTGGTTGGACCCTCGAGAGACTCTGGGTAGGAAAACCGACAAATACCTCCGAAGTAACGAGTCTGTACTGACCATTTAGTGACCGATCTACACCCCGATTTTCAACCAAGGAGTCCACTGGTTCGGGATAGGCATCCAAGATATCCCTGAAAGGTTTTCAGTGGAGTAATTATCCTGTTTTCTGTGGGAATAACGAGAGTAGTTTCCTTTACAAAATCTTCAAAACACTGTCTTTTCCCCTACTTCTGGTTTACTTTCACTTTCAGTGAGTCAGCACAAACTGAGAAATACTCGGGTACCTGACACATCGGACGGTCCGAGGAGACAGGTCCCCTAAGAGGTCCGTTCTTATGACCTCACCCATCGACAAGGGAAGAAACCCACACCGCCCCCACCCCCCCCACCACCTCGCCCCTAGCTTGGCCCCAGAGGACGTAACGTCCGCCTAAGAAATGGTCGACTAGATGGTCCCTTCGAGTTTCTGGTTTATGTGTAAACGTTATTTTTTAGAGTTATCTTTGGGGTCAAGAGTCGTCTTGTTTTTGTGTTTGTTTTGGAACCATCAGTAAGGTTGAAGAACGTTCTCCGACCGAGGAGTCTCGTCTCACGGACGGTCTCCTACACAAGGTCGCCCACTCCAGTCTCCGTGCCCCGTCAGGGACGGAGAGTTCCACCTCCACCCTACCGTCTTCTAAGCCCCGATCTTGACATGGACTAAAGGTTCAGAGTTTCTTTTTCAGTTGATGATATGGTCATCTGTTTCCTACAACGTCAGTAGTTCGGTAATGTAATGTCGGTGGGGACGCCCACTCGGGACTCCTCTGAGTCCCACCTTTGTCTCCGGGTAGTAGTTCGCCAGTCCGTGAAGTCGGGGAGGGAGGTCACTACCTGGGACTCCGCTGGGTCCCACTCTTTCGTGTCCTACGACCAGGGTCTCTTGACTCCACGTACCACTTCCCCAATAAAGTTACTCGGGTCTAAGAACGTAGAAGGGTATGTGTCTTTTCACGATGGAGAACTTGAGCTCTATGGATCAAAAGAAATTGATTGCCATTAGAAAACTACAAGGTCGATTGACCAGAAACAACGTTTTTGATACATATGACGAACGAGAGAAAGAAGAGTCTCGTCAGAGAGACGTGGGACTCGAATTCAGAAGTTAAAGTGGGTGGTTTATTTTACGTTAACAGTTGAACACCCAACACGTTGAAAAAGTCAGTTATCTTCAGTGGGATTTTACAATTATTATGGTATAAACTCAATTGAAGTTGACCTGCTATAAGGGTGTCGAGTGTTCTGGATAGACCCCGGAACCGAGTGTGACTTCTCGAGGATGGACTTTTGGTCACCACAGTCCCCTTCTCCTCTGGTTTGAAGAGGGGAATAGGTGTCTCTCCCTCGATAGACTTCCTCCGGGACGACTTGGGGAATCCTTCTTACATCACCCCAGTCACGCTCGACCTTCGTATCTACGACGTTCTGAGAACACAACATCGGAGGGAGGATGGAAAATCCCACTTCCATTCCTCCATCACTTGTGACGTCAAAGGTCTCGAGTTATTCTTTAAACAACTCTTCAGAGAACCCCGTCTACGAGTCTGGTACTCATGTCTACCTCTGCTTCCAAAGGACTCACGTAACATTGTATCGTCCTCCCTGTCTCTTCCCCTTTTCCCTCGGTGACCCCACCACTATCCGTCACACGGAGTGAAATCCAGGGAACCGTAGAGTGTGAGTCAGAAATCGACCTTTGAGTCCTTTGTTGTTTTTCGCATTGGAACCAAGAGGAACCCTTAGTCATTCTCCGGACCCGAAACCCCTGTCACTCCCACGAGGCCCCACCCGTCACACACCCCACCCTTCCGTCCGTCCGCGCCCCTCCGGGTCTTCGTCGTAGTGTCTTCATCTCCCTTGTACCCCCTTAGCCTTCACCCTCTGGACGACGTCCTCGAAGGCCTTTGACCTGTTCCCGAAAACTGACAAACCCCAACTCCTTAAATCCACGTCCGATCCTAATTAGGTCAGGAGTTCCCCTTTGGGAAACCGTAGACTTAATGTACACATATACTATTATTGTAATCAGTTAAGATAAATGACTCGATACACGATTCATAAAAAATTTACATAAGAGAGTGAATGAAGATACGAGTATTGTTGTCGTTGTTCGAAACAATAACGAAGATACCCTAAGTTAGGTAATTTTGTAGTAAGAAACATGAGGTAAAATTTGATCCACTGAAAACTCGAAATTTTTTTTAGGTAAAGGTTAATAAAACTTTAGACCTATGTACCATTCACCACTTATTTCTGTTGCGAGGTCTATCCGTTATTCGTTCTCTCTTACTACCGACCCTAAATCTTGTAGTAGACAAAAATGAGTGAACGTACGATTCAGTCACTACCACTACCACCACTACTGAGGACTTTAAGTATCCGGGAGTATAGTCTTCCCTAAACCTCTCCAGAAGGTCATATAGAAGAAGTTGATTACTTTCGGACTAAGTAAGGACTTTCTACAGATGGAATAAAATGTTTTACGGGGTTCTTAGAACTTTGGAGTCAGAGAAGGATTAAAAGTTTGTAACCAATTAAAAACCGGTACGACCCAGAAACAACGACACGGACCCGAAAGAGATCAACGTCGTTCCGTCCCGATGAGACACTACCCCTCACGACCGAAGGGTAACACCGCTGAGGAGAACAACGTTTCGTGTCCGAGATCCGTGAACCCGAGGTCATCAACATCGTCCGTCCGAGTCATTGACACCGAGATCTCGGGTTCCCGAAGGTCTCGCGTCCGAGTCATTAACACCGAGATCTCGGGTTCTCGAAGGTCTCGCGTCCGAGTCATTAACACCAAGTGCCTGAATCCAAAGGGAACCGTACGATTTAGAAGGGCCTGGTCCCTAGTTGGGACATAGGGTACGTATACGTCCGTCTAAGACTTGGTGACCTAGTGGTCCCTTCTGGAAAAGACCCTAAAATCGGTCTCAAGGGAAGAAAATACACAAGAACAGGAGGTAATTTTTTAGGTTGTTTATTGATATCTTATCGTGTTCCGATGGAAGCATCGAGTCAACCATTTCTCACACGGACGTTAGTTGGTCCCCAAGTTAAGGACCCAACCCTCCTAGGGGACCTCTTCCTTTACCGTTGGGTGAGGTCATGAGAACGGACCTCTTAGGGTATCTGTCTCCTCGGACCGCCCGATATCAGATACCCCAGTGCTCAGTCTGTGTTGACTAACCGATTCGTATGGTGTGTGTGTGTCTTGTCGTAAAACATAAAAAGGGGACTTGGTGTCGTTTTCCTTCAATTTCTTTCGCATTTCTTCATTTGATGTACCAGTACTTGTTGTTCTCTAACTACTATTTACCCTTCGACCCAAACCCCTATCTCTTCGACCTTTATTGATCAAGTCGAAAGTGGTTCTGTCTTTACGGCTAAGTGAGAACTAAGAAACAAAAGTTTAAGACCCTTGGTACCACACCCATTTCTCAGTGAACCTCTCAGACGGTTTTGGATGGACAAAGAAACCTGAAAATAAACGTCGTTCTAGAGAGACTAAAGAAGTCTCGACCTGACCCACTCTAGAACCGAAGGTCGGGACATATGTAAACGAGGGAAACTCTTCCCTACAATGATAGTGAATAACCTATAGATGTGATACAGGTCGTGACTCGAAACTATAAAGTATATCAAACAAGTAGAGTCGGTAGACCTTTCCTAATAATGAGGAAGGTACGTCTACTCTCGAGACTACAAGTTTTTAATTTCAAAGTGGGGGTACCATGGGACTGACCATTCACTACCTCCACCTACCTCGGGTCGACATATACGAGGTCTTAGTGAGTGTACCTCTAGTACCCCGGTGCCACAGATGGACGGGGAGATCTAAGATTAACTCCACCAGTGCGAAAGAGGACTCGTAGAGGGACCAGAGGAGGAGATCAAATGCTTGGATGTCGAAACGGAAGACGGTTCCTACTTCCCCAAGTAGAGTGCATAAATGTGTATAAACTTAGAAATGACAGTCGAGATTGAGTATTGTAGTTCAACCCGGACAAGGCGTCAGAAAGGGAACGGGAAGAAGGTACCTTACTTGTGACTGAAAACGTATGGGTAAGTGGGGGTCCCACCGTAGACGGTCTGGTGTGTAAGGTGAGACCTCCCCCGGTAGACTCTCGACAGACCCGGGTAGGGAACCGGACACACATCCTGTCACACACACGGACTTCTTACGGACCCGCCGTGTGCTCGGCACTAAGTCTCCCCATCGACGGTTGTGTGGACTCCCGTGTCTTGGGTGAGACGATCCGACTCCTCCCGGGTGAGGTGACACGACCCGACTCCTCCCCGGTGGGTGACACGACCCGACTCCTCCCCGGTGGGGTGACACGACCCGACTGTTCCCCGGTCGAGGAGACAGACCGTCTACCAGACAAAAACCATTCTGACGTGGTCCGTCCCATATCGCCTCTTTATTCCGGTACACCTTTGTCTCAACAGTGACACCGAAAATTTTAGTTTACTTATCGGCAATGTTTGAAGACGGGTTTTAGGAAGTTTTTCCCTATTCTTATTGGGACTGGGGTGAAGGTCGAGAAGGAGTTAGTCAAGTTCGACTTACTTCTCGTTAGGATAAACCTTATTCTTCTACCTATGTTAAGTCCTACCACCTACAGGAGAGACTCAGGGGAGTTGAAAGAAGTTTTACTCTTGTTGACCGAAACCTAAATAATAGGTTAATAAATAACCTATAATAAATAGTAGGTTAGTAATACGTTAGGAACTTAGGGTTTCTGGTAGGAATCTCGTTTTGTAAGAGAGACTTCCGGCTCCTGTACCCTTTCGTACCAAGAGGTGTCCCTCCCCTCATCCTCTCAGAGTTTGACCCTCTAAACCCCTTGACCCGTCCTACTCTTATGTCTTGTCCTCTCATCCGACACATTGAGACGACACAGACCCTCACTTCGACGGGAGGGGTCCTTCACCCTAAATTGTCCTCCACGGGGACTGGTTGGATACAATCAGTTGGAACACAACCACGGTCCCGGGGTCCAAGGATGGTTCAGTATGAAATCTCGATCAGGGTTCGAAGGGACAAATAGTGTCTTTAATTATTTTTTATTTCACTCGAAAGTAGTCCAACGTAGAATTCTTCGTCAAGTTGGGTTACGTAACACCACCTGGTACGTCCTTTCCGGAAGAGAGAACCTCCGACCCCACCCCTCCAAGACTCTATTATGCACTGACTCGGACAGTACCCTCTGGGGCAACCGACACTGTCCGGACCAAGAGTGGGTCCCGGTCCTCGTTCCACCATCCGAAAACCCACACAGACACACACACCTCACATGTGTCTTTGACAGTGTCGGTGTGGAGTGTACGTGGGTGTGGGCTGTACGGTCTCGTCCCGCGTCAGTAAACAACAGGAATGGAATTGAGAGAGTAGTAAAAGTCTTTGTGACTCCGAACTACACAACCCAGGAATTCCTGTACCAGGTCTTTACGAGTCGTCTGGATGTCCCATGCAAAAGTTGGGCGAAGGGAAATAGGCGGGGGGTATAAACCCGTAGTACCTGAGGTTGGTCCAGTACAGAGACTTGTCATAAATAAAGGATTCCCCTTCGTCCCCGATACAGGTCGATGCAGACTAGGAGTTCGAACATAAGCATTCGGGCGTGGCGGATGGGTGTCATGGGAGACCGCATAAACGTTCAACGTGCTGAACCAGTCCCTTAAACCCTAAGTATTCTCAATAATCTGCCGATGAAAGGGTTTAATTTATTCTTCGGTGTTATGATTTATACTAGGACTTGTAAATTAGAGACGACAAAGTCTTATGTGAAATCTCGAATTTCTGGAAAGTCCAATCTGAAGACGACCACTGACGGCCAGGACTCCCACGACACACCTACCTGTTCCCCTCCCCTCCCCAGACGTCACACCCACCTTTACCCTCGGGGTCGAGACTAGAGTCGAGACAGTGATTACCGTGTCACTGGTACTACTCAGTGAAGGGAAGGGATTTTCCTAACCTAATGTCACAGAGATACCGGGGAGGGTCGAGACTGTCAGATATTTATTTATTAATCGTCTCTTACATTACACGACTAAAAGGTATCCTTAACTCCTTTAGTTTTTTATTGAACGTTAGTACATCTGTTTCCGAAAGTTCTCAAAGAGTCATAAATGTTACAGAGATCCGAACTCAAGGATTGAGTTCAACTGGGTCGGGACCGAAGTCAGGACACGTCTACCCTCTAGGTCTCGTCCCTTTTGTCCCTAGAGCCTCAGTCCCGGACAGCATCAAATAATGACTCAAATTGTTCGGGTTCCTGTTCTGGGAAGGGTCCCCTTCACACTACACATCTGTAAGTAGGGCGGAGGTGTCTGGTTGTTCTCACAGTCCTACACAGACTAGGAACCCTGATTCCTGTCACTCTCTCCCGGTGTTTGTCTGAGGAACCGACACCCGGGGACAGGTCTTCCGGACTTCGCTCTCCCCTGAGGTCGTTCCCGACTCGGTCAGAGGTAGGTGACGTCCGTAAGACCCCCGTGGTGTAAAGTGCACTGGGACGTAAACGGATTACAGTGTCCATGTAGATGACAGAGTAAACTGATAAAAAGAGTCCGAGTCGGTACGGAGAGGTGAGTCAAGATCCGACTTGAGATGGGCTGTATTCTTTTAAAAGTTGGTCTCGTCTTAAGACTCGTTACTGAAGAACACAGTATATTTATCGTAGTCACTATATATGTCGGATATTATGTGTGTGTGTGTGTGTGTGTGTGTGTGTGTGTGTGTGTGTCGGTAAACGTGTCCGTGACGTTACGTCCTCTGGGTCCAAGTTAGGGACCCAGTCCTTCTAGGGGACCTCTTCCGTTACCATTGGGTGAGGTCATGAGAACGGACCTCTTAGGGTACCTGCCTCCTCGGACATCAGAGGAGGCCCCACGTCAGGTGCCCCAACGTTTCTCAGCCTGTACTGACTCGCCGAAGTGAAAGTAACCGTGTCGACGAGACTTATATTTACACACCAGGTCAGAGAGGGGGTCGCTCTCCTCTGGTGACCTCTCCTCGACTGGGGCACGTCGAGGACTCAGTGCGAGACCCAGGGTCGGACTCGTCACCCCACGCCCCTCCCCGACACGCCCACCCCGACCACCGGTCGCCGGATGAGGAAGTCGTCCGGGTCGAAGAAGTCGCGGAGGGAAGACACAAGTAGACTGTGAGGGAAACCCCTCTAGGACTGTGACTGTGTCTCCCCGGCCCCGTCGAACAGAGCCGAGACGGGGACCATTCTGTCCGCGAACCCCCGGGGGAGGACGAGGTCCAGTCGGTCGAACGGGTGGACCTATGGGAGTTTCAGGAAGGGTCACGGGTTCCTCCGGCCCGCACCGGCCCTTAATGCATTCTACGACCCGCTCTAGGCCAGGTCCATCCTCGGAAAAAGGTCTCTCCACGACCAAACCCCCGACCCTCGGAAGAGCCGACTCTCCATCGACGAGTCGGGTTACGGACTGGCGAGGTCCCACAACCTGAACTTCGAGTAGACAGACTCCGGTCCCTGCGGTGAGAGGACCTCCCAGTCGGGCCTCAGACCGAAAACGACTCAGTCCCCTGACACACGGGTGCCCGGGAAACCCTGTCCTTAACCGTACCTAAACCGTCGACCTCGACAGGGACCTCACCCAAGGACCCACCCTTGGTCTTGGAACGGACCTCTTCCCCCAACCCGGTCTCGACCACGAAAGGGCCCTCTTCCCGGGACGAACCCACGTCCCCGGCCCCGGGAAGGCCCCTGGACTCGACCCCGGCCCCTGAGCCGGACTCACGGTCAGAGGAACTCGGACTACCTCCCGGACGAATTCGCCTCCGACCCGAGGAGGACCAGGACGCCGTCGGGGTCGAAGAGGTCGCGAAGGGACGCACGGAAGGAGACGAGGACGTCGCTCCTACTCCGCCCCGATCCCAGGGGTCCACGTCGGAGGTTCACCGTCCTGTCGGCCAAGGCCCCCAGTGACACGTTTGACGGAGCCGACGAGAAGTCCTGTTACAAACCACCGTCAAAGGCCCCGAATCCCCGGCACTCCCCCCGGCCGGCCCGTGAACCTACCGGGGGACTGTCCTGCCGGTGTAGAGGTCACGGACGTAGGACTCTCCTGTGGTCCCCTTCTCCGGCTCCACCGCGTCCAAGGGGCCAACTTGGAAAGAGTGACCGAAAAACCCTGTACCGGAGACCTCTCCCGAAGGACAAAGAGACCCTCGATTCACTACCCACCTGGACCCCGGACCCCGAGTCGAGGGGACCAGGAGACCCGTCCGACGGAACGGGTGCGACGAGCCCGACCTACAGGACCTTTCGGAGGTCACCCCCCTACTCGCGAGGCAGGTCGAGTTCCCGTCGCAGACCCCCGCGCCGGTCACGGACCGACCCGAGTGCCGAGACCGACTGGGCGAGACAGAGTCCACGGCTCTGTTCAGGGAGCCTAGGGGGACCTAATACCGACAATCAGCCCCACCACGAAAAAGACGGCTACACCTATAAAGACCCCTCCGATATCCTCGGTCTGGACTCCGGGTCCGAAACGCCGGGCCCACCTACTCGACTCGACATGCCTCAGTGAGAAAAACCGAGACCAGGAACCGGTCAACAGAGGAACCCTACAGGACATTCTCAGTCCCCTTGTCCACTTCTTCTCATCCGTCACTCTTGGGACGACAGTTCCCCTTTCCTTTGTGAAGGGTGTGAGACTAGAGGTTCAGCGTTACCTGCCCAAAACAGACGAACAACAAAGAAACAAGAACTTCCTGTTGCGAAAACAGACCTATAGTAAATCTGTTGTCTAGTTAGGATCGTCTAAAGGAAGTTGGTCCCTAATCGTAAAGGACCACCGACCCGTTTCCCGTCGGGTCTGTCGAGACACAGGGACTGAGTCCGAGAAGGATTGGAGACGTCTATGTCCTACCAACCCTAAGTCCTGTCAGGGAGGGCGACAGGACCCCGAGGGTCCATTGACTCAGGTCACCTTCGTGACTCGAACTTGTCGTAGTTGTCCACTAAACGAGAGCGGGGTGGTCCGTAGACGGAAGAAGGTGGAGGTGAAGGACATTTGTGGACCTACTGAGACATTACCGGTGTCGACAGGGACGCGGTGTCCCACTATACCCGAGAAGGGAAGGTCACTCATTCGTATTCGTGGTCCGGGTGACCCGGTCCTTTAGTCGGACGACATAGTGGTGTCTGTCACCCAGATTGTGTAACAGTTATTTATAAAGGGTTCACATACTCCACTACCGTCAGGATTATGGTTACCCTGACAGAAGGACCCTAGATACCGGTGTGAATGTACGGTAGAAACAGAGGTAGATGACTCGGTGTTGTAGTAAGGTGTGAGAGAGTGTTCCGGGAGTTCCACGGTGGGTGACTTTAATTCCCTCGGGGAGGGAGACGAATAGAGGACGTCGGAGTAGGAGACCCAGTGGGTCTAATCGAGGGGTCTGACTGAGTCCAAAAGGTCTCGGTAGGTGGGTGGGGAGTGACGAAGAGAGAGGGTGGAGCCACCAGTATACCGAAATCTTACAGAGGTATTCTCTCACCCTCGGCCAGTTTAGGAGAAGGGAGGGTCTGAAACTATGAAGCATGTTTCTGTGTTCTTCGACAGAACCTGTTAGGGAGGAAGGGAGGTTCCTGTTCCGAAATAAAATCGGGGTTCATCTCTCCTCTCACGAATAAGGAAGAAGACGGGTACTGAGTCTCGTCTCCCGTCTGTTCTCCCTTTCGCCGGTCCTTCTACATCATAAAAAAACCAAAAAATATGTCAGACAGAATGGGACCCCCCGTCCGACGCAGCACCCGTCACGAGCTCCTGGAGCCCCTCAACACCGAACGAGTCTGAGCAGTCACCTGTCGGGCGACAGTCGGAGTCACAGGTCCCTCGGTTACCAAAGGAGGTCCTTCTCGTCTGTGAGGAAGAGAAGTCGCCTGTCCTTTAGCATCGACGACAGTGAGACCTCACTCCTCTTCCGTCCCCTCGACACTGTCCGTCGAGAGGTCTTTGACCACCCCGGGTTCTCGGTGGGACGGAACCCCTTCCTTACGGCTTGTCGGCCTGTGGACGGGTGGTACGGTGAGACGTCTGGACGACCTCGACGAAGGACTTCGGCGTTCGTGGCCCTCCCGTCTCGGACAGCCCGACACCAGGGCAACCGTGGGTCGAGGCTGTCGACCCGTCCGTCTGACGTTTCCCGAAAAGTAAACGATTCAGGACCCACCTTACGAAGGTCCGTGTCTAATCTTCCAGGACCCAAGATTAAAATGAAGGAGACACACTGGATACAGTTCATGAAGTTGAAACACACATGGTATTACTAAACTAGAATTTGGACTTCGTTATGGATTTTACCGTAATGAAACTTGAAAAGTTTCGTGAAGACGTAGGAACTAGACCGTACAGTTCCTGTCGTACTCTTGTCTGTCCTTTCCCTCAGTTGATGAGCGACTGTCCGGTTATCCTTGTCGCCGTGCTGCTCAGTGTCTGTTTAAGTGATTTATTAAATATGAACTGAAACTTTACGTAAGGTACGTCTTAAAAAAAAGGGGAACACATACATGAGAGGACTGCCGTAAACCGAGACCGATTGCAATTTTGTTTCACACGTAAAGAAGTCGTTTATAATTGAATTCCCTCCTTCCACCTGTCTGACCATACCCCTCTCCCCTCTCGTTGAATCGTAATTTATAACACGTCTTTAACTCTATGTACAAAAATAATACTTTTTCGTGCGTCCGTACAAACCCTCTTGTCCAATACCGGTAAAGTCTACGAATGACGGCACAAGACGCTCCGGTCCTTCTGGGTACCCTATCAACAAGAGGTTGCGACTTCCAACTTCCCTCCTGTTTTTGCCTTTATGTCCTCTAAACCGGACTCAGGGAAGGATCGCAGAGATGGGGAGAAGGATTACAAAATCAGGGACGTCTCTATATATAAGAAGTCTGAGTAAGTCTACCGGTCCTTTCTAAAACTCTTTTGGGACTTCTATAGAGTCCACCTCCCCTTTACCAACAACCTTACTGGAAAGGTCAGGGAGTCCGAGGTATTCCTCAGTAGACAGTCAACTAACTCCCTCTGGATGTACAGTTCCCTTCAGGCTCTATATCGGGAACCTTCGGACCTACGGCCGAGACCTCCAAGACACTTGTTTTAGAAGAAATGACGGGAGAAGAAGGATTTTATCAGAACGGTTCTGAGGTAGAGACTAAAAGAGGAAACACCTACTAAGTAAAACTGTCGGAAATTGAGGACGGTGTAAGACACAGGTCACCATACATTGATAAGTACAACCAGAGACGGATTGTCTGTCTTTCGATAGAGACAACGGGGTAGTAGATTCCAGTTTTTCTTTAAGATATGTCTAACAGACGCGAAAGTCGAAAACATGTAATCCACGACGAAAAAGATGAGGTAAAAACGTATAGTTTTGAGTGGTTGATGTAATTTGTAGAAGTTGCAAGTCATCTCCAGTAATACTAGAAAATTGAAACTTTATAGAGATGTATGTCCTATATCTCGTTATTTCATATGTAATAGTTCCCAATAGTACATATACTACTCATGGGTATTGTTTTCTTACGAATGTAAACCTGTATCCCGTCTGAATAAAAAACTGTGGTTAGAATATCATTAACTCTAAATTTAGGTACGGGTCTTTTTGATGTTAAATCATGTACAGTGTTTATTTGTGTTACTAAAACCTTCTAAGAGTTAGAGATGACTGTCTGTCCGATAAAGAAAAGATCTATCTCCGTCCATGATTTACGAAGTCTACACAAAGTAAATAAGGAGAGTTCTTGGGATACTTAAACCATAATTGTAATAGGAGTAGGATTTTGACTTTGAACCTCTTTATTTCCTTAAACGGGTTCTAGTACCTCGAAGATTCATCTCTTGGGTCTGGACGAACCGAGGTCTTGGGTCCGAGAATTGACGAGACACGAGAAACTAGAAACACCTTCTGACTTCACTCCGACGAGTAACGTCTCCTGAACTCCTTCGGTGTCCCTAGATGTAAGACAAAGGTGACACCGGACTCTAGTGACTGGGTAAGAGAGTAGAGTCAATATGGAGGGTTGGATTACCCTTGACCCTTTTTCAGAGTAAACAGAATAATAAGAGACCCCAACAGGGTGGGATAAGAGATATCTTCGCCCCCACTGAGTCTCCGTTTTATGACGGACCGCACGAAGTGTGAGGGACTGCTCCTTCTACTTTCTGTTCCTCGTCATTCGTTCCTGCCACCACCCGTCCCGTCCCGTCCCGTCCCGTCCCGTCCCGTCCCACGTCTCTCGTCCGGTCCGACGTCTGTCTCTCATGCATGTCTAGGTCTCGCCCACCTCCACCACGAGTAGTATGACAGCGTCGACGGCTGCGCCCAGCACCCAAGGTCCGGTCCGGGACGACCGGTGTCGAGGGAGAGCCCGTAGTGGACTTCGTTCTACGTCCCCACCACTTTCCCCGAGGGTCTCCCCTTCACTTCCCTTCACTTCTTACAGGGTCCGACCCGGACTTTTCTCTTCTTAGTTTCGGTACACACTCGACTCGGTCCGAGGTCGCTCCGAGACGGGCCCGGGACTTCGTCGCACCGCGGGCCCTGCGGTTCGTTCGTCTCTCGACCTTCCCCGGTACGAGTCGGTACGGGTCTGGGACTGGGGGTCGGACGTGGTCCCTGTGTGTTCGACCTGTGTGTGTACGTCCTCCTGCCTGAATCCACCACCTCTTCGTCAAGTCGTCTTCCCTCTGAGGTAGTAAAGAGAGTCAGTGAAAAAAAGAGACTTGGTCCCTTGAATTGGATCTAAAAGTAATGATCGTAACCATAATGTCCCCAATTTGGAACCCAAGATCTCTCATCGACCTAGACCCAAGGTTAAGGTCAAAGTTGTAAATGTCACTACACTAAACTCCGTTTAATGAGACTCAGACAAAAAGGAGTAATTTATCCCAATTATTATTCTAATTTACTCTTGTCAATCGTATCAAATCAACCATCATTTAATCGTTCACGAATTCCTTATTCACTCATTGATGATGACAAAAACATTATGTTTTTTCTGTTCTAGGTTGAACCTAGTTTCATCTGACTTCGTTCCCTTTGTTTTCAAAAAAAAAAAAAAAAAAATTCTTTGTCCCGTATTATCATGGATGGAGTTTCCCAACAGTACTTAAATATTACTCTATGAGGTAAATTTTGTGAAGCACGTCACACGTCGGGACATTAACAGTCGACGATGGTATCGGTACAGTAGTTGTGGTAGCACTACTGAGGGTCGTATCGGTGGTAGTAACGGGTTCAGACCCTCCACACACGTGTCGTGGGGTCCCCAACTGTGTCTGGATCAAGGAGAGAGTGCGTAGTGGGGGGCTCCGACGTGAATAAGGGTTACTCTAAGGGATTGGACAGAGTTTACTTGTTCTCGTTTGAGGATCCATCGAAGGAAGGTTGAGGTTGAGTGTCCCTTTCTTGCCGAAGTTAAAGTAACACGGTCGTCTTTATCGTTTCCTTCCAATCACGGTAGATAGAAGTCCTTCAGGGCCCCCAAAAGTATACGAGCAAACACCCCTTTTGAGGTGGTATCAACCTTTCCGGTTTCCACTGAGAGGGTACAATTTTACTTTAAGATCTTCTTAATTCTAATTTTCTGTCAAGGTTCTAGTTCTTGCCTGTACCCCCTTCTCAAATCTTAACCTTATATCAAACAACCTAAGACTTAGGTACAAAAGGAGTGTTACGACACAGAATAAAAGATGGTAGAAAGGATACGAGGGTCATTCTCCTTTTTTCAGGACCTTTTGACTTAAACTAAACTGTAGAACTCTAAACCCCAAGTCTAAGATCCCGTCCAACAGAAAAGTCGGACATGGTTGTTAACGAAGGTTACGGTTTCAGTCCAAACCCGACACGACCCCCTCAGTCGGACGGTTGGTGGAGCTCGACTGTTCGCGTCCCGGAGGGTCTCGAGGAGAGGACGACCCCTCCTCCGGAAGTTCACGGTGTCCGTCCCTCCCCGTCTTGTTACCTCCTCCTTCTCCCTGCTAGGGAATACTCGTTCTATACACATCAAGTACTCCCGGGTCTCGGAGAATCCTCTCTGTCTCCCCTGGTGTCCCCTGTCTCTACTTCACGTCACTACTTGGTTGTGCCCACTTCTATTGAGGACCCAAAGGGAGTGCTCGAGGAAGTGCTCAAAGGGTAATAGGTTTTGGGGTTACTTTGTTTACACTCTTCAGTGCACTCTACTGCAAGTCAGTGGAGTCGATCGGAGAGGTAATTACTGACTGATCCAGTGACTGAAGGTTTTCATGATTGAGTAAAGATTGTAAGACATCCCAACTCTGGTTGTTTCTCTTAGGTAGAGAGTAGAGAGTAGGTAATCGGTTCCGTGTGTCTTCCGTGAGTTTTTTACGATCTACTTCTTTGAACAGCAAGTAAGACCTCAGATGACTCAACGTGACAGCCTTCCAGAGAAAAAACCGAAGATGTGATAATGACGTTCGAAAAGAAGTTTATAAAATAAAGGGTCTTTTATATACCGAATTACCTTAAAACCCTTTGTGAAAGTCAATGTCATTGTAAATAATCGGGAGTCCTCCGGGTCCCGTACGTTTTGAAATAATTCTGTTTCTATTACAAAGGTTCTTCAGTCACATCTAGGTTCCCAGACAAAATAACCGAGATTGAAAGGATAGCCATTGTGACCCCGTCATTGACAATTTTCACTGAGTGACATTAATTACCTTACAAGAGACACTTGTCTACTCGTCTACGACGGAAAAGGAAAGTCTCTTTTTACTGACGGAACAAGAAGGTTGGTACGTAGCCTGAAATGTCCCCAAACGATTGTAGAGGAAGGAGGGTCCCACCGGATAGTGTGAGAGTGAAACCTTGGTTCCTACCGAACTTCGTCGACCTTCTCTATCTTTGTTATACTTGTCGTAACGAAGTTTTTTGTGTCGTCCCATATCAACTATTTCACGAAAGTCTATACGATTAACTCAAAAAAATTTTTTGACGATCGAATCCGTCCTACACTGTAAAAGAGGTAAACTGTCGATTCTTTCGACCCCAAGAAAGATTGGGGGAGGATACCCTTCATACTTTGTTAGATATATTGACGTACATACCCTGTCGGACGCCGAGGGTCGGGAAGATCTCCCATAGTGTTTCCGAAAGGCGTGCGTTCTCCCGGTACATGGATTTCTTCCTGGTAACCGGTGGGAACTAATTTGTGACTTTTGGGGTCCTTGTAGGAGAAAACTAAGTCGAAATACGTAGGTCCGGTCGAAAAACAGGGTTGTTGTCTATAAAGGTCTCATTTCTTTACTGTAATTTACGGCGACTACGAGTTCATTCGTGTTGTCTTAGTGGTGTCTCTAATTGAACTTGGACTTTGGTTTCGACTTACTCGGGGTCACACGAACGTGGGGGAGAGGTGTGGATCACAAGACTAGGGGTTTCAGACTTGACACTTCTGCGGAAGAGAAGAAGGATGAGGGAGAGGAAGGGAGTGGTCCGACTGGACTGGACCTACGACGTAAAGGAAAGTGGTTGAAATGTTGGAACTTTGAACCCCCGACAAAGTCCAGTCGGTAACTTTAGACTCCATAAAGATGAACTATTCACCTCGTTGTCCACGTTGTGAGTTCCACTCTCAAACCATAGAAACTTGTGAACTGGAGAAACCCGTCGAACTCCCCTCTTTCCTTACCTAATTCTCTACATGTGTCGGACATAGTCCCAGTGGGCACGTTTCCGTATAATTTATAATTGATGAGGGACTTCGGTCGGTTCGGAACCTCCTCTCATTTTTTTTCCGTACACCGTAAGACCGTAGACCTGCCCCACCCCACCCTTCTCCCAAAGTCGGAGTGAGGATAAACCAAAAAGACATGGAGGACTTGTTAGACTTCAGGGGGAACGGTGGAAGGAGGGTACTTTGGTGGGGGTTTAGGAGATTCTTGAGTAGAGAGAGGGGTCACCAGTTTCTCTAAAGGATAGAGGTCCAGAGGTCCAGAGGACGACTGGAACCCGACCTCTTGTAGGATTCCTCCGGTTCTTCTGATTTTCCACGCGACATACACATAGGGAGAGGTGTTCGTGTACCCGTCCAAAGGTACATTCAAATCCGTTAATATGTTAACGGATAAAGTGGTCACCTAAACTCTCTCTCACCCCACCTTTGTAGGGGACACGTCTTCTCGAAACGAACTGTGACGTCGAGTAGAAATAACGACTGTTCCAGTGGTAGATACCGTCGGAAATCAGTCACTCGAACCGTCCGACCAAGACCCGACACCCGACTCGATCTCGGATTCCCAAGTCCACGGTCCTTCTTTGGGTTATATAAGTAAGTCCCGAACACACGGTCCGAGACCCTAGGACTGTGATCTCGAAGGGTGAAGGGAAAAAGACCTTCGTCCTCCTTTTCCGTACTTCAATTCCTTCTCTCACAATTGGGGGTGTTCGATCTACTGCCTCTCGACTGAACAATGAGACTGAACCGAAGATGTGGGTCACAGGGACACACCCCTCTAGACGGTGTGTATGACGGTTGGTCCTGTGGACTTCCTTGCGTTTCGTTTTGGCGCTGTGACCAGACCGAGAGGAGAGACCTGGGGCGGTGTGACGAAACCGGACTTGGGGAGGGCCTTAAGGATGATCTGAACCGTACGATACCACTTCATAATTGCACCCACCCCGGGACCGTGTCAACTCATCGAAGGTCAAACGGTCAGGAACACAGATAATTGTCCGTTTCATTCTTTAAATTACTCCAACTTGAGTTTATCCGAACTGAAACGTTGGTCTAATAGGCACCCAAAGGTTTCTACTCGACCATTGGACTGAACCTCAAAAAAGTTACATTGGTTTGGAGTGTAGCGGAATGTTTGTTGGATCGTACCGAGTGTGGAAGGTGTGGGAAGGTGTTCCTCGAGTAATAGTGTGTGTGTGTGTGACTTGTGTGTGTGTGTGTGACGTCGAAAATAAATTTATTTCTATCTGTAACTCAACTATTTCGACACCCTTTTAAAGAACAATCTTTACGTTACCTTTTGGTTTCGTGAAAAGGAGGGGACCCGCTAAAAGGTAAAGATGAGGCAAATGAGGTTGATAAGAGAAGGTTTTAGTGTTGAGTTAAAGTTGACGCGTCTCTACCTCTAAAGATTTCGTTTGGACATAAGAAAAGAACAGACGTGTGATACGAAATAGGTTGGATTTGTCCGTCTAATTTTGTTTGTTTGTTTGTTTTTTTGTTTTTTTTTGGGTTTACACAGAGTCGGGGCCAGAGGTCTTTTCGTGAGGGCAGAGGTCGATAGTTGGATGAGACCACGTGATGACCTGAGTCTCTCAACTCCTTCTCTCTCCTTTCAGGGGGTCGACGCAATATTTCCCGAGTTGAGACGTCAAGACTGAAGGGTGCTTCTGGGGCTGAGAACGACGTCTCATTCGTTATCAACCAATCATTAATTGAGTGGAAGTCACCCACTGACTTCTCTCCTTTTCTTCTCTTATGGGAGCATAATGTTTCCCGTCTCTGCCTCTGTCTCTGTCGCACGGGTCGGCGGATGACGAGAGAAGAACACTGGAGAAGGACTGAGTGGACCTGTCCATCTCCGAAGTGGGCGCGCCGGAGTGGGGTGGGACGGGCCGCGGGTCGGTTAGGGTCCGGAGGGAGGGGAGCGGCCGAAGGTCGACAAAGGGGCCCCTCCCGCGCCCGCCCCAGCCGAGTGAACCGGTTAGCGGAGACCGGGAGGAAGGGAGCGACTCTCGGTTATCTCTCGGAAATGGGTGTCGGCTCCCGGCCCTCCTCCTCGGCGATCAAACCCGACGCCGAACCTGTTCGCAACCGGACAATAGGGAAAATTTTTAGAACTATGTCTCTGTGCGTCAGGTGCCCCGTCACACGAAAAGGCACGCGGACAAACTTAGAACTCAAAGATAGAGATTCACGGAAGAAGGAGAGTTTCATAAGGGGACTTAAGAAGTTCCATTTTTAGGAAACACTGGTCAAAACGATCAGCGAAAAGGTCAGAAAGTCTCAGTGACAGCAGGAATTCACAAAAGGGTCGTCGAGTATTAGGATCGTCGAGGTGAGTCCTGGTGCCTACTTCCGCAGATTCCTGTCCCTGTGACCGCGACTCTGTGGCACTGTTTCTGGAAGACCCCCTTTATTTTGACATAAGAGAGGAGTTCTCTAGGGATAAGACTACTTTTTTGCCTGGGCTGTCGGAACTTCCTCTCTTGTACATGCGGCAGCAAACCCAGAGACCAGAAAATCGACACACACCTTCCATCGCTACTTACACTTCTTTATTTTTACTTCTTCGATGGTTAGTCGAGACGTTGAGGATAGAGGAAGGTTACCGTCTAAAGACCGTGGACATCAATTTTCTAGGCCTTCTTTCATCCGGCTTCTATCATCCACTTTTTTAGGTTTCGAAAGTCCTTCCTTAGAAGGAGATCCTTACCGTTAGTGAAAGTGGTCTATATGGAAAACGAACCTTTTACCTAAAAGGACCTATATAAAATAGGAGCTATGGTTTCCCGTCCTTCTTTTTAATTTTAGTTACGTGTATCATTAACGGTTGTAAAACAATTTCGAGAACGATCCGTGACCCTTAACACGACACGATTAGTAAAAGTATATATTAAAGTAAATAAGAAATAAACTTTTCATCAGCGATAATTATATGTTTAAAAATGTTTCTCCTCTTTACTGAACGAGTTCTAGTACATCGAGCCTGAACCGTCTCGTGCCTAAAGTTGAGTCCGTCATACTACAGTTCAAACGGAACATAATTATACTACGGTTAGTAAGAGATAAAACCTCTTTTTAGGATTCATCCTTTGCAGTTCATGTGTCTATTACACGTCCAGATTAAGATTATTGATCTAAGTGGGAAGAACTGAGTAAAGACAGAACATCGACAAAGACAGTAAATCTTACTGTGTGCTGAAAGTAGAAAAGGGACACACTAGAGACGTCAACACTAGTAACGTCTTCCCGTCACTAGTACCCCGATTTCATGTCTTTTTCGTCCCGTCCTGATCACTCCTCTTTCCTGCAAACTCCTTCGGACCTTATTGAGTCGTGGATAGTCACGTACACCTATTGTCTCGACGGACTCGTAAATCAGTCGACTGACTACTAGAGAGAAGGACTACACAGTAAGTTTATACATACTACAGTATTATGATTGTTTTGTCCTTCCCGTAGAGGTTTAGTCAAGTTACGTTGATCTCAATGTGGGTTCCTAAGTCAGTGACTTCGACTAGGTCGAAGTATCCACACGCTAAACTTATAAACGATTTTTTTTTTACGTAACTGAATACTCGTAATTGGAGTTTCTACTCTCCTCCGTATCAGAACAAACACTTGTCAAAAAGTCAAATATCATTTTAATCTTATTAATCCTTCTCGGGGATAGAAAAGGGTCCATCTCCATCCCTGTATCTGTTTACTAGAATGATAACGAGAGAAGGGAAAAATTTTTTTTAAAGAAAAACTTTTAATACTTTATAAAGTCTATGAAACCGTATTGTTTGTCGTGACATGGATTATCTTGTAATTGTAATGTCATCTCCAACGAATGTTTGAAACGAGGAGGTAAGGAAGGACGGAGGAGTTTTGTCTGTATGTCAGATCGACTTTGTTTAACGATAAGACTTACACCACAAAAAGTAAGAGGTATAGCAATTTACAAAAGGAACCTTAGAACAAAACAAAAATAAACGAAAATAATGAAACCACGTCCTCTTTATAGTCCAGAGACTCAAAGGTTCTCTTAACCCTTCCTCCAGACCTGATACCCTTTCTCCTAAAGGTTCCAATTTTCGTGGACTCTCTGATTCCGAGGCACCAACTACATCCAGTAGTGAACTCTCCTCGTATACAACAAAGAAACATACACTTAAGGACAAACTACTGGATTGACACCTTAGATTAATGTCAGGTCGAGGAGACTGAGTAGGTAGAGGAATGAAGAGGCAGGAACGTACGACGACGCCATGTCAGTAGAAGAGGTGACAGTCTTTGATCAAATAAAGGAAAAAGTCATGTCGAAGGAGCACCTCCTTTGAGTGAGAAAGGAGAAACCCGAGTAACATTTCAACCTGAGAGACATTTTGTGTCACCTGGAGGTAGACTGGTAAGTACTATGAATGAGTAAGTGTAGTGTCAGTGTAGTCACTGATCGTCACGGAAAGGAGAGGAAAAGGAGAGGTGTCCCCCCCCCCCTTTTTTTCACTTCAGTGAAACTTGTACATAATAGTGGTCGGGATCCTTTGTGACCCACGGGTGATACAAGTGTCACATCCCGTGCCATGAGGTACAATCCAGAGACTTTCATGAAGATAGTCCCTCTCTCTTCCAAAATAAGTAGTTCATCATCGATCTTGAACGAAAGTTCTCTTTTACCAACCCTTTCCTAAGTCTACTCCTACTGATATTAAACCGATACTCGGTTCCTTAACTATCCCTTAAGGTACACCTTAATTCCCTAGTTCATCTAGTGGTTCAAGAGTGGTTTGACTATAATCACAATTCGGACTTTATTAATCTACCCTCGGTTTTCCGTATTAATTCGCCTAAACCTACTTCAAAACTTTACTGAATCAACAATTCATTAACGAGTATCATTGAAAAAAGGGGCGAACCGGGTGGATGGTACTCTTGAATCTCCTAAGTCATCAGGAAAAGAAGGGTCCTGATTATTTTCAAACCCCCGACTCTAGTAGATCATCGTAGTCACTCAAAACATTCCTTACGGTTTAGAATTGTACAAGCCTTACCTTGGACAGAATCGGGACCGGAGAGACGAGATAGGGGTACGGTCGATCAACGGAGTGGGCCTGAGTCATGAAGTTTGACAGGGGAGTATAGAGGACACTCTAGTGAGAGTATTGACGGACGTTGAGAAGAGGTGAGACTAGTCCTGAAGTGATAAACATCCTAGTGTCTGGTGATTTCCACCTTCTTTGATATCTTCAAGGAACAAAGGACAGAGAGTAAAATATTTCCGTGTAAACTTAACGGTAAAACGACTAATTTTATGAAACCCCCATAAAAGTATCGCAAGTCTTAGTTTAAGTTCCAGGGACACACCGTATTTTTCTGGAAGTATTTGACCCAGATGTACAAAAAGGGTGGTGTATAAACAGGTAAAAGAAATAATGTCAGTGTAGATTAAAAAGACTTTGACAGTAGGAAAGTACGATGACCGGACGTGGGAAACGAACCTGGGTAAGGGATAACCCTTATAACCGTTATAACCTGGGATAAGAGGACCAAATGAGAGTCGGAAGGAAGTTCAAAGTCGGGTTCGTGGTGGAAAACCTTATCTTACAACCTTACAACCCACGACGAAGTAACATTAGACAATTGTTTTACTTGTAATAAAGAACTAAATTGGGTGATCCTACATTAACAGGAGAAAGAGAGGTACTTTTTAAACTTGACTACTATAAAATGTGACGTCATTAAATTTTGTATAGACCATTACCCGACTGACTAAAGGTAAGAGAAAGACTTTTACGAAGATTGTAAGAAATAAATAATAATATCTATGGATATGACTTTTTAACAAATTACTTATTCTTTATAGTCCAAATCGTCATAAATGTTTCTTGACACCAATAACGGTATAAATTGGGACCTTTTACGATCCCTCGTATTTACCTATTATAAACCTAGAGGGTCGTTCGAGAATTATCGAGATATGTTTTAGTAAACAACTTTAACAGTTAAATTCTTAAATAAAAGAAAGAGTCTGAATAATAAAGAACCTTATGAAAAGTGTCTTAAACATAATTCATATAATATTGATATTAAATCACTAAAAAAAAGTAACAAACGTCATACCTTATGTATGAATATAATACCACTGTCAATATTCGGTCTGTCTACCTAATCTGACATTGGTAAAGGGAGACTAGACGATCACAGATCCATGAGTCTTTGCATTTGAAATTGAAAGATGAGGTGCACAATCTTAAAAGACGAGAACGAAAAATTTTTAAAAATTAGTAACCTAAGGAAGTTCAGTGATTGTAGAGAAGTGTTCTTCCAACCGTAACGTCTAGTTAGTTGTACCGTCTCATCCTCCTACCCCTTGAGGGGTGGGGATACACTTGTGTAGTTTTTATTTACATGTACACCTCGTGAAGAAAGACTTTTGATTGACTTCAACCAAAGAAGTTACGACATTCTTTGTGTGTGTGTATTAGTCTATCCTTCCTTTCTTTTCACTAGTACAGACTTGGACACTGTCCCCCTTTCCCTCTAATACGTCCGTCTCTGGGTGGGACCCCTCATTCACCAAACCCGGTGTCTAACCCGTGGGGTCAGGACCCCAGGATGGGTCCCCTCTACTCTGGGGAACCGACCAGTATCCTTATTACCCTGATTGTCCTCCCGCCTCCTTTGGGACTTGAGACGAGAACTCCGCACGTACGTACGACCGAACAGGAGTTCCGTGTCGATTATCCTACCTTACTTCTGACAGGATCACAGACGACCCAAAGGGGACTGGTGAAGTCGTGTACGGGGTCGAACTCGGTTCACTTACCAAGTCAGGACAAATGAGGTTCAACCTCGAACCGTGTTAGTGTCTTTCTTTTTATTCTTTTCGTGTTTGTGTACCTATGATTTATTGAACGATGAATTTTTGGTCACCTAGTTAATTAAATAGTTTCTCCTTAGTCTTAGTAAATTCTATTTACTTTTACCTTCGTTTCGAAAGGTTTTAGGTACTCTACGTCGTTTTCGCAAGATTTTCCCTCCAAATACCACTATGTCCGGAAAGAGTTCTTTGTTCTCTTTTAGAGTTTTTTTGGATGGTAGATTTCCTTAATCTTTTTCTTCTTTTTCGGGTCTCAGTTGTCTTCTTTTCTTTATTATGTCTAATCTCTTCTCTATTTATTTTATCTCTAGGGTTTTGTTATCTTTTCTAGTCACTTTAATTCGATATAAAAAATTTCTATGTTAACTATTTGGAGATCGATCTGAGTAGTTCTTCTTTTCTCTCTTGTGAGTTTTAGTCTTTACAACCTTCTCTTACTATACTTAACAATATATGGTTACTTGACCTGTTGGATCTTCTTTACCTGTTTACAGATCTTTGTCTATTGGACGGTTCTGACTTAGTTCTTCTTTCTGTTAAACTTGTCTGACTAATGGTCATCATTTTAACTTAAACATTGGCTTTTTTGAGGGTCGTTTGTTTTCAGATCCTGACTTTCCGAAGCGTCTCCCTTAAGATGGTTTGTGAATTTCTTCTCAATTATGGATAGGAAGAGTTTGATAAATTTTTTTTAACTCCTTTTATCTAGTGAGAATTTAAGTAAGGTACTCTGGTGGTCTTAGACCAAAGACTATGGTTTTCGTCTGTTTTTGTCATACTTTTTCTTTTAATGTCCGGTTAAAGAGACTACTTATATCTACGACTTTATTAGTAGTTTTATAATCTTTTGGTTTAGGTTGTTATATACTGTCCTAACATGTAGGACTAGTTGACCCTAAATAAGGTCTCAATGTTCTTACCTGTTATAAGTGTTTAGTTAGTTACATTAAGTACTATAATTGTTTTCCTTCTTATTTTTAGTGTACTGGTAGAGTTATTTACGTCTATTTCGTAAACTGTTTTCAGTTGCAGGCATTTACTATTTTTACGAGTAGTTTCAACCAGATCTCCCTTATATCGAGTTGTAGATTGTGGTATAAGTTACCACTTTTCAACTGTCTAAAAGAAGATTTAAGTCCTTGTTTTTTTTCTACGGGTAAGAGTGATAAAAATAACCTTCAGGATCGGTGTCTTTAGTCTATTCTTTTTCTTTATTTTCCTTAGGTTTGACCCTCCCTTCTTTGTTGTGACAGTGATAAACGACCACCGTACTATCATATGCAAACTTGTCAAGATACTTCTGGATGTTCTGGAGGATCTTGATTGTGGGTTTTTTCTACAGAAAAGTAGTATCCCCTAACCTTGCGTTTTCATCCTCCAGTTCTCTATAGACCTCATTGTCCGTTCAAACCGGAACCTTATGTTTTACTTCGGCCCGTTTCCGATTGTCTCAAAACGGTTCTCTTACGTGACCAGTATCGTTTGTGGGAAAAAGTTGTTGTGTTCTCTACTGAGATGTGTACCTGTAGTGGTCTACTAGTTATGGCTTTAGTATAACTAATATAAGAAACGTCGGTTTCTAACTCTTCGTGATATGTCAGTCGCTTTTGTTCTGACCCTCGACTGACACCGAGTCTAGTACTTGAGGAATAACGGTTTAAGTCTGAATTTAACTTCTTTCATCCCTTTTAGTGATCTAGTAAATCCAAACTGGATTTAGTTTAGGGAATACTAATATGTCACCTTCACTCTTTATCTAAGTTCCTTAATCTAGACTGTCTGTCTTACGGACTTCTTGATACCTGTCTCCAAGTATTGTAACATGTCCAGTGTCACTAGTTTTGGTAGGGGTTCTTCTTCTTTGAGTTTTTCCGTTTTACCGACAGATTCCTCCAGAATGTTTATCGACTCTTTTCTTCTCTTCGTTTTTCGTTTCCTCTTTTCCTTTCTGTACGGGTAGACTTACGTCTCAAGGTTTCTTATCGTTCCTCTCTATTCTTTCGGACAGAGTTACCAATTACGTTTCTTTATCTCCTTTTGTTATCTTACCCTTTCTGATCTCTAGAGAAGTTCTTTTAAGCTCTATGGTTCCCTTTAAAGTACGTTTCTACCCGTGTTATTTCCTGTCTTTACCATACCTGGATTGTCTCCGTCTTCTTTGATTCTTCTCCACCGTTCTTATGTGTCTTCTTGACATATTTTTTCTAGAAGTACTGGGTATCTATTGGTACTACTACACTAGTGAGTGGATCTCGGTCTGTAGGACCTCACGTTTCAGTTCACCCAGAATCCTTCTTAGTAATACTTGTTTCGATCACCTCCACTACCTTAAGGTCAACTCGATAAAGTTTAGAACTTTCTACTACGACACTTTCACGAAGTGAGTTATGCGGTCGTTTAACCTTTTGAGTCGTCACCGGTGTCCATACCTTTTCCAGTCGAAAGTAAGGTCAAGGTCTCTTTCCGTTACGGTTTCTTACGAGTTTGATGACGTGTTAACGTGAGTAGAGTGTACGACCGTTTCATTACGAGTTTTAAGAGGGTCACTCCGAAGTTGTCATACACTTGGTTCTTGAAGGTCTATCAGTTTGACCTAAATCTTTTCCGTCTCCTTGGTCTCTAGTTTAACGGTTGTAAGTAACCTAGTATCTTCTCTTTCTCTTAAGGTCTTCTGGAGTCTGAAAACGAAGTAACTACGATTTCGGAAGCTTATACACCTAATGTTTTTTGACACCTTTTAAGAATTTGTCTACCTTTATGGTCTGGTGGAATGGACGGAGGACTCTTTAGACATCCGTCCAAGTCTTCGTTGTCAATCTTGGTCTGTACCTTGTTGTCTGACCAAGGTTTAACCCTTTCGTCATACATTTCCGACATATAACAGTGGAACCAACAAATTGAATATACGTGTCATCTAGTACGTTTTACGACTCGACCTTCTTCGTGTTCGACCTTAGTTCTAACGTCCCTCTTTATAGTTATTGGAGTCTATTCATCTACTGTGGTGGGAATACCGTCTTTCGTTTTTCCTTGATTTCTCGGAGAACTACTTTCACTTTCTCCTCTCACTTTTTCGACCGAATTTTGAGTTGTAAACCTTTTGATTCTAGTACCGTAGACCAGGGTAGTGAAGTACCTTTTATCTACCCCTTTGTCACCTTCGTCATAGTCTGAAATAAAAAACCCCGAGGTTTTAGTGACGTCTACCACTGACGTCGGTACTTTAATTTTCTGCGAACGAGGAACGTTCTTTTCGATACTGTTTGGATCTGTCGTATAATTTTTCGTCTCTGTGATGAATCGGTTGTTTTAAGGTGGATCAATTTCGATACCAAAAAAGTTATCAGTACATACCTACACTCTCAACCTGGTATTACTGACTCTCGACTTCTTGACTACGAAAACTTGACACCATAACCTCTTCTGAGAACTCTCAGGGAACCTGTCGTTCTTCTCGTTTGGTCAGGTAGGATTTCCTTTAGTCAGGACTTTTAAGTAACCTGCCTCACTACGACTTCAACTTCGAGGTTATGAAACCGGTAGACTATGCTTCTTCACTGAGGAACCTTTTCTAGGACGACGACCGTTTCTAACTTCCACCTTCCTCTTCCCCTACCGTCTCCTACTCTACCAACCTACCGGAGTGACTCAGTCACTTGTACTCAAACTCGTTAGAGGTCTTCAACCACTACCTGTCCCTTCAGATCACACGACGTCAGATACCCCAGTGTTTCTCATCCTGTACTGACTCACTAACTTGACTTGACTATGATATGCATCTTTTGGAATTTCTTAAGTATGTGTTTTTTGGATAATCTTAATTGTTTACTTAAGTCATTTCAAAGTGCTATGTTTTAATTATATGTCTTTAGACAACGTGAAGATGTGGGATTGTCACCTGATAGTCTTTCTCTATCCTTCGATAGATCCTTCGAACTCAGCGGTAAAAAGGTTCCGGTGGGAAAGAAGAAAGGAGTGTGAAAGATAAGAAGAGACAAAGAATATAAAAGTCTATTGAAACGGTGTTTTAATCTTTTTAAACCATTCTTTTGTCATCGGTTACCCGTCCTTGAGGTATAAAGATAGTGGTTTAAACACTTGAATGGAAAGAAACGTTGTCAAAAGAAGGAAAAACAATGTTGGTTTCTTCACAATAAGGATATCTTAGGTTAGTACATGAGACCTAGAGTAGAATACTTGAGATAGGGATACTAAGATAGAATATGTAGTAGTAAAACTGGAAGGATGATACCAAAATCTTTTCCGTCTCCTTGGTCTCTAGTTTAACGTTTGTAGGCGACCTAGTACCTTTTTCGTTCTCTCAAGGTCTTTTTGTAGATAAAGACGAAATAACTGATACGGTTTCGGAAACTGACACACCTAGTGTTATTTGACACCTTTTAAGACTTTCTCTACCCTTATGGTCTGGTGGACTGGACGGAGAAGTCTTTGGATATACGTCCAGTCCTTCGTTGTCAATCTTGACCTGTACCTTGTTGTTTGACCAAGGTTTATTCCTTTCCTCATGCAGTTCTGACATATAACAGTGAGACGAATAAATTGAATATACGTCTCATGTAGTACTCTTTGCGACCTGACCTTCTTCGTGTTCGACCTTAGTTCTAACGACCCTCTTTAGAGTCATTGGAGTCTATACGTTTACTGTGGTGGGAATACCGTCTTTCACTTCTCCTCGATTTTTCGGAGAACTACTTTCACTTTCTCCTCACTTTTTCAACCGAATTTCGAGTTGTAAGTCTTTTGCTTCTAGTACCGTAGGTCAGGGTAGTGAAGTACCCTTTATCTACCCCTTTGTCACCTTTGTCACAGTCTGAAATAAAAACCCCCGAGACGTTAGTGACGTCTACTACTAACGTCGGTACTTTAACTTTCTGCGAATGAGGAACCTTCCTTTCAATACTGGTTGGATCTATCATATAAGTTTTCGTCTCTGTAATGAAACGACTGATTCCAGGTAGATCAGTTCCGAGACCAAAAAGGACACCAGTACATACCTACACTCTCAACCTGACACTTCTTTCCACTTGCGACTTCTTAACTACGAAATCTTGACACCACAACCTCTTCTGAGAACTCTCAGGGAACCTGACGTTCCTCTAGGTTGGTCAGGTAAGACTTCCTCTAGTTGGGACCCTAAAGAAACCTTCCTTACTACGATTTCGACTTTGAGGTCATGAGACCGGTGGAGTACGCTTCTCAACTGAGTAACCTTTTCTGACACTACGACCCTCCCTAACCCCCGTCCTCCTCTTCCCCTGCTGTCTCCTACTCTACCGACCTACCGCAGTACCTGAGCTACCTGCACTCAGACTCACTTGAGGCCCTCTACCACTACTTGTCCCTCCGGACCGCACGACGCTAAGTACCCCAGCGTTTCTCAACCTGTGCTGACTCGCTGACTTGACTGACTGACTGACTGATTATATTAAGGACGCTCGTAAGTTCATATGTTTGGTATCATATCATAGAGACTTCGGGTTGACGGATTAAAAAAGGGGAAGAAAACGTAATTTATTTACGATACCTCTCAATTGCGGAACTTTATATGATACAAATGAGAAGAAAAAGATATGTAGAAAAAACAGAGAGGTGAGGTGGGTAATACATTTAGAGGAGAGTTTTGTAAGTCCATATCATTCATCATAAGATACGTAAAGTAGGAATTCTTTACAAAGGGTCCCGTAAGACTAGATGAAAGTAAACCTATCGAACAACGTACGAACAGTGAAATTATAGACGGAAATAGTAGGATGACCCTTTTTAGGAAAGTGAAGAAAGAAAACAATATAATGGATCTAGAGTATATAAGGAGAAAGAACTCAATTGAGGGATGAAAACCGTTTTATGAAAGAGGTCATAGAAGGACTCTTTCTCACGTATCCGAGGATATATAGACTTTTTTCTAGAGACAAGACAGATGTGTAAACCAACGATTAAACCGACCCATATTTAAAATCCGATCGAAATTAAAATCCGATCCGATATTTACAGACGATCGAAAGTCACAACGACAACTTTTCGGGTTTCCTAAACAAAGATTTAAATCCCGAAAGAGAAACAAAGGTCTTAAGAGTTCAAAAGTACTACTACACCAAACCTTACCTAGATGTAACATACAACCCATGAGTTAGTTAGGAAGGTTAGATTTTAGAGAACTGGACGTCAGGACCCTATAAAACAACTTAATAAAAAGACTACTTAAGGAAGGTAGGTAAAAGAGACAAGAAAGAAAATCCTTGAAGATGACAAACCTACAACATAGAGGATCTGGAGAGAGAGAGAGAAACGATGACTCTCGAAAGAATTTTAAATGGACACCGAAAGACAACGTAAAAGAAAGGTGATAACATAAAAATAAAAGATTCTTGATGACAAACAAAAACTTAAAACCAGTATAAAAAGATATAAAAGTAACTACGTTTTAGAAGAGAATGATGAAATTCTTAACTATATATTTATAATACAATCATAAAAAGACAGAGGTGTCTGAGACCAAAGAGGTTCCATGAAAAAAGAGTAAACAAAAGTGAAAACACAAAGAAAAATTTCTTATAGAAGTCAACAGACTACTAAGAACTGATAGGTTCTTTACCTAAGAATAGTTTAAATTCTTAGACCGTTTTTGACTGATTTAAAACACCACGTCTACCTCGACCAAATGAAACTTCCAATGATATGTCACTGGTACATCCCGGTAGATTAGCCTTTTAGAAACTACAGTTATAGTGATCAGAAAAAACAACCACACCGAGGAGTCTCTTCTCAAAAGGTTTTAGTACTGATTTCCCGTATTAAGATCGTCGATCGTAAGAACCTCGGATCACTGTCTTCTTCCAACAACCAGAGTTGTAAATCTATATTATTGTGACGTAGTAGAAGAAGTAAAATCATGTCTCTGGGACTCCTGAAGGGACCACCGAGTCTGACATTTCTCAGACGGACGTCACGTCCTCTGGGTCCAAGGTAGGGACCCAACCCTTCTAGGGGACCTCCTCCCGTACCGTTGGGTAAGTTCATAAGAACGGACCTCTTAGGGCACCTGTCTCCTCGGATCGTCCGATGTCAGGTACCCCAACGTTCCTCAGTCTGTGCTGACTCGTTGAAGCGTAGTGGGGTCGTAGCCTCCCCTGTATCGTTCGAGAATCAACGAGTCTCACTTTCTCTGGGCTTTCTAGATAAAAATTTGGTCTAAGAGGTAAAAGTGCTAAAAAAGGGTGTGAAGACACAGATCGTCATAATCATGGTGGTCAAAAACTTGACCACCACCCCCCCTCGAGGTACCCTTTTTATCTTAACGACCGAATTGTACGTTCAAAAAGTTTAGACGATACAGTCAAAACAAGTTTCTTACAAGTTTGATGACCTGTTAACGTGAGTAAAGGGTACGATCATTCCTTTATGCGAGTTTTAGGAAGTTCGATCCGAAATCGTCATGAACTCGTCTCTTGAAGGTGTACATGTTCGACTCAAATCCTTTCCGTCTCCTTGGTCTCTAGTTTAACGGTTGTAAACAACCTAGTATCTCTTTCGTTTTCTTAAGGTCTTTTTGTAGATGAAGGCGAAGTAACTGATATGTCTTCGGAAACTGATACACCTAGTGTTATTCGACACTTTTTAAGAATTTCTCTACCCTTATGGTCTGGTAGAATGGACAGAGGACTCTTTGAACATGTGCCTACCCAGTTCTTCGATGTCAATCTTGGTCGGTACCTTGTTGACTGATCAAGTTACAACCCTTTTCTAGTGTTGTTCCGACATATAACAGTGGGACAAATAAATTGAATACACGTCTCATGTAGTACTCCTTGTGGTCCGACATACTCAGTGTACGACCTTAGTTCTAAAGACCCTCTTTGTAGTTGTTGGAGTCCACACGTATACTATGGTGAGATTACCGTCTTTCGTTTCTCCTTGATTTCTCGGAGAACTCTCACTTTCTCCTCTTACATTTTCAACCACATTTTGAGTTGTAAGTTTTTGATTCTAGTACCGTAGACCAGGGTAGTGAAGTACTGTTTATCTTCCCCTTTTTCATCTTCGTCACTGTCTAAAAAGAGAAGAACCCGTGGTTTTAGTGACGTCTACCACTGAAGTCGGTACTTTAATCTTCTGTAAACGAAGAACCTACCTTTCGATACTGTTTGGAACTGTCGTATACTTTTTCGTTCCTGTAGTGAAACGACTGTTTCCAGGTAGATCGGTTTCGATACCAGAAAGGTCATCAGTATATGTCTCCATTACAACCTGGTATTTCTTCCGACTCACGACTTCTTTAACTACGAAAACTTGACACCACGACCTCTTCTAAGAACTCTCAGGGAACCAGTCGTTCCTTTAGTTCGGTCAAGTAGGATTTCCTTTAGTTGGGACTTGTGAGTAACCTTCCTGACTACGACTTCGACTTCAAGGTTATGAAACCGGTGAACTACGTTTGTCGACTGAGTGACCTATTCTGGGTCTACGACCCTTTCTGACTTCCGTTTTCCTCTTCCCCCGCCGTCTCCTACTCTACCAATCTATCGTAGTGACTGAGTTACCTACACTTGAACCCGTTTGAAGCCCTCTCACTCCCTGTCCGGACCACACGACGTCAGGTACCCCAGTACCTGTCGACCTGTGTTGAAGTACTGAGTTGTCGTTGTCCAGTCTATAGTGAATAGGTTGGAGACCGATCGAAGGTATTAAAACAACGATTATAGATGGTAAAGAAACAGAAACTCTCAAATACGGAAAACTTTGGGGTATTAATAGTAAATTACGTCAAAACTCTCTTGTCTGTTAGTTATTTATACAATTTGGACGAGAGAAATTCGTCTGTAGGATAAATGAGATTCGGTGTAGGTAGACGGAGGAAAGAAATAAGGAGACTTTATCGAGAACACTTCAAGTAGTTACTCAGTATCTAACGGTTTAAAATGTCTGAGAAATAAACTAAAGAAGGTAAGAACATAGAAGATTGATATCCAGTTCTTCAGGTTTTAAATATAAAACTAGAAACCTGTATAAAAAACTTGAAGTCAGGATATCAACGGATATACTGTAGAGGAAAGTCTCCTACGTGTTTGTAGAATTGGGATTGTACAGGTTTCAGAATAAAAAAGATAAGGAGGTTTATAAGAAGGGAAGGTAGAAGGTACCCAGTTATTTACAGTGAAAGTAGATGGTCTATGAACTCATTTTCGGAACTCTTTGTAAGATCTACGAAGGGATGATAAGGAGTACAGTGGTTCAGAACCTCTCTAGGATAGAGATTTTATTTAGAATTTTGTTCGGAGAAGACAACTGTAAATGGACTAAGTTCGATAGTAGGTAAATAATCGAAAACTAAGAACTTCTTCAAAAGTTCGGAGAGACTAGGAGTCATTGGTATGGATGTTTTGTGTCTTATTATTGTAGATAGAGTATCTCGATAACATGTACTCTATTATGTACTTTTACAAGACATGTAACAGTCATGAGTTGTTTACGATAATATTAATAATGGTGATAGTAGTAGTGAATACATCCAATACCGTCAAGTCAAGTCAAGTCAGCGAGTCAGCACAGGCTGAGGGACGTTGGGGTACTTACGGTCGTGCGGTCCGGAGGGACAGGTAGTGGTAGAGGGCCTCAAGTGAGTCTGAGTACAGGTAGCTCGGTCACTACAGTAGGTCGGTAGAGTAGGAGACAGCAGGGGAAGAGGAGGACGGGGGTTAGGGAGGGTCGTAGTGTCAGAAAAGGTTACTCAGTTGAGAAGCGTACTCCACCGGTTTCATGACCTCAAAGTCGAAATCGTAGTAAGGAAGGTTTCTTTAGGGTCCCAACTAGAGGAAGTCTTACCTGACCAACCTAGAGGAACGTCAGGTTCCCTGAGAGTTCTCAGAAGAGGTTGTGGTGTCAAGATTTCGTAGTTAAGAAGTCACGAGTCGGAAGAAGTGTCAGGTTGAGAGTGTAGGTATGTACTGATAACCTTTTTGACATCGGAACTGATCTACCTGGAATCAGTCGTTTCATCAGAGACGAAAACTTATATAATAGATCCAACCAGTATTGAAAAGAAGGTTCCTCACATCGAAGGAGAATTGACCAGAAGGTGAATGTTACAACGGGGGAATTAGGTAAAGGATGTCTTGTTAATGTTATTGAACCTATTTGTATTTAGACTAGGGAAAGGATTTCACGAAATTACACGAGGGTTACGAGAATCGTATAAGGATTTATTGTGTCATTGTAGTAAGTAACTATACAAGTAAGTAAGTTTATTTATAACTTACAGATTATATTTAGGTCGTTGAATAATCCACAACTCTTATGTTACCATTATACTTTCTTGACTAGAGACGGGAGCACCTGTTCGATAAACCCCTGTGTTTATATTTTATTCGTTTATTTTACATTTATACTTAATCTCATAACGAATTCTATCGAATATCTATGACGTTAGAGTTACGAACGACGATTTTGAACTAGAGTTTAAGGAGAAAGGGAGAAATGTTGTGATACCGGTGTGACCAGACCTTTTAAAAAGTAAAAGAGGTCATTTATCACAAACGTTTACAATTTTGGGGATGAACCTTGTTACAAGAATGGGTAGTTGACTGAATTTGAGGACAAGTACGAAAACCAAAATCGAATTTACAGTGAAGGAGTCTTTCTGAAAGGGTCTAATTAGTGAAAACTTAATCCAAGAGGATGAAGTAATAAGAATAAAGTAAAGAAAAATTGTGGTTTTTGTGAAACATAACCTCATATCGGTTAATTGTTACAACACTATCAAAGTCTACTTATCACTTCCCTGTATCAGTATGTATATGTACAAATACAAGAGAGGGTTTGGGGTGACGGCAGGTCCGACCGTGTATTGTAACTCGTCTCAAGGTGCACGATATGTTAGCCAAAAACGACCAATAGATAAAATTTATATCGTCACACATGTACCGGAAGGGTTTCAGAAGTTGATAGGGAAGGGGGACCGTTGGTACTCAAACAAAAGATTCAGACACTCAGAGGTAGACAAAACATTCATTCAAGTAAACATATTAAAGAAAAATCTAAGGTGTATATTCCTTACAGTATACTATAAAGAGAAAGAGACAGACCGAATGAAGTGAGTCATACTGCGAGAGATCCAGGTAGGTACAACAACCTTTTACTGGAGTAAAGTAAGAAAAATTACCGACTCATTATAAGGTAACACACACACACACACACACACACACACACACACACACATTTATATATATGATGTAGAAGAGGTAAGTAAGGAGACAGTTACCTCTAAACCCGACAAAGGTACAGAACCGGTAACATTTGTCACGACGTTACTTGTAACCCCTCGTACATAGAGAAACCCGGTATAAAAAGAGACTTATATACGGGTCGTCACCCTAACGTCCCAGTGACCATCGAGATAAAAAACAGAAAATCCCTCGTAGGTATAACAAGAGGTATTACCGACATGGTTAAATGTAAGGGTGGTTGTCACGTCTTCCCAAGGGTAAAGAGATGTGGGAGAACTCGTAAACAACAAACACCTAAAAAACTGCTATCGGTAAGACTAACCACACTCCACTATAGAGTAATACCGAAACTAAACGTAGAGAGATTATTGATCACTAAAACTTGTAGAAAGGTGCACGGATAGCCGGTAGACATACAGGAAAACTACTTTACAGATAAGGTCAGAAGACTGGTAAAGAACTCACCTGACAAACAAAACTTCGATAGTTCACGGTATTTGACATTTAAAACCTCTGATTAGGAAATAGTCAGTGTAGTAAACGTTTATAAAAGAGGTTAAGACACCCAAAACAACAACAACAAATACGTTTTTGAAAACTCAAATTCATCCAGGGTAAACAAATAAAAACGAAAATAAAAGTAATAAGACCTCTACCTAATTTTTTTTTGTCTAAAACGACACTAAATACAGTCTCTAACAAAACGTCAAAAGGAGAGTCTCTTTTAAAATATTACAGACCAGATTATAAATCCAGAAATTAGGTAAAGCTCGAATAAAACACATACCTCAATTCCTTACTATATTAAAGTAAGAAAATGTACACCGACAGGTCAAAAGGGTCGTGTTAAAACACTTCTCTGACAGAAAGGTTGTAACACATCAGAACGGAGGAAACAGTATCTAATTCACTGATATCCACGTACCTGAATAAAGACCCAAAAGATAGGATAAGGTAATAGATATAAAGATAAAAACACGGTCATGGCATGACAAAACTACTAACATCGAAACATCATATCAGACTTCTGTCCCACGGACTAAGGAGGTCATACTCGAAAGAAAAAGTTTTAACGAAACCCATAAGTCTCAGAAAACACAAAGGTATGTTTAAAATTCCAAAAAAAAAAACAACAACAACAAGACCAAGGTACTTTTTACAGTAACCATTAAACTGTCCCTAACACAATTTATACATCCAACGGAACCCATGATATCAGTAAAACTGTTATAACTAAGAAGGTTAGGTACTTGTACCATATAGAAAGGTAAACAAATACAGAATAAACTAAAGAAAGTTTTCGTAGAATATCAAATGTCTCATGTCCAGATAACAGAGGAATCTATCCAAATAAGGATCCGTAAAATAAGAAACACTACGTTACCAATTACCTTAACGAATAACTTAAAGAGAAAGACTATAAAGTAACAGTCACACATCTTTACGTTGTCTGAAGACACATAATTAAAAAGTTGACAAGTCAAGTCAACGAGTCAGTACGGACTGATAAACGGTGGGGTACTTGGTACGATGCGGTCCAGAGGGACAGGTAGTGGTTGAGGACCTCAGGTGGGTTTGGGTACAGGTAACACAGCCACTACGGAAGATTGGTAGAGTAGGAGACAACAGGGGAAGAGGACGGGAGTTAGAAAGGGTCGTAGTCCCAGAAAAGTTTACTCAGTCGAGAAGCGTAGTCCACCGGTTTCATAACCTCAAAGTCGAAGTTGTAGTCAGGGAAGTTGTTTGTGGGTCCTGACTAGAGGAAATCCTACCTGACCAACCTAGAGGAACGTCAGGTTTCCTGAGAGTTCTCAGAAGAGGTTGTGGTGTCAAGTTTTCGTAGTTAAGAAGCCGTGAGTCGAAAGAAATATCAGGTTGAGAGTGTAGGCATGTACTGGTAACCTTTTTGGTATCGGAACTGATCTGCCTGGAAACAACCGTTTCATTACAGAGACGAAAAATTATACGACAGATCCAACGAGTATTGAAAGAAAAGTTCCTCGTTCGCAGAAAATTAAAGTACCGACGTTAGTGGTAGACGTCACTAAACCCTCGGGTCTTTTTATTTCAGTCGGTGAGAAAGGGGTAGATAAACGGTACTTTACTACCCTGACCTACGGTACTAGAAGTAAAAGACTTACAACAAAATTCGGTTGAAAAAGTGAGAGAGGAAAGTAAAATTAGTTCTCCGAGAAATCAAGAAGTGAAAGACAGTATTTCCACCACAGTAGACGTATAGACTCCAATAACTATAAAGAGGGTCGTTAGAACTAAGGTCGAACACGAAGGAGGTCGGGTCGTAAAGAGTACTACATCAGACGTATCTTCAATTTATTCTTCCCACTGTTATATGTCGGAACTACATGAGGAAAAGGATAAACCTTGGTCAGACAACAAGGTACAGGTCAAGATTGATAACGAAGGACTGGACATATGTCTAAAGAGTTGTCCGTCCAGTCCACCAGACCATAAGGGTAGAGAAAGTCTTAAAAGGTGTCAAATAACACTATGTGTGTCAGTTTACGAAACCGTATCAGTTATTTCGTCTTTATCCAAAAAAAGACCTTGAGAGAACGAAAAAGTTACTAGGTCGTCTACAACCGTTAAACTAGAGACCAACATTGACTTTGAAATGGTTTAAATAACTACCCAAGAGCATCAAGAGACTATCGTAGAAATCTCAACAGATACATATCATAGTACAGTAGACGTTTGTTACTGTCAAATCGAAGAAAAGGTTAAACCTAAGGGAAACGAAGAAAAAGAAAAGACTAACGACATCGATCATGAAGGTTTTGATACAACTTATTTTCACCACTCTCACCTACGGGAACAGAATAACGACTAGGAACTCCCTTACGAAAGTCGAAAAGCGGTGACTCATACTACGATCGACATCCATACAGTATATATCTGACATAATATAACTCCATATAAGGGAGATACGGGTGAAAGACCTCTTAAAAATAATATTTACCCACGACTTAAAACAGTTTTCGGAAAGGACGTAGATGACTCTATTAGTATACCAAAAATAAGAAGTTAAACAACTATACCACATAGTGAAACTGACTAAACACTTATAACTTTTTATGGGGTATAAGAGAAGTATCGTGGACCTAAAGATAAGGAAATATTGTAACAAAGAGATGGGGGTGGAGTACATAATGGTAGTAGATCACGTAAAGGATCTTGTTTTAATGGTAATTTTTTACGCATAACTCACTTACTGATAGAAACATTGGGACTATCCTCACTTTCAGTGAGTCAGCACAGACTGAGAACACTGGGGTACCTGACATCGAATGGTCCGAGGAGATAAGTACCTTGAAAGGTCCGTTCTTATGACCTTCCCCAACGGTAATCCATCAGTTATAGTATAACATGTTCTACATCTTGATCTCTTTTAACGAATTGTTAAATGAAATCGACACAGAACGGTTTAAATTCTAGTAAAAGAGTCAGAAGTAACAGATTCTCATTTTTTTTTAACCGCAATTTCCTTACAAATCCCCGAAGGGACCACCGAGTCTGTCATTTCTTAGACGGACGTCACGTTCTCTAGACCAAAGGTAAGGACTCAGTCCTTCTGGGGAACCTCTTCCCTTACCGCTGGGTGAGGTCATACGAACAGACCTCTTAGGGTGCCTGTCTCTTCGGATAGGGGGAGGAGGTAACGACTACAATTTTAACAATAGTTTAGTAAACGGAGTATGGACCATGAAAGTAAAGGTTGTCATATAGAAAAATATTTTTGTTTAAAATACCATAAACCGAAAACTAATAGTATTTTTCTACAACGACTCCTGGAGGTAAAGGTCACTACAACCTGATCCATCAAGTGTGTTTCGGAAGAACGACTTCGTCACACTCGGTTTCTATACCACTTCTTAAACTTCTTGACGGTCCGGACATAGTCCTACTCCTATCTTCAGTCCACACTACGTTAGTTGTAAACCCTAGTCAAAAGAAGACCTCTGTAAGGAGATAAGTTCTTACCCACCGACTCTACGACTCCCTACGATGTACATTCCGGAGGGGTCTGTCGGTAAAACGAAAAAACGTAAAGAAAGGTACCCCTACCAGAACTAGGGAAGACATATGTTACAATACTTAGAGGTAGGTATCAAGTGGTCCGTGAGATAGATAGTCTAGATCAGGGAATTTAGATAAAGAGTGAAGGTGACATATGAGTATTCCCTAAACTAAATCCAGTATGGACTTACCAGATCACCAAAAGGGATGAAGAAATTCAGGCTTAAACCGTTATTTCTCAAGTACTAGACTCGATATCAGTCGAGGGCCAGAACAAAAACGACTGACAAAACGAAGAGGTAGAATCCGACGTTTCTTATGTTAGTTAGACTGAAACCACAACTGGTAGACCACTACAGGTACACATCTCAGAAGAGAACACAACAACTCTTTACGACCCGACCGACCTTCTTCGTGTTCCACCTTAGTTCTAACGCCCTCTTTATAGTTATTGGAGTCTATACGTCTACTGTGGTGGGAATACCTTCTTTCACTTCTCCTTGATTTTTCTGAGAACTACTCTCACTTTCATCTTACTTTTTCAACCGAATTTCGAGTTTTAAGTCTTTTGTTTCTAGTACCGTAGACCAGGGTAGTGAAGTACCCTTTATCTACCCCTTTGTCACCTTTGTCATAGTCTGAAATAAAAAACCCCGAGGTTTTAGTGACGTCTACCACTAACGTCGGTACTTTAAATTTCTGCGAATGAGGAACCTTCCTTTCAATACTGGTTGGATCTATCGTATAAGTTTTCGTCTGCGTAATGAAACGGTTGTTTCCAGGCAGATCAGTTCCGATACCAAAAAGGTCACCAGTACATACCTACACTCTCAACCTGACACTTCTTTCGACTTGAGGCTTCTTAACTACGAAAACTTGACACCACAACCTCTTCTCAGGGAACTTGACGTTACTCTAGGTTGGTCAGGTAGGATTTCCTCTAGTCAGGACCCACAAGTAACTTTCCTCGCTATGATTTTGACTTTGAGGGTTATGAAACCGGTGGAGTGCGTCTCTCAACTGAGTAACCCTTTCTGACTATAACCCTCCCTAACCCCCGTCCTCTTCCCCTGTTGTCTCCTACTCTACCGACCGACCGTAGTGACTGAGTTCTCAAACTCACTTGAGGCCCTCAACCACTACCTGTCCCTCCGGGCCGCACGACGCTAAGTACCCCAGCGTCTCAACCTGTGTTGATTCACTGACTTGACTTGACTTACGACTGTAATAGTTTCTAACTGATTCAAGAGGGGTTCTCTACGACGTCAAAGGTGTACCTAGCTTCAAGTGTATCTGGAGTCAGACAATATTTACTTTTCCTTGTAAGTCGGAAAGGGGTCTGTATTTTAATGTTGAAAGACCTCGACTAAATAATTCTGAGGTGGATGTCTTACTCTAAACCGTCTATAACCATGTCTTCAGTTTCGTCACTACTATTTATACATTGAACTCACATCGTCGACAAGTCGTCGGGAGAAAGGAGGGGTTTTATACGAGTCTGTTGTTATGAAAGTGAAGTAAATAAAGAAGTTTTATTCAGTAAAGTATGTCTTACACCCATAAATTATAGTATGTGGAGTGTTTATTATAGTTACGTAAAATTACTGTTACCATTTTGGTGTATTTAATATATTTTGTTTTAATCCTTAGAGAGTCCATCATCGTCATCATGTAATTGAACTTTTTTACGACCGTTTAGTTGTCTTACAAAAATTTGGTTCCTTCGTGACAGGTAGAAGTAATTCTTTTTTATAAAATACGGTTCTCTTTGTCTTGAAACAAGATAAACAGGAAGAGATAATGAAAATTCAGTATAAAATTTCGAGATTTAAACTGTCAAAACATCCAAAGAGTAACAAAGTCCTTAAAGTTGGAGATAACGTAATTATGTCCTTTATATACTGATGACGGTAAGAGATAAGGAAAACTGTTTAATATAAATAAGAAATTTGAATTATGAGAAAATTTCCCTTTTGTAATAAAAAACGATTCCTTTAATATAAAGGACATTTGTCAAATACACTATTTACCGTGGTTCAACTTGACTTTTTGTTTGTTCTTAGTCCACGGGACCAGGAAATTCATTGAATACCCTCTGTTGATTGATGTATAGGATATGGTCAGTCCGAGTACATTAGACTCTCCTTTAACATTTGGAAAAGATCCAATTGGACAAACGGATGTTACATTGATTTAGTATAAAAGTGATAGGGGTTTGAGAAATCTACATCCACACGTAAAATTTTTTGTTCATATTTTTCCGTAGTATCGTTTTACAAATATCAGTACAAAATTATGAAATGACTGTTCGGAAAGACAATACCGGAACGATATCAGATACGGTTCTTTGCACTTACCCAATTCTACTGTGTTTCCGTAACGGACTTTGTAAAAGACTTTTCGTATTAAGTTCTTATCCTTACGTAAGTAAACTCTTCGAGAAGACGAATACACCGTGAAATAGAAGGACGGGGAAAGAAGGAAATAAGATTTCGTCGTACCCTCCCAATAATTAGAGGAGATTTAAGATCGTTGGTTCTGAATTTAGTCGTGAGGTGTTAAGTTATAGTTACACTAAAAAAGTTTTAGTTTATAAGTTTCGTGACATTTGTTTTGTGTTCGATTCAAAACCTCTACCTTTTAATTTCTTTGAAAGGGGGTGTTAGTCGTATCAAAATATTAGAAATATTCAACCTACTTTACACGATTTACGATTTATAGTATTGAGGATCATTCTTTTGTAGGAATCAATTATTTGATCGAATAAGTTCACAAAGTGAAATCTGAATCACTACAACGAATATACACTGAAAATTCCGGAGACTGAGTTTTTAGTCGAGTCTTAGTTTTCGAACGAATCTTTGTTTACTTCCCAAAATTCTTAGATTGTAAAAGTTTCAACGTCATCAGTAGAAACTCGATGTTCCTGTTTAAACTTATGACGTAACATGTTACTTATTTCTTGTTAGTGTAATATCTTTATTCATTGTAAAACTTACGATCCCGTGTCTCGTACGAGGATTATCAATGACTTTACCTCAAAATAACAATCTCTTAATGGTCTTACAACATGGTGACCTATATGCTAAGTGACTACCATTGAAAATTAATTCTTCTCGACTAACAACCGTCGAGTTCTTGATATAAAATTACAGACTGTTCTAGCAGTCTCTCCCGATTGTACATTTGAAAATAAAGTATAAAAATTTCACGACGTTTATTATTGTCTAAACACAAGAGTTATGTACTTTTTTGTACTTTTAGGATTATATACTTTCAAATCCTTCCGGTGGACTGTGTATTTCTCTTTTTTTTTAGTGAGACGACAATTAGAACATATAAGGGGTAAGTTAAAAAAAGTTTTTTCTGTATCTTTTGATACAAGTCGATCTCCCCTTGAATGTTGTAAGGACAAAATTACGGATATGTTCTGTCTTTCTCATTCGACTTGTACGTTTAATCCGTACCCGTAAATGCCCTTACATATTTATACAAGTAAGTAAGGACTAATTCTAAAGTGACCCTGAACTTGAAGTACCTTATTAGTTCACCATACAGTTATAATCAAAAACGGTTGTCCCAGTTCTACTGGTCGGGGCTTTGAACGTTCCCAGAGTGAACTGACACGGGTTCTAGGTGAGTACTCTTTGTTCTTTAGTTGGTGCTTGATGATTGTCATTAACATGGTGTGACTATAGCAGTGTACGGATGGTGTAGTGTTTTAAGGGCTCTGTAATTAAAATTAAAGACTTTAGTGAGATAGGTCTTCACGTAAGTATCGGGATGTAGATTAGAAATTTAGGTTTCTTCTCATTCCCTTTCCTCAATTCCTTTCCTCCTGATCCCCTATCCTTTCGTGTTAGAACTAAGTAAAACGATGATTATATTTGATTGGAGTAAAATTATTTTTTTTTTTTTAAGAACGTACCGTCAGTTTTGGACTTACTTATCCTTCTTTCCAAAACGAGACGAGTTCACGTTTACATTCTTTTTCAAAGAAAAGTAGAACCAGGTTACAAAATTTAAAGAGTTCTGATCTTAAAAGAATGTAATTGATTGAAGTTCATATATCACAATCCACGAGTCAGTACAGACTGAGACTCTGGGGTACCCTCAGACGGTCCGAGGAGAGAGGTACCCTAAGAGGTCCGTTCTTATGACTTTGCCCAACGGTAAGGGAAGAGGTAAGTTCTCATATTCACGTTAATTTTTTTAGAAGACACTCCGAATGTTCGAACTCAGACTCATTCGTGTTCAAATCCAAAAATTGGGAGGTGTTAATGTCACGAAGTAGAACTTATATGGTACTAGTCTTGTAATGAAATTTTTCAGGCTAACGACTTAAAGTCGTCGACTAATTAAAATTTTTCAACAATGACTCTCACTGGATAGTCACAGGTTGACTCTTTACGTGTTGGATCAATTGTCCATATTATCTTATTCTAGGGGATTTATTTATCAACTGTGAACAGTATTTTCGTATTCGAATTTATACGTTTGTTTTTGTGAATTTTATTCGAATTAAAATATTTTATAGGTCAAGATATAGGGAGGTGAACAATTTTAATTTTAGTTTACATCTATTTCATATGAGTTAAAATTTCGTTGTTTTAAATACAAGTCTTTGTAGTTATATACGGACCATATATTATTTAATGAGTTATTTATAAACAACCTACTTATTTGAAGAGATTTTAAGGTCATTCGTTCATAGTTCAAACCGGGAACTTTATGAATCCTTTCCTTCCGTTCCAAATATTTATTATTATGTATTTCGAGTTGACCTAACCACAATGGGTCACCATATGAGAATTGAATGTCGAAATTTAAACAGACCCCCTTAATTCTCTATGTTTTAGGAAAATCTGGTCTACTGTATGTCCATGTTTCTCTAAAAGTCAGTATAAGTAAACATGTGTATGACCGACTGTTTGTAGCTTAAAGTGTTCGAGCGTTCACGATAAAATTCCGAGTTATTTTGTCTTTTAATTTGTGAAAACTCAATTTGACTGCTATTATTGAATATTACGGATTTTCAGGATAAGTGTGTTTTCCATGAGTTCTTTACAGTAGATTACTAAATTTCGTATAAAACACTTAACAAGGAATTTCTATGAAAAGAGGATTAACAAATGTATGAGGAATTAAAATATACTAGTGAAGATGGTTCACTTTCACGATTCTCATTTAGAGTTAAGTCTTTGTAAACGGTTCTTCTGTACGATTTTCTTTATATTCACGAAATTCCATATGGTAACCCAAAACAAAAACAAACAAACAAACAAAAAAAACCAGTGAGGTACTTCGAACACCCTGAATCAAGGGGTTGTTCCCTAACTTGGACGCGGGAACCGTTACTTTCCCATCTCAAGATTGGAGACCTGACGGTCCCTTAAGGGTATGGTAACCAAAAGATTCATTCTATTATTTTTTGCTCTGATTCTATTGTTTTTAAGTGTTGTCATTCGGAGAAATGTAATATATTCTATTACGTATTGTTTAATTTTAAATCATAGGGACTAGAAGTCTTCTTAATTCTCCATCTTGTGAAAATAGACCTTCTAGAGTATCACTTCGATTCAAAATCTCCCATACGGAACACCTAATCGGGTGGTTCGTTTACCGATGTGTAGATTATGATCATTCTTCGTCTTAAGAATCTTCCGACTTATTCCGTTTCTAAATTTTTGACAGTATAAAACATTCACTTTGTTTAAGTAGGTTACAATAATAGGGTTAATTAAATTTTGAGAAGTTTTCAGTTCCATTCTCTACCACCTATTTGTTTCATAATTAAAAGTCTTTGTACTTTAGTAAATTCTCACCAAACTGTTCCGATCGTACTTTTGTTTATGACAAATCCATTCGTTTTCTAGAGAGTTTTTGGTTTACTTCGTACCACAATATTAAAATCTACTTTTCAATAAAATCCTCAGCCTCCTTCACGAGAATTGTTTTTCGACTCCTTTAATTTAGGGAGGTTTGTTTAGAAGTCAATTTTTCCGTTTTTGACTCGTGAGTTCAAAGTTCCTTGAAGTTAATTTTTTTTTTTTAGGACGAATTAAAATTGTAAAATAGGTTGCACTGCCTACTTGTTTACTCAACGTAATTTTGTACTCCGGGTACCAGAAAATTTCGAAGTCGTTCGACGAGTCCGTGGTGAAGGGAGCATGTAAGAGAAAATATATGATCTTTAAGAAGTGACCCGTGGTATTCAATAACAAAAATCCATTATAAGAGTTCCTCATCTGAGTAGAGACATTTTTAACGTACAATAGACGAATATTGTTGACCACTTCATGTGTAAATATTTCAGATGGTTTAACGTTATACTTTAGTCAAAGTTGTTAAGACTCATAGAAGTAAACTCCTTAGTTAAGTATTGTATCTTTGATAATTGGGTGAGTCTCAAAAATTTTTCTGGGTTAATGACCTCTGTGACACCAAATACAGGTCACCAGAGTGGACTTCGGAAGGTGCTATGGGGTTTTTCCTTCAACAAAAGAAGATGTTCAATTACGACGACCCACGATCTAATATTATGATTGTGAGTTAGAAGTCCAGTCACAGTCATCCATCGTTCCTGGTGGATAAGACAGTGGGTTCGTCTTTCTACCGACATAGTGGCGACATCTGTGTGTAGACATTTGAACGTGTGATTAAAATTAGAATTGTTCCTTAAGTCACAGAATCACCAAATTCCAATTTTCCTACCAAGTTCGTAACACAAGAAAACAAGAATTCTCATTGTTTATCGAATAACCTTTTGGGTCTCGGAAGACCTAGACACTCCATCATCCGAAGTTAGGAGTAGTACGTACCTAGTGTGAAGAGGTTTCAACCATACCGGACAGAGGAACCGTACCAGGGAACGAAGACGAACAGGTCAATTAGGGAAGACTGTATGGTACGTAGAGTCCCACTTCGCCAAATGTAGACATTTGACAGAGAAGAAAGATCGAAGTAGACGATTAAGGTCACGAACGTGTTCTTGTTATAGTAGTATTCTCCTCTTTTATCAGTCTCCTCCCCACAGACCCAGTCCCTTCTGTGTGACTTCGCCTAGTATCACCTACGGTAGTATTTACTCTTCATGGGAAAACCATATAGGACGTAGAAGGGGTTTTGCTAGTTAAGCTTGCCAGACACATAGGTGATGTGTATAAAGTGTGACCATTTTAAATCTGTTTTACCTATAAAGTTATCGAGGCGGGGTTCATAGTAGGGAAAACTAGGTCAGTGTCATGAGAAGTAAACAAAAAGGGTCATAACGGAGTGATATTTTCAGACCTAGTGAACGATGTTAGACACGATAATTCGCAGAGTAGAGTCCCCGTGTTCGACCTAAGTTCTGAGGAGGAAGTTGTTGTATCACGTGTGACCATTTCTCTGTCCTCAACAGACGACCCTGACGGTAGGACCATTCGTGCCCGTTTCAAAGGGACTGCACTGATCCTCGTGGTATAAAACATTTACGTCCACTGCAAAACCCGGATGAAACCAGAAGAAGTTGCTAGTCGTACAGTGGACAGTTTTTCTTTTGTTTAAGTGTTGACGTTTCTTTCATGTCCACTTTGACCCACAAGTGATTGGTTCAGACATTTAATGTTTGCCCTTCTCAATTTCATATTTGACCCCAATGATCCCTCTTATGTCGAAACGTTTGTACACTGGTCGTTATTAAGAACAAGGGACTTAGAAGTATCTCTACTTTTGCCTTGTTTCTCTTTCTGTGACATAGAGTAAATCATTTCCCCGGGGTCAATGTGAAAACATGAATGGATTTTTCTACGTAAAGTTCTTGTTTTAAAAGAATAGGAAAGAGAGACGTCAAATTTCACTTTACCGAGTCAGCACAGGTTGAGAAACACTGGAGCACCTGACATCGGGTGGTCCGAGGAGGCAGGTACCCTAAGAGGTCCGTTCTTATGCCCTCACCCAACGGTAAAGGAAGAGGTCCCCTAGAAGGGCTGGGTCCCTAGCTTGGGTGCAGAGGGCGTAACGTCCGGCTGCGAAATTGGAGACTCGGTGGTCCCTTAGACGTCAAAATTTCGTGAAGGTTTTCCACAAATGCTTCTTGAGCCGGTGATCCCCCACGAGAGCTAGACTTCATATAGATAGGGCAAGTTCACAAATGTCCTAGGAACTCTGATCTCCTTTCGAAAATTAATGGTTATAACGACAAGTTCAAAATTATGGCCTGTCTTTATTGACGAAAACAGATCTTGAACTTTCACGGAAGCCACCTACACAGTTTCGTTTGAGATTTTACTCATGTTGACAGTCTCTTTCATGTTTACTTCCGCTAACATTTTTACTTGGTCCTTTCGTTTTTTTTCATAGGATGTAGGAAGTCTGTATGACAGAAGAAAGTCACTATGTCCCTTTTTCTCGTTGGTCCTGTCTCTTTTGTAGCGTAAATTTTTATGAAGACACCTGTGTCTCCCTTTGTTTTACTTACTCTACAAAAGTTCTGTCTGGTCTTTCGTCGGTCCTTTCTCCTGAGGTGTCGAAGACTCGAAGAGTGTCTCTAGTCCGGGAGGGACAGAGAAAGTTTGATATACACTTCAGTTCCTTAACGACCTGTGATCGAGACCGGAGGCAGTCTTAAGAGGCAAGAAATTAAAGAGGATAAGAGCAGGAGGTTCGGCTGGGTATCTCTGGACCGGGACTAGACAAGAGGAAAGACGGGGAGATGCAGGAGGGTCCTGGAACGGACTGGGTCGGAGCTAAGGGCATGGACTGACCTATCCGTTTAGGGGGTCTTGCCATAGGGGCAACGACTCTAGGTCCGTGAGCCCGCCCATAGGCTGCTCCTAAGCGACTGTCGGACCCCTCTAGGGCCACTACCGCCGTTAGACCGGGACCTCAAGGGCGTGGGCCCAGGCCGACCTGTTGGGGACGTTTTGTACCCACGGGAGGAACCGGAACGTCGCCTCGGCGGTGTAGCGCAACCACGCCGGCGGGTGTCCCGTCTGTGGCCGCCCCGGTCGAAACCAGGGCCGTCGTTCGACCGTCTGCGGCGGCCCCGTTGGTCGGCGGCCCACCTGAGGTTTTACCGGTGGGAAACGGCCAGGTTTGTAGCGCTCTTCAGCGACCAACATGCCAAGAGCGCTATGAGAAGCCGAAGACAAGATCGTGCGAGAATTTCTCTGTTGATTGAGGACGGTGAAGGCGCAGTCCTCCGTCTCTTACTTCCAAATAGGCATAAGGGTTTCATGCTGACCAGAACAATGGACATCTCGATCACTCCATGGGAGGCGCAGCCTTCGTATATACGAGTTCCCTTCTCCCGCCCCATTCCTCAAGGACTTAGCTTCGGTAACCTTACATTGGAACGTGAATCAAGTCTTTAATAATTTAACCCCGAAGGTCTGATGCGGCCCTCTTTGTTCTTAGTATCAAGCCTTACGTCTGCTTACGGTTCTTACCGGACACTCAGTTTATTGGTCAATTTCTGTTTATTCATGAGCACTGATATCTGAGCCGACGTCGTTTGTAACTGAGTAACTCCAATTCCCCGGCTTGGAAAGGTGGAGGTTCTCTGACATTGAACTTTTGCAGGTAACCGGTGTAGTCTTTCGCGTCATACTCCAGTCGTAGACCCGTCTCCCGTTAACGATGGAAGTCCTCCACCACCGCCATATTCCTCCTCCTTACTTCTGGTTGCACACAGTAAGTCTAAGGTCAAGTCCGGGATCTGTATGTGTATGGTTTTCCTGAGGTAAGGACGGAAGTTTTATCGTTTCATGAGTGCATTAGTCCTCTCCCACCCCACATTTCCTGTGTATTGGTGCCTCAAAGTATCGTTGCACTATTACGATCTAATACACTGGAAAAGGTTTGGATATAGAGCGCTTGTTTCCTGCCACGGAGCGTTTATTCACGAGTCATTTATGAACGACTTACCTATTTTGCCTCGACATATCCGTGTCTCTCCCGTCGATCCTCAACATTTTTAAAGTCTCCTCTATGATAAACTCGACAAAGCTTCCTACTTAAATTAGGGGTCCACTTTCTCCTTATTTTTGTAGAGACTTAAATGGAAGGTTCTTTATACATGCGTAACAAGAAAAAGGTAGGACCTGCGTCTCGTCGTTTCGGATGTGACGCATCTCCCCTGAATATTGGTGTCAGTTCGTAGGTTACCCGGGGCCCCCGTTGACACGTGACTTTACACGTTTGAGTGATTGTGATACTTTCAAAGACGGAGACTTATTCAATATACCTTTGTCCTGTAGAAAAGTTTGGAAAGTCCTGGGTTAAAAGGGAACCTCGTCAAAAGGAGAAACAAAGAAGTTCTACCAGTATTGTTGGCCATGTCGCACCCACCATTTGCCCTCTTATTTATGCCACCATTCAGGCGACCTCATGCTGGTGCCGAAGGCCTTCAGGGACCAAGGCGCTTTTCTCATCAACTAAAAGAATCAAATGTCACAAACTGGCTTCCCTGATACGTTTGTAGGATTTTACCCTAGGCGAATTCAGGAAACCACCAAATGAAACCGTGTACAATCAGCGAGTCAACACAGGGCGAGAGACATTGAACTTCGTTTCATGGAAGATTTCACACACGAGGTCACCAACCTAAATTGCTCTAGGGCGGCCCTAAGTCACTCCTCTCGCAATTAGAAGTGTTGTAAACAAAAGGTCAGTGGTTTTTCGGTGTGGGGGAGTTCTGCAGGTGAACAAGTGAGAGCGCTATCATGCTTTTTTATCAGGCCGAAAAATAATTGGGGCGGGGGTCGGCACGATCAACGGTTCGTTGCCACATCGGTTGGAGGTGCCGCGACCCTCTGAGCGCTGGAGCGCGATTAAGTGGAAGTGTCCAGGGAGGAGGATGGGCTCGCTCGCGGGCGCTCGGGGCGGGGGGCCTCCGGCGCCCGCGAGCTAACCGGCTCCTTGGAGAGGTCCACTCCCGACTCCGGCCCCACCCGCCCCGGAACGTCCCGTGCACTAGGCGGCCGTCGACCACGAGGTCTGGGGCCGGGGTCTCAGCCGAGGGCGGACAATCGGAGATGCCCATCCATGGCCCCGGCGTCCGCCCTCCCCAGAATCCCACCTGCCGCCGACACGTCGTGGAACTTCCCCGAACCGTCCGCTGTCCTCCGTCCGACGGACCTGGAACTACTCCACGCCCTTCTACTTCGGTGCGACAAACCCCGTTCAGGCCAAGGGGGCGGGGGTGGGGTCCGTAATGGACCTCACGCATGCAAATCCCCGGGTCTCGGCGTCGACTACCCACTCAAGTCTCCTACACGCACCAGTCACCTTCTTGACGTTCCAGGGACTTCGTGACCCCCAGAAAGAGTGCTCAGGGAACAGACCCTAACGCCTCACTTGAGCCCCGAGAGGGTGAGGTCAATTCTGAGTCCTGAATGGGGAATACGACGTTCACTGGAACCCTTTCAATAAATGGCGGAGATCAACGTCCCACTAAGATGGTAGCTGACGAAGGGTCCTCTACATACCCCTCCCTCACGCCTGGTCCTCAACTCTCATTGTGGTGTTCCCTTTCACCACCGCAGGCCCCCGACAGGGGCCCAGGTCGACGCCAAAAAGAAGACCCCCTGTACAAACACTACAAAGGTGAAGAGTAAAAAAAAGGGGGGGTCTTGACTTAGGATGGTAACCTGATGCTAACGAAATACTATTATTTGAACTAGATCAGTGTTGGGTGGGGTCGGGGTGGACTACGGTGATGAGAGGGGTCTAAGAATTGGACCTTAGACTCCAATCCTCCCTTGAACCTATTCGGTAAATTAACTAATTGGGGTCAAAAAAAAATTAGATTTCACCCCTCTTCATCGTTACCATCGTTTTAGACAAATATGTCCTAATAACCTTCCTAACTTCCTCTATTAAATACACTTACATCTGAGGATTCAGTCGCAATATTTACGTTCCAAGACCACGTTGAGAAGTATCTATTCCTTTGTCTCCCGACCTCTATAAGTACTTAGGATCCCGTACATTGATAATTGACCCTCCTCTCGACCTAAACTGTGAACCGGGTCCCAAGACAGCGAACATGGAGTCACCAGGAGAAAACCCCCAAGATTCCCAAGAAAAGAAGGAAGAGAAGAAATGTAAGGAAAACAGGGAAGGTCTATAGACTTCTCAACGGTACAGACCCTTAGGACGGAGAAGGAGTCTTGTCTTGTTGTTATCGATACTTTGGTTTCGCTCAGAGGCTTACAGTCTCTTCTTTACAACACTCACAACCCCTTCTCCTCCCTTACGAGACAGGGTCCTAAAATAAAATCCTTATAACAACATTAAGATCTGAAACGACGACTCACCCTCACCCTTTATTAAGAAACTGTATCCTTAAATTTTGTTTCAGATGGTCCCCTTAAAGGAAAGACTTTGTTCATCTGAGACTTTACAGACAGGAACCCCGATCTGACGACCACATCGAGTCGTAAAAGAAGGGCGAAAGAAATTGACTTAGAAATAGAGGAGATAGGACCCTCATAAACGGGTCAGTTAACTACGTCTTTCTCATTCATAATATGTACGTCACTCATTCCGTCTCACCGTCCCACGTCCTTAAGGAACCCCGACTATGACAATTCTGAAAGGGAATTGGAGAACCCGATTCAAAACACTCGCACGACGAGTGTCGTCTTTAACGTCCAACCTTGGTCAACGAGTAAAGATGTCCGGATTCCCTTTAACTGGTACTGTAAAGTGAAGAACGGTATAGACCCCGTGAAACGACAGAATGTTCAAATCAGAAATATAAAACGCTTGATAAAAGGAGACCCCTACCCAAAGTGTCCTCGTAAAGGTACGGGTAGAAAATCTGTCTCCCAAACGTCTCTCTACTTCACCATAAAGGACAGGGGTACTAGACGTACGGATTCGTAGGAAGTCTGACGTTCTGACATAGCGGGTCCAGTTTTCCAGGACCCGTAAACCAAGTGTCTACAAAACCCCTTTGAGTTCCTTTCGAGTGAGACAGGGACGAAGGTTCAAGGGAACCTTGGGATGGTCACCAATATAAATAGTCGTCCACCTTTATCAGTTGGTCGTACTCTGAACCCTAGTAGAGTACAAGGTCTGAAAGGGGTCTCATAGTTGGAACTACAGTACGGACACAGCCAGAGGACTAATTACTTCTAGTAGAAAAAAGTGGATGGATAGTGACTACTTCGAACGACCCCAAACCGACGTCGTTTCCGCCGAACAAACCCCCACTAGGACCCCAACCACGTATGTCTTCTGGACATACTAATCGCAGAAGAAAGAGACGGCCCCCTCCTTCGGATTCCCGTTCGTGGGACACCTTCTATCGATGATATCGTGCTACAAACCCACATCGGAGACCTCAGTCTGACGCATACAGGTTTAGAAGAACAATGATGAAGGATCGATCCACGAAAATTGGTTCAACGAACAGACGGGGTACGGAGTCAAATGAAAAACTATATTACCCCTATGATTATCATAGAGAGACTCACTATACTCTTAACTTACGCATATATATCCTCTCGCGAATCTTCTTACAACCCGGACACCGATTTGACACAATAAAAAGTGCCCACTGTTAAACGTATAACACACACAAGGACTTCGTAATATATATCTAACTTAATACACCATTTACGACACGACCTTAGAATGATAAATTTTCTCGGGACATTTCTTAGTATAAAAGTTATTTTTCACAAAAGAGGAGAACAAACTGTTATACCATCGGGTCTAAACCCCCATACCTTACGTATAGAATTTCTCTCCACGGAAGTAGAATGATCCTGTGAACTCAGGTTTTTCTCGCCTCTTGTCAACCACCATCAACCCCCACCCCTTAACTATTGGCACCCTCAGTACCTGGGACGGGTCACGGGTCGCAGTCGGGAAGACCGAGACGAAAAAAGAGGTTTCCTGAGAGGATGGACGGAAGGATTGAAAAAACGTCGAAAAAACAGAACTCCAGAAAACTAATCAGTTCCTTTGTTATTAGGGTCCAGAGAAAGGTAAGAGATCTGAGATTAAGAACTAGAGGGGAAAGGTTTAAGATGGGAGTAGAAGGGGTAGCCTCCGTAGACCCAAGAGGACTTCGATGACAGTAAATAAATGGGGTGAAACAAGAGGAAAGCGTAAACCTGACACTCTAAAACTTTCGGTGTTAGGCTCCTCTTTATGTCAATACTCTCATACACAAATAAAGGGAAAAGAGACAATGAACGGACAAAGAACGTTGTCCAAAGGGTCAGACGAATCGCAAGTATGGGTCGTCGACGAAATAATTATCGAGTGGGTAATAGGGTAATGACGATTAATGTGGACAAACAACCGACTGAAGCCGAGACCCTTCACGGACTTGACCTCCCGACATCTTACAGAAATCTCTCGGTTTCGGAGGTTTTCTCGTAATGACTTTAAAGTCGACGAGGGTCCTAACCCCTCTTCCCCCCACCACGACCGACTCCACGGGAATTCCACGACTCTGTCGACCAAAGTCCCGAGTCACTTTCGTACTTAATCCCCATCGGCCCCTCCAGGTGGACCAAAAGAAAGAAACAAAGAAAACAAGAAACTATAAAACTTATCGAGACCTTGTCTGTCCAAGAGTACTTAGAAGTACTCTGTATAAGTATACTTAGAAGGGGATTAATGTTGTGTCTTTCTTTCACTTTTCGTTCTTTAAAGAGTACTAAAACGGACACGGACAATTCAAACTAAGAAAGATTTTAGAATAAGACCACAATCACTTTTATCCAAGTGTGACATGTAAAAAACAAGACGACGGTAGAGAGGGGACGAGGAAAATTTTAGATATAAGACCTGTAAAACACACACAACTATTCAAGTTTAAATGAAGTGAGAATTCAGTCGGAATATACCTATAACGGAGAGGGTCTACCTGTAAATGTAACAAAGGTCAAAAGGAGGTAGTGGTTGTTGTTACATTATTCGTAGGAACGTATATATGGAAAGGTAAAAACACGGTCGTCGAAAGGACATCTTTATGAGACTCCTTTCTGTCTGTGAAACTTTGTGAGTAATCGTAAGGAGTTTTCAAGACATAACAATCGTCAAAAATTATAAGGTTTCATGAACTATCTTTAACCCGTAATTCGATATCAACGTGACCAATTGATTTTGTAATTGGAAGAGTCACAAACCGACGTCTTGAACCTATATAATCCGAATTGTCATTTTGCCGGTCTGGATTAACCGTCAAAATACTGAAGACTACTTATGTTTCTTCCATAATGATTACTTAGTGGATCCCGTCATATAAAGTTTTGTAACCCCGATAACTCTTGTTTTTCACCTTCTACTGGAACTAGTACTCTTTCGGTCCTTGACACCCGAAAGATCTGATGGGAAGTCCAAATCTAATGTCGAGTCTCAACACGACCGGCGAACCAAGGGAAGCAGTCCACGACTGCTCTCGACCACTGATTCTGATTAACCTGCCAGTACTTTGACCCTCAGACCAGTCCCGGGACTGGAACTGAAAGATAACGTCCTGACACCCGGTTCGAGAAGGGAAAAGACCCGGAGTCCAAAAGACAGATGTCCTCCCTTCAAAAGTGTACGAGTAAAGGAGATTCACACAAACACTTCCTTTTATTCAGATTCTAACTCTTTCACTCAAGTTGGAACGTATTTCTTCCGTCTTCTCTTAAAGTCGAAACTTTGTCGAAAGGTTTGAAACAGTTGTCTATACAATATTATACCCGAAGGAACCTCGAGTCGACCATTTCTTAGATGGACATTACGTCCGCTGGGATCAAACTAAGGACCCAGCCTTCAAGGGGACCTCTTCCCTATCCGATGGGTGAGGTTATAAGCACCCGAAGGGACCACCGAGTCTACCATTTCTCAGACGGACGTTACGTCCTCTGGACCCAAACTAGGGACCCAACCCTTCTAGGGAACCCCCCTCCTATACCGTTGACTGACGTCATAAAAACGGACCTCTCAGGGGTACCAGTCTCCCCGGACCACTCGATGTCAGGTACCCCAGTTTTTCTCAGCCTGTACTGAGTCACTGATTCATGGCGTGTCGTGTACAATATTAGTATAACACAGACTTTAATTAGTCGCACTTCACACTATCAAAACAAAACACTGTCCGTTCTGTCTCACAAGGATGATAACGACTACGCCATGAAACTCTATCTTTCATACCAAAACAAAACAGGACGCCATTTACTCGTCGGCACAGTGTCGTCCATACACACCCACACAACGTCCGTCTCCCCCTCGACACGACCCCCGGCGGTTCCCCTCAGGAATTACCGGGTACGAAGGAAAACAAGAATCGTGAGAGACAGGACAAACCATTTGTACCTCGTCGACCAAGGGACCGACCGAAGTCTCGTAGAGGGTCCCTAGTAGTCAAGTAAAAGTCGAAGTCCCTCCCATTCTCCTGTAAACCCCCTCCACGCATTACCCGACCTTCCACACCCGGGTCGTCGTGACCTCCACGTCCATTACTCGGTTCGGTGCCCCTAACCTTTCCCTCGACCTCTTTCAATTCTGAGGACTTTGGACTCCGTTGGCTCGACGGACAACTCCCAATTCTCCAGTCCCTAAGTGTAGTCACTCCGACGTCGTGCGTAAACGAACGGGAATACGAGGGACAACCCTGTCTCTGCTTTTAGTAAAGACGACGAGAAGGGGATGGAACCTCCCCGAGGACGAGTCCGGGCCCTCAAAAGGTACAGGGGTCACCCACTTCCCGATTTTCGGTTGAGGAGACTGGGGTTCAGACCCGTGGGTGGGGAGCGAGTGACGGCCCCGGGACAAACCGATGACCGATGAAGAACGGTTTGTGAGGATCCTTTGAGAGAAGGAAGGTTCCAGACAAGAGATGGGTGCGGGGAGACGGGTGAAGAGGTGACTCTGGAAAAATGGAAGGGAAGAGATTTTCACTTTCTACTGTAAGGGTAGGTCAATGGTGGTCAAACGACTTAACAAAGAATCGGAAGGTCCCAGCGGAACAGGGCCCCTTCTCTTCGTCGTCGATGGACGACCTACGGAAGACCTTCTACTTCCACGTGCACTGAGATAAGGTACGCCAGACACGTGTCCCGGAGGAAGCACCCTCTGCGTCTCGGGCTCAGGGAGGGCTACTGGACACAAACCCAGAACCGGGGTGCCGACACTGATTGTCGCACGTCCCGGGAGAGGTGGTGAGGAAGGACCGCCCCACCCGTCCCTCCCCGACACTCATTCGGCTAGGAGTAGTCTCCGAGAAAAACACCTCTTTTCGCCTAGGGTCACTGAGTCACATACAAGAGTCTGCCCAGTGGACCGGAGACTCGTAGACCAAACGGGGACGGACGGGTCCCTCTCGACAGACACATTTACTCGCAAGAACTTTAGGCAAAAGATTCCTTCCCGTCTGGTCACCGACAAGACGGAGATTTGACAGAACGATGAGAGACCCGGAAACTCCGTCCGACCGGCACTACGGGAACACCCGGTCGAAATGGTGCTGCAAGGACTCCAGACCAGTCTAGGGCACAGTACCTCCGAAACACGACACGCACGACTCAACGAAGTCAGCACAGAGAAACACTGGGACACCTGGTATCGGACGGTCCTAGGAGACAGGTACCCTAAGAGGTCCGTCCTTATGACCTCACCCAACGGTGACGGAAGAGGTTTCCTAGAAGGACTGGGTCCCCAGCTTAGACCCAGAGGACACAGACGTCCGTCCAAGAAATGGAAGACTCGGTGGGTCTATCCGAAACTGTGGCAGATTTAGTAAATCTTCAAGACCGAATTTGAGCACCGGACTCGTGCTTCCGGGTTTGTCCACCTCCCGTCCTAAAAAAAACTAGGAGTTCTATTGAGAACGGACACCGAGACTTCCCCACCTACCCTAGGAGTCCTCTCTGTCAAACAACCTACACAATGACCTCGGTCGAGTCCCGACGTGACCATCTTAGAGGTCCGGGTTCCGGAAGGAGGTACCGCGGCAGTGGGGCACAATGATTTGTAAGAGTCACGACTCCTTCTACGATACCGATGACAGAAAGATAAGGACCGGTGAAAAAAAAAAAAACAACAAGAGAAAGTGGAACACATGGAGACACTTCTGGAACCCGTTCTGTGTAGAGTCAATCCCATGAAACAGAAAATCCTCCCAATGGAGCCAAACGGAAAGGTCAGGAGAACCTAGGACCGGAGTGACTCCACATACTCTTAGTTTGGTCCAAGACTAGTACTTCCGAATCCAAGGACGTGTGAGAAATGAACCGGAGAGCAATAAATAAAGACAAGGTAAGGTAAAGGGAAATCGTACCCGCAGAATGTACTGTTTGAGAGGTTGGGAGTAGCAATACTAACCGAATGGTCGGGCACCGTTTTGGATACACAGGTTCTTTGAATGTGCGATGGAGTTGACCTAACCCCACGGGTGGTTTCCATCCACGTCGACACGTAAGACACCCTCTCCTTTACTAGTCAAGACCCGGAGGGTCCGGAGACCCCTGAAAGACAGGGACCGTAGTTCCAATGTCCCACGAGGACCGTCGTCAATACCAAAAAGGACCAAATGACCGAAATAAGAAACCGGTATGTGAACAAGGAGGACCGGAACCGACCTAACCGAATTAAACCCCCTTTATCGAAACTATCCTCATAATTCTTAATTTACTCATATCCCGAAATGTAAAGGTCTCGGGAATGTAGACACAATAAATCGTCATAGGGACACCTTATCGGCTTCACCGACTCTTTTACCTTTCAATGTATCAAATTCTGAACAGGTCTCAGACAATTCAGTCTCGAACTTGAATTAGACTAAGAATGAGAGCATAACAACGGTCGTATGGTACCACGAAAACAGTCAGGGGAACCGGTGAGACTGCAATCTGGCTCTTCAAGCGAAACCCTGTAACATAACAAAGTGACGATTTCCCACACCCACAGAAGACGTCACAAATTAGAACCCCACATAGCCGCCGTTCGTCAGTTCAGGATATTCAGGATACTGAAGAAGGCCGTACTGTTGCTCCTCCGGTACTTCTAAGCGTTCACTCAGAAGATCCGGACTGGCGGTCCGGTCGGGAAGGAACCGGTAGCACTCTGACCTACAGTACCCCGAACCAAAGGAAAAATCATTTGTGGACCACCCTTAAAATTCACCTTTAATGGGTGACCCACCTAGTGACACCTGAACCCACCCATCTTCTTGTCCTGAGTCTTTCAACACTCACAACGACATCCGATTCGGAGGTCTCTTACTCTATACATGCACCCCGGCCCCTTGTACTTTCTAGGTCCTTCCATCTTCTTATTACCCCTTCAACTTTCCAGGTCAACCCCTTTTGAAAACTAGGCACCCCTTCGACTTGTCTTCCCTGAACTGGGGACACCGTGGGGTCTCCAAGCGCAGAGACTGACACGGACTCGAACGGGAACGGAGTCAGGGGACCGACTAAAGGAGACGACAGGACCGTCTGTCACACGGGACCACCGCGACCTTCTGCACTTCCGCATAGAGTGCCTCCTCTCGCCCGTCTAGCGCCATTCGGAATGGACGGAGAAGGGACAAAGGTGGGGACATCGTCGGATCGACGTGACGAGGCGGGACCCAGGTGGAGCCACCCTAACACAAAGAGCCAGGGGTAAGGAGACGGAGCACCCGAGAGAAGGGTCCACAAACTACGATGGTTATGGTGAGCTCTCTCCTCCCTGAACTAAAACTTGAAACGGCTCCTCTTAAGGAAGTTCCATCTGGAGTGAAAGTTAAAAGCGAAAGTACGCAGCCTTTTCCTTTACCGTTGGGTGAGGTCACAAGAACGGACCTCTTAGGGTCCCTTCTCCCTCGGACCACCCGACGGCAGATACCCCAGCGTGTCTCAGCCTGTGCGGACTTCGCTGAATCGTCGTCGTCGTCGTCCCAGACGGAGGTTCGACCTCCTTCTCCTCCCAGCCACTTCCACCCCTCAATCGTCGGTACACACCTGGACGAACTGAGACCACCCCTTCCTGTCCCGACCTGTGGACTAAGAGAGCAGAACCACGGAATGGGAGTTTTGAACTTACAAAAGAAAGTCAAGGAAAGAGTAAAGGAATCGTACATACATACTCCGGCACCCGTATACCATTCTCGATAAAAATTTACTTCTCGGGAACTTCCGGTGAAAGTACTTTCTTTTAGAGACCCCCTATACCACCGACCCGACCCCGTTCACACTTGCACACGAGAATTAACTGTCCGACCGGTAAAAACTGAGTAACTAGCGACGGAAGAGGGGGACCCGTCCACAAGAAACACCTCAGGCACACGCTACTAGGACTGCAGTAACGACGGTTGTAGGACCATCCACTCGGGGGACGTGTGTACAAACATACGGAACGCACACACACAGCCACCCCCACCCACCTCTCAGTCGAACCATTACTTTCGCTCTCTATCTGTACAAATCGTCGTGCCCTACTCGAGAATCTAGACGAGAATCTAGATCCTGGGGTAAAATATGAAGAGCTGCGAAAGGAACCCTCTTCTTCGTCCGAAACTCCTTATTTCATTCTTAATCGACAACTTATATCTCCGAGTCGAATTTGACATCCTCAGGACCGAGACATAAGACCCATAATCGATGAACGACTTTGGATCCATACAAGAATCTTACCTAGTCTGAGAAGGAATAGACAGACCCGGTCGAAGGTACTTCCGACAGCCGGGTGGTCACCAGATTCCAAGCCCAGTCGCAAGACCCGAGGAGCGACCCACACCAGTGTCGAGTATGGACACGGGTAGACTACCGACATGGCACGACACGACTACCTGCAGGTACGCAACACAGGGCCACCATGAGAGGGTCGTCACACCCCGGAACGACTCCTCCACAGACCAGGTTCAGTCGGTCCGCAGACTAGTACGTGAAATAAGATTCACGGGCACCCCTCTTTAACTTAGGGTAAGACAAAGGGGTCCTTCCAGGTACTTCCCTAGCCCCGGACGCTCGACGAAGTCGACACACTGACGGAGACAGGACGTCGGTTCCCGTCCGCGCACTGAGGGGTCAACAGAGAGGGAAGAACCAACGGTCCCAGTGTCCTGCCCCCCGCCCGCGACGAGTTACTTACCCTAGCGGTCGCGAGGGCACTTTCCGGAGAAGAGACCGGAACGAAACGAAATACATCGTCACCGACAAACGTCTTCACGACAACTCTCGTCTGGACACTGGCCCGGGACGAGAAGGACACTAAGGTCCTCCATTTCCACAGCTCGGGGCTGATAGGACTTTCCTTGTCCCTCTTACACTACCTACTGAAGGATTTCTCCTAACTCACGATGTTTCAGTGGATAGTTGGGGAACTGGGTCTGTCGGTACTGTTCATTCCAAACTCCGGCTCCAGACTCCCGGCTCCGTCCCCGACGTACACTCTTTCCTCGGAAAGAGTGGGACAGACATCAGAAGGAGACTGGTAGGTCTGGACACAAATGTAGTAAGGTCCCTCTTTTCTATACCGAGACACCGGAGACTTACCTAACTTAGAATGGGAACTTGTGGCCTCACAAAAAAAGTAGTATTCAAGAAGTCAACACACGAGATCTGATACTAAAGAGTTGGAGTCACACTACCTGTAAAACTTGACCTATTAGACACGGTACCCCTCGACAGAGTCCGTGAAATCCTCGAAAGCGTCGTGGGGACGGGAGACGGTGATCTATGGGTGTCGACAGGGTTCGACACCGCTAGTTTTTCCAAAGGTCTAAATTGGTTTACAGGGGACCCCTCGATTGAGTGGGGACCAACTCTTGGTGACGAGATCTAGTCATCAAAACTTAACCCCACAACATCCCGTGGGGAAATTCCACACATTAGTCAAAAACTAGTCAAAAATTTCAAATAACACATACACACACACATATATATACACATACACGTGCATATAATGTATACATTTATTGTATTATACAGTTAAATAAAACGTATTTTGTATTAGATAATATGTACACATCCTCCGGAGGGACCACCGAGTCACCATTTCTTAGGAGGACGGTTATGTCCTCTGGACCCAAGCAAGGGACCCAACCCTTCTAGAGGACCTCCTCCCGTACCGTTGGGTAAAGTTAAAAGAACGCACCTCTTAGGGTGTCTGTCTCCTCGGACCGTCCGATATTAGGTACCCCAGTGTTTCTCAGCCTGTGCCGACTCGCTGATTCGTGTGGTGAGGGGTGGGGGTGTGTGTGTCTGTGTATACGTACAACAACAACAAATCAACGAGTCAATAAAGGCTGGGAAACACTGGGGTACCTGACATCGGGCTGTCCGAGGAGACAGGTACCCCTAAGAGGTCCGTTCTTATGACTTCACCCCAAGGTACGGGGGAAGGTCCCCTAACAGGGTTGGGTCCCTACCTTGTGTCCAGAGGACGTAACGTCCGTCTATGAATTGGTAGACTCGGTGGGCCCTTTAGGTTCTTGTGACCTTATCCATCGGATAGGGAAGAGGTCCCTCAGAAGGGTTGGGTCTTTAGTTTGACCCCAGCGGACGTAGTATCCACCTAAGAAATGGTCGACTCGGTGGTCCCTTCCGGTATGTACACATACGCATATATATGTGCATATGTGTGTGTGTGTGTGTGTGTGTGTATACATATACCGAAAATATATAATGAATCATACCGTCGTGGACAGCCGTCACACCGGACCTTACGTCCAATTCAACTACGCACTCTCGTTATTCTCAACATCGTTTTACGGTTCAGGTACAGCTTCTTACTATACACGCGTCCCTCTGGGTACTCTTCCACCAGAAGTACTTTCGTACATCAGTCTCGTCGAGACGACTCTATTCTTATGTCGAGACGTCGGTTCGCTTACCACTCACACGTATCGGGTAACAGTTTGACGAAGGTGCCAGACGAAGTACGAAAATCAGAAAGTCAAGGAAGCTCACACAACGGGTGTTACAATCACAACCCTCTACAATGAATTATGTCTTTAACTTTTGACGACGAGATCTATACCGCATTATCATATAAGAAATCAATCGCGTCTCAGGATGTAACTTTTTATAAGTTCTTCTTATACACACACACACAAATATCTACAATGGAGACCACCATCCCGATACCCACTAAAAATAAACGTAGAAAGAAATTTTTTTAAAAAAAACCTTATTCGTCAATGATAAAGCATTCATCAAAACGAATAAAAGCCGACACGACCCAGAAGCGACGACACGTCCGAGAAAAGACCAACACCACTCACCCCCGACGAGAGATCAAACCCACACACCCGAAGAGTGACACCCCCGAAGAGAACAACGGCTCGTGCCCGAGACCCCATGCGTCCGAAGTCACCAACACCACACTCCCGAGTCGTCAACACCCGAAATTTGGTATCCGAGTCACCAACACCGTGTGCCCAAGGCAACGACACATCGAACACTTTAGAAGGGTCTGGTCCCTAGTTTGGACACAGAGGACGTGACCGTCCACCCAAGAAATGGTGACTCGGCGTTCCCTTCGGGTTGTGAACAATAAAAATATCACTCTTTTTAAGGTGCTACCGGGGCTCGTCCGAAACACTCACGGAAACTCTTTTCGGACTGGCTATGCATCTGCCTCCCTTACGCGTCTCTGCAGACAGACACCAAGACGGGGGAGGACGGACGGGGAGGGGAGCCCCCGACGGCATGAGATTGACAGAACTGGTGGACTCAACCTACGACACGAAGAGTCGTTTGAAGTCCCAATGGTTTTAGTGGTCCAGTAGATCGGATCGGGGACTCCCCTTCGGACTTAAGACGAGTCGTGTGAATCGGTGCCACGGATCGTGTCCCGCCCGTGCTTCCTACACCACGACGGGCTACTCTGCAAGTCCCGTAAAACGGTGTGGAACCAAGACTCCTCACTCACTGGGTAGAGAAAGGTGAACCGAGGAAGGTACACCCACCCCCATAGCACCCTCTCAGCCGTCTCGGAGATCCTCAGAGTCCAGTGAGACGTCTAGGAAACGGGAAGACAATACGAGTCTAAAAGTACGGGTCCCCAAAAAAAAAGGGGACGAAACAGGGTCCCTAGAAAGAAAGTAGTTCCACTATTTGCACCCGGTCGCTAAAGAGCACTTGTTTCAGGTCCTGATGTAGGTCTCGTTCTAGCAGATGATGGAGTACTTATAGGTGCAGGTGGGAGCGTGGTAGATGGAAACGGCCGTACCTCTCTCGCTCAAGTTGGAGAACCCCTTCTAACCCCCACTGAGTCCGGAGAGTCACGCTCCCTTTGTCCACTCATCAATCGGTCGTCCGACCTAAAGGGGTCGAATCCCACTCTTCCTGCACCACCTCCAGTAGAGAAGTTAGGGGAATTGAAGAATGACTTAGGATAATCCGAATTCAACGCTAAAGTCGCTCCTCTGCAAAAGAACAAGTACCTAAGATCGAGACGTGATCGCCTCTTCCGTTGCAGATACCCCAGCGTGTCTCAGCCTGTGCTGACTTCGCTGAATCGTCGTCGTCGTCGTCGTCGTCGTCGAGACGTGACCTGCCACGTATTGAACCTTGGTAAAGATGACACTAGTAAGTCGATAGTCTGTAAATAACCCGAGTGGAACACACGGGTCGTGTCATGTCCGACGAGACCAACTTCAAGTAAAGGAGGACCCGAATAATATTGATACATCGTGGAAAGTCTCAAACTAACCCCAGTACGCGTAACAGGAAAAATCCGACTTTACCGTCAGGACACACACACACACACACAAGAAAAGCTGAAGTGGTACGGACCACACGTCCTAGAATCAAGGAGTCGGTCTCTAGTTTGGCCACGGGGGACGTCACCTTCGCACCTCAGGAATGGTGACTGGTGGTCCCTTCAGGCGAAGACACAAAAGAGAATGTACAAAACAAAGTACCGGGTCAAACGGGTCCGAGATTCCTTCAAAGACCTCCTTGTCCTCTATCGTCTGGAGTTTCACACCTGTTCGGTCAACTTCTCTTGATAGGTCTGGCGCCTTAGGGACCCCCACTGGATGCTCGTCACCTTCTAAGACTTACTCTAACTACGACACTCATCCTGCCTAGACTACCGATTTCACGGTCGATTCCAGAGGACAAGTCCGACCTTGCGAGTCTTCAGTGGTACACCCGACACGATAGATCTTTTGCTCCCAACGGTTCATCTCTGTAACTCCTTCGACTTAGACCCCGGCCAGACTCCTCCTTCACTCTTGTCGACACAGGGGTCAACCCCGAAGGGCGAACGGACGACACGGACGCGGTTGTGTCCTTGGTCAAAAACTGTACTGGGGACCGTGGACCCCTCTCAGTCCCAGGTCAACCAAGGAAGTATATAAAAGGAGGCTCCTTTTCCTTTATCGACTGTTGAGTGTAGAACAGACTAAAGACGAATCCAGTGAGCCAGTCGAGAAGATCTTTTCAGGAAAGGTTTAAACAAAAACACAAAGAGACAGGAACTCCAGTCTTCATCTGTGAAGGAAAAGAAAGGAAGGAGACATATAAAAATACGGAGGATATTCTTAAGGGGTCCCGGAGGAAGGGACAAAGGGGAGGAAAAAGGACGACTGAAAAGCACTGGAGAGTCGAGGGGTCGGTGTCCTCTTTCGTCGTCGAACTCGAACTCGGGAGTAAGACACTTAGTCAGTCAATGTCACACACTTCCCTCGGCCGGGTCACGGACCGCGACTGCTGACTATAAGGGGTCCCAGTGGAGAAGTAGACCCCCCGACACACACAGACAAGCGGAGGGGCTCGACACACCAAGGACGTCCCGCACACGCTCCTCTACTGAATACGCCTCTAAGTCCTCGTCATGGGCCTGCTCAAACGCGAAGCTCTACTTCTCTTTATAGACATGGCTATAGGACCTCCCCTCCACTCTAAGGAAGGGCACCCCACTGACAGGGTAGGAAACGAACCCCAAATCGAAATTAAACCCCCCTTCCTAACTTACACTCAAACCCCTGGAAGGTCCCCATGAATTCCATAGTGAATCAAAAAGAAGGATGAAAACCCAGGACGACACAAATTAAGTCGAGCCCGTCAGTTAAACAATTCTAGGGGTCCATTCCCTACTGTTCTATCGGAGACAACAACTCATATAAAATCTTAGTCGTCTCAGAAAAAATTGAAAAAAAAAAAATTATGAAGAAATAATAAATAAACTGACCCAAATCAGAGGCAACGTCGTGCACCCTAGAGTGCAACGCCGTTCGCAACCCACGTGTCCGAAGAGAGATCAACACCGGTACTCGAATTCGAAGGGCACCGTACACACTAGAATAAAGTGAAGTTACTGGTCGCTAGTTTGGACGTAGGGGATGTGACCTTCCGATTAAGAATTGGTGACCTGGTGGGCGCTTCAGGGGTATTGAAGAAAAAAAAAAATAAGATAGGGGTGGGTTCGTCCATATCCGTGGTTCATTTATAGACCCCATACTCCTAAAAGGACAGCAGACGTCACAAATGCTACCGAACGATTCACCGAAATATCAGATCCCTAAGCACTCCGTTTCCCTTCGTTTGGAGTCCCAGATCCTCTAGGGGTCCTCGGAGACAACGGAACGTGAGACGGATGAGACATCCCTCCTTTTTTTCTATGTTTTGTGTCCAACGTAAGTCTAAAAGAAAGGAACTACACGTCAAAAGAACCAGACGTATATCGACAACTTCCCAGACTTCTAAGAGTCCGCTATGGCCCCTACCCCCACCAATCGTCCACTGTGCTTCGACGACTTGGAGGTCCTCCTTTCGGTAGACCCCTCTTTCTTCGTCGGAGACTTGAGACCTGTGCCGGTGACTGAACCGACGGTCGAGCGCGGACCGGAGGCTGGTCGGGCGAGGCAAAGGGGGCGTCAGCATGGTCCTGGACCACGTCGCCAACCTCGGCCAGTAGTACCTCGACCTCGCGGTCCCGTTACAGGAGCAGTAGAGGGTGGTTCGACAGTACGCGACGGAGGACCGGATGAAGAACCTGTTCCCGCGTCCACGGTACCCCCCCCACCCCTCCTCCGACCTTAACCCCACCGTGGCCCAACGGACCGTTGGTCTGGAGAGGAAGAAGGTGAGTCTGACCTCACGTAAGAAGTCAGTCGTCACGCCCCGAGGGTCGTCGGCACCCCGGTTGAGGAGACGACCACGTTTTCGGGGGTCACCTCTCGCCGACGACGACCCCGAGAACCAGGACGAACCGACCTCCCCGTCGCAACTCGAGTGTACGGACCGTCGTCATCTTTTCACCAACTTGTAAGGGCCGTACAATGAAATCGAGATCCCTCCCACCACAGAATCTTCGTAGAAGTAGGAACCTTAAACCCATCGTCATTCCTTCACGAGGACATAGAAACTATGCAGGGAAGGAAGGGAAGGACTAGAAGGACGTGACGACTCTTCGGACGAGTGACTGGAGACCACATGCGTGGACTTCGGGTCAGACGGGAAGCACCCAGGGGACCGGTGTCGTGAATTGAAGACAAAACGAACGTTCCTTCCTAGACTTCACCCGAATAAAGGAAAGACTCGGTGCGTCATCAGACCCACCGAAAGAACCTCCGACACAACTATTAACAGACCCCAAATCTCCTCCTCGACAGGTTGAGGTCTAGTCCTATTTCTTTTGAGTACTCGGGGAACCTACGAGAGAAGGTGATTGAACTGGAACAAAGCATTATGACTCTAAAGGAGGTGGACCTGAAACACGAAAGTCTACTCGATGGTATGGACTCCACGGGAGAGGTATGGTAGAAGTTTGAATGAGGGCACCGGATGCCATTGCTACTCGGACCCTTGACCCGTCCTCCACCCCCAACCCCTTCCCGTCCTAAAAATTTAAAAGAGACTTCAAACGGATCGTCAAGTGAGAGTAGTGAGGACATACGGCCTCCGAGGGAGTAACGGAGGGTACAAACTTGCCTACAGACATACATAAACCCTTATAGATACAAGAAAATAATGGTTTGACTTTGTTTCCCGAAAAAGAACTTCGAAAAAAAAAAAAGGACTTCAGGAGAGACAAAAGAGTCCCACGTTTCACCTTTGTTAATTTGAGTTGCACCTCCGACACTTGTGAGTGGCACTGTTCGGTTGACATTCATAAAAAGGTACCTACTGTACGTCCAAGGGGCGGTGGAACTCAGAACTTGGAAACTGTAGCTCTCTGACCCCAAAGAAAATACAGGTCTTCCTTTTTGTCTAGGTCTTGAGTACAGGATGCATCAGACGAATGAAGGTTCTCCTTCTCTACAACCTTAATGATAAAAACTTTTCATCATAGAGAAAGTACTCAGAATTGGAACTATTAACCGAGAACCTTTAGGTTACTTTTTGCCTTTCACAAACCGTCTTCACTTTACGTTTAGGGGGAGGAGGTGGGGGGCCTTTCGCGAGGAAAACCTTTCAACCAAGGACCTTCCACCCGAGTCCTTCACATCCAATCAAGGATCCAGGCGGGACCATTAGACTCACTAGAATTTATTCGGGGAAGGAAAGAAACTCGGAGAGAGATCGAAGCTTCACACTACGAGTTCCTTGAAGAGGGGGGGATGTTGGAAATCGAAGGGCCCCGACCCCCTGATCCAGTACCGGGTCCAGAATGCTCTCTCGGACAGACGTCTCTTCGTCCTCTCCTCCTCCGACAACACCAATGTTCGCAACAAATTGGAACTACTCACTCGAAAACCGAACCGAAAGTAAACACACCACAGGGAGCAAAGGTTAGTCTTGTTGAAAGGGTTCTCGGTTTGGGGACATTCCTACTCTTCCTTGTCGAAATGCGGAGACAGGTCAAGCTTATGTTAGTCCGCAGGTTCTTTAATGTCACAACCCTCGGCCGGGGAGGTCGGGGAGTCGGGCGAGGCACGGGACCTGTGCGTTCTTCCCCGGCTGGTCGGCTTCTGGGTTCAGTCGTAAGGCCACCGCATTGGCACACAGAGGGAGGGTAGGACCGGGGGACGGGAACAGTGATTAGTGGCTCCTCAGTATAGTGGAGGTCGGGGGTGTGGGGGAGGGCCGGGGTGTGGCACTTAGAGTCGTTTCTTACACTCCAGTGCACAAAGGTCTGGTTGGAATCGATCAGACGCCACACTCAGAAGGACGGGCCCCCGTTCGAACGCTCGACCCACAAAGACCTGTCCAACCCCGCCAAACCTCCTCCTCCTCTTCCCGAGGGGAGAGGACCCCACTGACCGCGTCGACCCCGACTCCGACTCGTACGGTATAAGGACAGGTAGGTGTCACAGATATTTGAGTCAGAACAGGAACACAACCATTTCACCCCTGTCCCACCTCCCCCTGGGTCTTCGGGGAAAGGGGAGGCGGAAACAGAGGGGCTCCACACGAGGGGAGTGGCAGGCACGGACGGACGGGAGAAGGGGGAAGAGTGCAGGGGAAACCCAACAGACCACACTGTGCACCGGAGCAACATACAGACAACTCCTGCCCTCCCCACCACCCACGCTCCCCTCAGACCGGAGACAACGACAAGAGACGTCACCCGGAACCACCTAGACCGGACCCCCTCGGAAAGAAAGGGAAGAGGGAAGGAGACTTCAGTCCAGGACGTCCCCAGTCGGGTCCGATGTCTTGTAGGTGTCTACGAGACTTCGGACATCCCCCTGTCCTACTCTTAAGAACAGGGGAAAGTACTCTTCGTTAGGGCTTCAGAGGTCACGGGACTCCCTTCGACCAAGAGCCAGACACCCTTTATGGAACCAAACAGGAAAAGTCTGCATCCACAGATCCGACGTCGCCCCACTCCAAATCCTCTCATCTGACCAGAGATCGAGAACGTCCCGGGAACCTGCCGTCCATAGGGAAAAGAGGTCACCGAGGGTCGAAGAAACGGTTGGTGTCCTTGAAAGGACGGTTTCGGTCACTGGAGACAGACCCTGACAAGTCTTCCTGTCTCAATCTAAGTCCTCAGTAACGACTCCAAACTTAACGAGTTCCCTTTCCGTCTCTTCCCAAGTGATCTCGACGAACGACAAAAAATCATTATAAGTTGTGATAAGGAAATAAATTGAATCTTTCCTTATAAGTTATAACTTATAGTCAAAAATTCAATTTTTTTTTTAAAGTATACTTGTTTAAAGGGGGTTTACAACCCTTTTGGATCACAATTTAAATTAGAGAGAGTGATTTCCATGACAAAATAAAGTAGAACTACAGGTCTCCTCAGAACCTTAGGTCACCCTAGATCGAGAATGATAAATGGAATAGTAAAATAAAAGAGACGTCCCAATTTGACCTTTACGAATCTCATCACTAAGAATCGAGAAACCACCGGACGTTACTGTATGGGGGGTGGCTAAAACATATGTTTTATACACTTATGTACATACACATAAATAAACTTTCCGTTCAGATCCAAAGAGTACTCTAAAAATTTTCTCTCTTTCTCCTGAGGGGTGGAGTTTCAATAGTTAGACAGAGAATCTCCACTGGTCACTGTCAATCGATAAACGGTCCCCACAAGAATAAACCATTATCCTCTGGAAACTATCGTAGTGACTGAGTTACCTGCACTTAAACTCGTTTGAGGTCCTGTGTCCCCTCCTGTCCCTTCGGACCGCACGACGTCAGGGACCCCAACATCAGCCTGTACTGACTCACAGACTGGTCGTCCTCTGGAAAACAACGCGAAAAGTAGATCCTCATAAGTATTCTTAGGGGATATCTCGGACACTTTGTATGAGTACGGACCTAGGTGAGACCCGAATTAAGACTGAGACAGAGTTCCTAATCCCAGAAATTTATCGAAGAGACTACTAAGACTTAGTGTGAGGTAAAATACTACAACCAACCTCTTTGTCACCCCGTTACCAAGGAACCTGTTTCGCAGTTGACTCCTTAAGACTTAAAGAGTATCAAGACTTTCTTGTCAAGGGACCTCAATCGACACACTCGACTAGTGTCATAATTTACTTCAGTCGGGAAGTAACAATGAAGTCCGTCGTCGGACAACTCGCAAATGGGAAATGCAGCGTCCCGCTACCCCTTGTCTAGGGATGTAGTATACCTACTGGACCCTATCGTCGACTCTCAAAGTTCGTGTGACCCCTCTTCGTGACTCTACTTCGAACACCCTACCATTCCCAATAGTAGTGTCCGTCGACCGAACACTGGAACTCAGGAAAAAAGGATGTAGGATTCAACCAGTCTGTAGTGTCGGTCAAAAGTCTCCGGTGAACGGATCTAAGACGAGCTTTAACGGAAGGTCTGTATTCTATTGGACGAGAAGGACAACTCCGTAATACATTACACAAGAACCACAGGTACAAACACCTCAAAACCCGACCCACCGACCACCACCTCCTTCCTCTGTGTCTTTGTCCTCTTTTTCAGGAACGGGACCTCTTCCAATAAAATCTCTTACCCGTACATTAAATATTCACTTGTCAACACCTTCTCGGTGTGTGACTCAGATACTTACACCCACAACTTCACCTCATCTCTCAAGGAAGACGGAAAAGAGAACAGGACGCGAATACTCTGTTTCCCAACCCTCGACCCTGACAGGGGGTCCTACTACACCAGACCCTCTACGCACACCGTGAAAACGTTCCGACGGAACAGATCGAAACGAACCGACCACCGTAGAAATCGGGTTTACCCGTAAGCCAGAAAAGACTACGACACTCCATTCTCACTAAGTCTCGATGACGTACTCTTTCTCGTAAAACTAGGGGTCGACCGAAACCCGACAAACATGAGAATCACTCTTCTCTTAAAGGATTGTTTGGCCGTAGTACAATGGGACAATGTTTGGGGACGTAATCTACGCCCCGTGACCCCGCAAGTGACCCGGGAGCCGGACGACTATAGAGCGGTGAGAGGGGTACACGGTCAAACGAAGGGGTTCTTCTCTTCGGTCTCCACCCGAGTCGGAGTATTACCTGTGGCCTTTAATCTTGAACTTTTGCCGTTCCTACAGTCGTGGCAAGCCAAAAATCTCGTTCTAGGGAGGTCTCTTCGAAATCGTCCCTCTTCCGTCCTCTCGCATCTTACCTTGTCTCGAAAGTGAGGTGTATAATTCTCTTTAAGACAAGGGACAGAAAAGAAAGGACAGGAGGAGAGGAGAAGACTGGACCCACACACGACACGACACGAATCAGCGAGTCCGCACAGGTTGAGAAACGCTGGGGTACCTGACATCGGGAGGTCCTAGGAGACAGGTACCCCTAAGAGGTCCGTTCTTATGACCTCACCCAACGGTACGGAAGGAGGTCCCCTAGAAAGGTAGGGTCCCTAGCTTGACTCGGTGGTCCCTTCGGGCGTACGGGCACATTATCATTATATACGTGCAATGATACTAATACACAGAAAGTGTTTAGGATTATTCTTTCCTGTTTGAGGTCTCGTGGAAAACGACCCGAAGGGACCACCGAGTCTACCATTTCTTAGACCGACGTTACACCCTCTGGACCCAAGTCAGGGACCCAACCCTTCTAGGGGACCTCTTCCCTTTCCGAGGGGTAAGGTCATAAGACCGGACCTCTTAAGGTACCTGACACATTCAGGTACCCCAGCGTTTCTCAGCCTGTGTTGACTCACCGAAAGTGAAGTCAATACAATACCCTCTTTATCCACTTCCGAAATTGTAAGTCAGATAACAATCTTTTACCCCTTTCCTTTTTAGTGACAGATAAGTCAGTAGAAAAAAGACGAAATTTTGACTTACTCCTCAAGACACTGTCTAAACTTCTCCTTAGATTTCGTCTAATCTGTCGAAAAAAAGGGGACATAGTATTAGGAATTTACCTTAAATCGAGAATGAATAATACACAGAAACGAAACCAAACCATTCCTCCAACAAAGCGTAAGTCAGTGTTTCATGTTATTCTTTTGGGAAATTTTCTACGTGACACGATCCACAGACGAAAAACAGAGACCACAAACCAAGACACACAAAAAAACAGGAGGGAGGGACCAGCCCTTCTGGGGGACCTCTTCCGTTACCGTTGGGTGAGACCATGAGAACGGACCCTTTAGGGTTCTTACCTCCTCGGACCACCCGATGCCAGGGACCCCAGCGTTTCTCAGCTTGTGCTGATTCGCTGAAGTGAAAGTGAAAGGCGGTTGGGAGTTCTTCAAACCCAATCCTCTTGTTCTATAAACATAGGATGGATTTGATTTGCCAACTCACAAAGGACACTCCAAGACCCACAAGGAGAAATGTTGGGCGTAAACGAGAAGTTTTCGTGACCGTCAAACTTCTTTGTCCTATATCGAAAAACCTTTATTTAGGTAGAATACCACAGAGATACTCATCCTCAAGACGTATCGTCTCTTTGAGGGACTACGAACCGCATCGGGTCCCTGTCCCCTTGTGCACAGATTGTTGACTCCCTTGAACCAGACCCGACACATCAGAACACGTGTAAGGTAACAGAAACGATTCGGGTCTCCGGTACAACACAAACAAAGGGTCTTTAAAGTATTGAAATGTGTCCAAAAGTCATATGTAAAATTTTATAAAATTAAACTTAATCTATAAAATTAAAAGAACCTTAATTCATAAAATTAAAATTAAACTAAATGTTAACTTAGTCTAACGTCGTGACCGTCCCAACTCGAGTTTATAGTCTTCATACAGGTCCCCAAATTAAATCTGAGTACAAGTCTTGTGACATAGATCTTCATAAATATACGACTGACGGACTGTCTGACACCATCCCAGGGATACGACTGATTGGCTGTCGGAGACGATTCTAGACATTTGACTGTCAGACTGACAAAAGAATAACATGCCCAAGTGTGACATACGTACAATGACATTAAGAGACAGATAACGTGTACAGGACGTTTCTTTCCTTCAAAGAAGTCCCCCTTCAAGACATGTGATACTAAAAGTCATCCGTAAAAGAAAATCTCGTCGTCGGTTTGAGATCAGTAAAACATCTTTCACTTACAACTTGTAGTGAACATTCCATAAGACATTTGAGTCGATTCCTCTACGTTCGGGTCTCGGACTATAGTGACGGAAACGAACTTCAGTAGGACAGGTAAGGGGGTAAAGATTCGTCCTAGAGTGAAAGACTTGAAAGACACAGGAGTCGGAGGAAACGCTACCCGACATCGTAAGGTGACCTGTTACGAAGACAAAAATCAGACGGTAGGTGAACCGAGATTTAGTATCAGATTAACTATTGTTAAATTTCCTTTGAAAACGTTTTCATAAAAAAAGTCATTCGGAAAGTGACCCCTAGGTACTGAGTAACTAGAAACATGGACTTAACACACACATATATATATACAAAAAGAACACACTGTTCTTCATTGTTCTAGTTAAGTAAGACTATACCACCATCAAAAGGACACCGTCTTCGTTTCCTAACCAGTGGTCGACACGGGAGCCTCCGCGACCATTACTCGACTCGTGGGGACCCAATGCTACGAGTGACCCAATACCCGGCCCTTACCTGACTTAACCCTTGACGTGGGTCATCTCGACGGGAGGTCCAAAGGGTCCGTGTCGAGACAACTTTCTTCCTTACATTTAGGAATCGTCGTAAGATTAAATTAGACCACTGTAACTACAGTTTTATACCGTGAGTCGAGGAATATTCCACATATTTACATAAACTTTACACAAAAAAACACACACACACTCACACATCTTACCCATTTATTTTAACAACTCATTGAACTTAGAGAGTCTTCGGAAGACCCAAAAAACAAAATATAAAACCCAACACAAGAGGTGGGTGAGGGGCTGGGGGTTTTGACGGAGTTTGACGAACTACTAACTCGGAGTCTGTTCGTTTTCGGTCAGGTGTCTCACTGACCTCACCACCTGACCTCACCACCTCCGTACCGAGAGAGCGTGGTGGAAGACCCCTTATATTCTTCCTGCAATCTCTTCCGTGGACTTGAAACACAAAACCGTGGAGATGTTCTTAATTCCTTTTTAATGGAAACTAAAAAAAGTTTAGTATTTTCCTGAGACACGACATTGAGTGTGATCGTTGCACCTTGAGTAACAACCCCCCTTTTTTTTTGTTTGAAACCTCTAGTGAATCTTAAATCACCTGACAAGGAAGATTTTATACTCGAAAGACAAATTTTCTCTAATTTTTAAGAAATTTTCTCTAATGTCGGTCGCCTTATTTTACTGTAAATTGACGAAGACCCTATCCTTTTTGTCTACCCTTACACGGTGACAAGAGTGCGAAATAAGGAACAATACAATTGTTCCTTTCTCGAGGAAACTGTACGTCCGAGAACCTAGGGTGGGCTCCGGACAACTTAGTCTTAGAAGGACCTACCGGTCCGTTAAGTCCACGTGTACCTTGTGAACCCTTTGTGACAAGATCCCCCTCCTTAAAGAGTGTTCCAGCTTATAACCAAGAGTCAAATACCCTCTTTGAACCAAAGACGAGACGACTGGCTAAAGTCTTACCTGACCCCCTGGATGTCGTCATCCCTGGGAGGAGTCTTCGGTTCCTCAGGGACGGGCGGCGTCATAGCGAAGAAGCCGGACCCGAAAACCGGCTACATCGAGACCCATGAAATTGGTACCCCGGGACTAGCGGAAGTGGACGACGGAACCCAGACCTTCCTCACGGACCAGGCTGCACCGGGGTTCCCAGTCGTCGGGACCTGCTCAGGCAACGCTCAGACAGACTAAGGGTTCTCCTCTCTCTACACAGGTCGCACACACACCCGTACCCCCCACACTCGCGGCCCCCCGTGACCGTCCCGTTCCCTCCCCAAGACGAGCTGTAGGACGCAATCGTGGACCCACCACCACATTGTCGACACAGAGAGAAGGAGAGGCCGAGGATCCGTCTCTGGAGCGCCCGACGCGTGTCCGAGGGCAGAGGCCGCGGGGGGTGGAGCGGGAGGACTACCGCACTTCCGACTCCGGTCTTGCGAGGGCCTCTGACCCCAGACGACTTCTGGACCCGTACAGTCGAGGTGACCCCGACCTCGTCCTTCAGGGCACCCCGGGTCTGTAAGCCCCGGTGGACTCACTCGGACCTTTTCGACGGGGGGTAAAGAAGGGGAGTACGGATTACCTTTGCTGTCAGTGGCACTTTTCGAGCCGAAGGGACACGGACGTTTGCAAAGTGTCCGGCTCGATTACGCAAAACTAGTGGAGAGACGACCCAAACCGGGCACAACCGGTTAGGACAAGAGAAAGTCGTCAAATTGTAGGCTGGTCACTGACAGGAGGCCCGACCTATAAGAAACGGATTACATGTCTACGTCGCGAAGTCTAAATCGAGAACGGTGTACTCTCCCGACTTGAGAAGGGCGTTTGGAAAAGACACGAGATTCTCGACCCGAGACGTAGGTGAGGTCCACGTGTCCGATCTCACATTATCCAGCGAATAAGGCAGTGTAACCTTCGTTCTCCGTTTAAGTGGTCCACCTACCTCCCACAGACTCTTTAAATCAGGGGCCTTCCAGAGAAGACACCGCTACCTTCTCGTCGTAGTCATCGGTGGAAAGGTAAATCTCTTCGACAAGAGCAAGGTCCGGGGAACTCACGTCCTAGACTGACGTTCTGAGGGGCTTTACCCACGGGAAGAAGACTCAAGACTTGTCGATACGAGAGACGACTATGACTGAGACACATAGAGAGTCTCACACTCTCCCGACTTCAGTAGAGACCACCAACCCTTACTCCCTACCTCTCTTTTCATCTCACGGCAAACCTAGTGGACTTCTTCATTTACTTTAAAGAACCCTTAGTGGAGAGGGTCCCTCAAGAAAACCACACTTCTGTCCACGTCCCTCTGGACGGGAAAACACTCCAGACGACGGCACTATGTCATAGACTCTTTCGACACCGACACTGAAGGTCTCGTAGACCAGAAAATCGGGGAAGGAGAACCGATCAACAGTGCAGGGGACCAGGGAGTACATCTTGGAACCAACGGGTGAGGGGGCGGAGTCGCGTAACTAGCACACCAAAGGGAACTTCTATTTGGTTCATTAATAAGGGATCCAGTCACTAACAGTCTACATGTTTATACAGAGACATCTACTCTAAAATTATACGATGACGAGGACTTTCTCCTATACCTTCGAGGGTTCCTATGATATAGTATGTTCGTTTTTTTTTTTTCTTTTAAAAAAAAAAAACAATTGCTATCATCCAAAGATCGAAAATTTTGAAAAAAGGGGAAAAGTAAGTCTACCGGGTGAACGACCCGTTCTCCCACTCATCGTTCTTTTCATTACGTTACGTCGAAAAGGGTTTACTAAGAAATTATAACACCTACTATGTCCCGAGACAATAGATTCCACACTACGCGACCCGACGACCGTCAAGTCGTTGGTCGTTGATCCTGGAATAAATTTACGTGTTCCGACGGAGCTCTTTCCAGAGGACTGAGACGAGACATCGTCCATTAAAAATAGACAGACGAGTATCGTACAACATGACATTACTAAAACAAGACACTACGTCCAAAGAAAGACGTAGATTTATATAACAGAAAACTACTGGACTATTACAACAAATCAATAAATAAGTAGGTGTATTCCATAAAATTTAGGGATATAATTACAGACGAATATACATGCCAATAAACATAAAAAAAAAAAAACCATCTTTAAATCCATCAAACTCATAAATTCAAATTACAGGTATCATAATGGAATTTAATTTTAAAGTCTTACATCATAGACAGAAGACCTTTTCCTATTATTTATACAATTCCGTGTCACCCAAAGAAAACTTATGAAAAAAAAGTAACTAAAAATAATATTCATATTTGGTTCTCTACGTAAAGAGACCTCTTTTCAAATAGAGGACCTATTTATTTTAGTACGATTTTAAAAACTCATTATACATAATGAAAATATTATTCTTTATGTTATTTTCAATAAAAAATTAATTTTTTATATCGATTCAAAATTTTAGTGTGTGTTTCGTCATATTATATACCGTGTATTATGTAAGTGTTTTATCATTGTAGTACGTTTTACATAAGCTTCGATCGAAGAAATTTTGACAAGAGTTTAATAATCTAACACATATATAAAGGTCAACCAAAATTGACCGTTGAGTAAATAGTTCAAGGTAATCGTAAAGTTTTACTATTACTCTAGTAATGACGGTACGTAATAGTTGTAAGATCTCGAAATAAATAATTGAAATAAATTACTAGTGGAAACTTAACGGTACGATACAGATTTTCTTTCAGAGACAGGAGAAAGATCTCAAATAATAATCCTTTGTCAATTGTCGTCCAGACATGGGGTATGGAAGAACGACCCTTACGGAAGGGGGAACATTTACTGGAATTGGTTCCGGTAAAAATGTATTATCAACATAAAACTATCGTTTATAATTATTATTTCCTTGAACCTTGTGTGAGATCCCGGCAGCCGTTACTATATTTACCTTTGCAAGTATTATTGTCATTTCGTTAATATTTAAGATATTTGGGTTCTCGAGACTATCGTAATTTTAATGCTTAAGAGGATCAAACTTTAACTCTCCTTCACGATTGATATATCTCAAATCGTCATATAGACCTCCTCTTTGTCACTGTTCTCACAGTTCCCACATTAAAGGAACCTTTTGAAAGGTTCCGGAAAACACGATCACAATCAGTGAGTCAAAATCGTACAGGCTGAGACACGCTGGGGTACCTGACATCGGGCGGTCCGAGAAGACAGGTACCCTAACGGGTTCGTTCCTATGACCTCACCCAACGGCAAAGGAGGTCGCCTAGAAGGTCTGGGTCCCCAACTTGGGTGTAGAGGACGCAACGTCCACCCTAAAAAACAGACTCGGTCCCTTCGAGACAACATTCACAGAGAATGAGTCGTCAGTTCGGTAACATCTCCCGACCGTCACAGGCACTAGGAAGAACAAAATGTTTGTCCACTTACTTGTGGGAATGACTCACCGAGTGGTGGAGTTATGACCACCTCAAAAACAGTTTAAAGTTCTAAACACTACCAATCCCGAGTTATTTGTGTTGTATATTTACCTTATTACCTTGAAAATTTTTATCCACCTTCGAAGTTTCTCATAGTCCTATTCTTTTACTGACATCTCATGAGGTTCACAACCCATTACCAGTAGCAAGCGAACTAAAGACATCGACATTGATGACGTACAAAACTTAGAGAGGTCCAAAAGTGACCCCTGAGCGGTACTCCTTCCCGTCGCAAATCAAGTGATCGAACAGGAACAACCACTGCTGGGATGACCGTGAAGACCGTCAGACCGTTATCGGACAATGGTACGGTATGCTAGAGTTTCATAAGACGTGGTTGTCGGATGTCAGTAACAGATCTAGTAAACTCCAAGTGTGTGTGTTCAACACGTATGTCAAATCCCCACCAGTACTGGAGGGCTTTGGATAAGAACCTGGAGTCTCATCCTTTGATCCTCCATCTACTATTAGAGGTGTGAATGAGTATGGGGTAAAAGGAAAGAAACTGTATTTTTTTCTCTGTAGATAAACTATAATTGAGTAAATTCGTCTCTTACCCTTATATACTTTAAGACTTTACGAATGAAAAAAAAGGAAATTGACCGGAAACACCTTAAACTCATCTAACATTATTCTATTGTAACGAGAAGTACCTTTCATTATAAAAGAAAAAGGATTTTTGAAGTTCTTTGTTTCAGAAGAAAATAAACGTAGTTCGGTTAACGTAATACCCGTCCTATTGAGGGAAGTCTCGAGAGAAGACTTAATGGTTTCTGTGAATTCATGGTAAAAACCAACACATACACTATGGAGTGTAAACTTTTGATCCAATATAAGATATCCACTCAAAGACGAACGTTAATTCACTTTATTAAAGTCTCCGTATCCATTGGGAACCCTTCTCGTAAGGTCTAGATTACCCCGGAACGGAGTTTTTACCACTTTCATTACGGGAAGTGGTTCATGGATTGGACGAAAGTCCCTTATCGAACAAATAGGTAAACCCAAGAGAAGTAATCATTAGGTGAATGGAATAACAAAAAGAAAAAGGAATTATATATATAAAAACAACTTCATATCAACTGAATATTACAAAAGTCCATGTGTCGTTCCACTAAATCAACATGCACATACATGTGTATATAATAAAAAGTCTAATAAAAGGTACTATCCGATAATGTTTTATAACTGACATCAAGGGACACGATATGTCATTTAGAAACAACGAACAACACATAGATAAAAAAAATTTAATCTTTAAACCGTAAGATAAGTAGGATTTAGTTTGTTCATCTTAGTTTTTCAATATTTAAAAAATCGATCCGTTTTTAAGTCTTCAAAAGACTTCATATATATATATAATATGTATGATAAATATATATACACACATGTTTAAAAAAAGATAATACGAACTATTTCCGAACTCTTTCTTGTAGTTTTTGTTTTTTTCTACCTCTTTAACCTTTTGTTTGATTTACTTTACCCTTGTCACTTATACTATATCTTTTTCACTTTGTTTGATCCATTTTCTAGTAGTATATCAGGTCAAAAATTTGTACCGACGAGTAATCTTTGTGTAGACTTCGAAACCTATTTTTTTCGTTATGGACCCGTAAACATAAAAAGTTTTTTAAGGTTGTATTAAGACTATACGTAGACCTAAAATTTTTCACTAACATCCAAAAAGATAATTTACCAAGAAACTACTATCTTAAAATAATAAAAGACAACGTTAGTACTATGTTACCATAACTCCCTTATTATCAATGTATTAGTGTCATCATTTTCTAAAAATAGTCAAAAGCGTTAGTTGTCGGTCTGGTTCTTTTTTTTTGTATTAATATTAGTGTTCAGTATTACCTTTGTACTGATTGTTACATTTTGTTAGTGTATGCTAAACCCCTCCATTCATCTAACTACACCACTCACCTTCACGCACGTCCGTACAAAAGTAGGTGGGTCAGTAAGATACAGGAAACCAACCATGTAAATTAGGTATATGTAAATTCCATTAATAACAATGTATATTAGGATAATCGTAAAAGAATCAACAAAACCCAAATAAAACACGGCCAGAAAAGGAAGAAAACACGAAAGACGGATCTCTTCAAAGAAATCGTAAACAACATTTCGACCAAACTACCACGACTTTAGAGAGATTGAAACCGAACAGACCTTTCGAAAACTAAAGAGGTAGTTTAGACTTATACTCGGAACTACCCATCTCATAAGAACCGATATCAAAGAAGAGAAAGTAGTAAAAAATTTATATAACACGGAAAGGGAAGACCGAACATCTCAAAGACAACTCTTTAGTCGACTATCGTTCAAGGGAATATACAAACAGTAAAAAGGGAACTACGAAAAAATTAAAAATTAAAAATAAAAAAATTTTAAAATAAAAATGAAATAAAATAGAATGTTATGACATAACCAAAACGGTATGTAATTGTACTTAGGTGGTGTCCACATATGATCGAGGGTTAGGACTTAGGGGGAGGGTGGAGGGTGGGGTATAGTAGAGAGACCCAGTAGGGGTACGTGGTCGGCGTTCGTAGGACATAGGACATAGCTTGTATCTGACCGTGAAGCAAAGAATGTACTATCATATGTATAAAGTTACGGTAAGAGGGTTTAGTAGGGTGGGAGAGGGAGAGGGAGTGTCAGGTTTTCAGGTAAGATATGTAGACATAGAGAAAACGACAGAACGTATGTCCCAGTAGTAATGGTATAAAGATTTAAGGTATATATACACAGTCCCATGACATAACCACAAAAAGAAAGACCGAATGAAGTGAGATATATTAACCGAAGTCAAAGTAGGTAGAGTAATCTTGACTAAGTTTACATAAGAAAAATTACCGACTCATTATGAGGTAACACATATATATGGTACCGAAAGAATAGGTAAGTAGACGACTACCTGTAGATCCAACAAAGGTACAGGACCGATAATATTTGTCACGACGTCACTTGTAACCCCATGTACACAGAGAAAGTTAAGATCAAAGGAACCACATATACGGGTCGTCACCCTAACGACCCAGTATTCCATCAAGATAAACGTTAAAAAATTCCTTAGAGGTGTGACAAGAGGTATCACCGATAAGATCAAACGTAAGGGTGGTTGTCAGATTCTCCCAAGGGAAAAGAAGTGTGGGAGAGGTCGTAAATAACGAACATCAGAAAACATAGTGACGGTAAGACTGACCACACTTTACCATGGAGTAACACCAGAACTAAACGTAAAGAGACTATTACTCACTACAACTCGTAAAAAAGTACACAAACAATCGGTAGGTATACAGAAGAAACCTCTTTACGGATAAATCAAGAAACCGGGTAAAAAACTAACCCAACATATAAAAAGACCTTAACTCGACGTCCTTAACGAACATATAAAAACTCTAATCAACAAACAGTCAACGAAGTAAACGATAACAAAAGAGGGTAAGTCTTCTGACAGAAAAGTGGAATGAATATCAAAGGAAACAACACGTCTTCGAAAATTAAAATTAATCTAGGGTAAACAAATAAAAACGAAAATAAAGGTCTTAAGACCCTCCACCTAGTATCTCCTAGGACGACACTAAATACAGACTCTCACAAAACGGATACAAGAGGAGATCCTCAAAATATCAAAGACCAGAATGTAAATCTAGAAATTAGGTAAAACTCAAATAAAAACACACGCCACAATCTTTCACTAGATCAAAGTAAGAAAATGTTCACCAACTGGTCAAAAGGGTCGTGGTGAACAATTTCTCTAACAGAAATGAGGTAACATATAAGAACGGAGGAAACAGTTTCTATTCCGTAGGTATCCACACACCTAAATAGAGACCCGAAAGATAAAACAAGGTAACTAGATATACAGACAGAAACACGGTCATGGTATGACAGAATTACTGACACCGAAGCATCATCTCGGACTTCAGTCCGTCCAACTAAGGAGGTCGAGGTAAGAAGAAAGAGTTCTAACGAAACCGATAAGCTCCAAAAAACATAAAGGTATGTTTAGAACTTTAATAAACAAGATCAAGATACTTTTTATGGCAACCATCGAACTATCCCTAACGTAACTTAGACATCTAACGAAACCCATCATATGAGTAAAAGTGATATAACTAAGAAAACTAGGTCCTTGTACCATATAAAGAGGTAGATAATCACAGGAGAAACTAAAGAAAGTAGTCACAAAATATCAAAAACTATATATCCGGAAATCAAAGAAATCCATCTATATAAGGATTCATAAAATAAGAAAAGGAACGTTACCACTTACCTTAACAAAGGAATTAAAGAAAAAGATGAAAGAGTAATAAGCACATATCCTTACGTTCCCTAAAGACACACAACTAAAATATAGGACGTTGAAATGATATAAGTAACTAATCGAGATCATTAAAAGACCACCTCAGAAATCCCAAAAGGTACATCTCCTAGTACAGTAGACGTTTGTCACTCTCAAAATGAAGAAGAAAAGGTTAAACCTAAGGAAAATAAAGAAAAAGACGAGACTAACGACACCGGTTTTGAAGGTCTTGATACAACTTATCATCGCCACTTTCACCCGTAGAAACAGAACAAGGACTGAAATCCCCTTTACGAAAGTTAAAAAGTGGTAACTCCTATTACAAACGACACCCAAACAGTATCTATCGAAAATAATACAACTCCATACAAGGAAGATAAGGACGAAAGACCTCTCAAAAATAGTTTTTACCTACAACTTAAAACAGTTTCCGGAAGAGACGTAGATAACTCTATTAGTATACCGAAAATAAAAAGTCGAACAATTACACTATTTAATGTAACTAACTAAACGCCTATAACTTCTTAGGAACGTAGGGACCCTATTTCGGGTAAACCAATACCACATACTAGTAAAATTACACAACGACCTAAGACTAACGATCTTAAAACAATTCCTAAAACGTAGATACAAGTAGTCACTATAACCGGACACCAAAAGAAAAAAACACACCGTAGAAACAGTCCAAAACCATAATCCCACTACCACCGGAGTATCTTACTCAAACCTTCAAATGGAAGGAGACGTTAAAAGACCTTCTCAAACTCCTCCTATCCACAATCGAGAAGAGCTTTAAAAACCATCTTAAGTCGACACTTCGGCAGACCTGGACCTGAAAACAAACGACCTTCTAAAGACTAATGTCAAAGTTAAAGGCACGAACACTACCCAGATAATTCTAAAAGATAAAGAAGAACCAAGTCAAAACCTTTCAACATGAAAAGATTCTTAAACAGGTAAAGAAGGTGCAACAGGTAAAATAACCGTATGTTGACGACTATCATCAGAGAATACTAGGAAACATAAAGACACAACAGACAACACTAGAGAGGTAAAAGTAAAGATTAAAATAACTAAACTAAAAAGAGAGAAACGAAGAACTACTCAGACCGATTACCAAACAGTTAAAATAAATAGGAAAGTTTCTTGGTCGAAAAACGAAACAACTAAAAACGATACCAGAGAAAACAAAGAAAACGTAAATAAAGACGGGATTAAAAATTCTAAAGAAGGGAAGATGATTAAGACCCCAAGAGGTAAAGAAGGAAAAGATCAACGAACTCCGCATCTCAATCCAATAAATAAACTGAAAAAAGAACAAAGAACTCCATACGGACATAACGATACTTGAAAGGAGAATCGTGACGAAAATATCACAGGGTGTCCAAAACCCAACAACACAAAAGTAAAAATAAGAAAAGATACATATAAAACTAAAGAATAAAATAAAGAAGACACTAAACAACCAATAAGTCTCGCACGACAATCGGAGGTATACAACCTTAAACATTATTAAAAAGAGGACATTAACTCTAGATTAGAATTACATAATACCAGTCTTTTCTACGAACCTTACTAAAGCTAAAAAAACTTAAATAGTTCCAATGTAAATACCGGGTCCTACACTAGATAGGACCTTTTCCAAGACACTCGTGAACTCTTTTTCCACTTTAAGTAACAAAACCCCACTTTACAGGATATCTATAGTTAATCCAGATTGACCAGATAACACAGTGAATTTCAAACGGAAAGAAACAATTAAAAGACAACCCAACTAGACAGGTATCTACACTCACCCCATAATTTCAGAGGGTGATAATAACACAATAACAATTAAAGGGGAAAGTATGAACAATCGTAAACAGAATGTATAACACCACGAGGATATAACCCACGTATATATAAATATTAACAATATAGAAGAAGAACCTAACTAGGAAACTAGTAATGCATCACCGGAAGAAACAGAGAAAAGTGACGGAAACAAAATTTCAAATAAAATAGCCTATACTCATAACGATGAAGACGAAAGAAAACCAGAGATAAACGCACCTTATAGAAAAAGGTCGGGAAGTGAAAGTCAGACATACACAGGGAACAAAACTCCACCCAGAGAACATCCGTCGCATATATCCCTAGAACAAAGACATAGGTAAGTCGGTCAGAAACGGAAAACCAACCCCGTAAGTTGGGTAAATACAAATTCCATTAATAACTATTCATACTAGGGTAACGGTAAATGAAATAACAAAACCCAAGCCCAAATATGTGGGAAAAACACAAAGGACGGATTTCTTATAGGAAATCGTAAACAACCTCTCGACCAAACCACCACGACTTAAGAGAGTCGAAAACGAACAGACATTTCGAAAACTAAAGAGGAAGTATAAACTTACTCTAGGAACGACCCATGTCATTAGACCCGACATCCAATAAAAGAAAGTAGTGAAATTCAAACAGAACGGTAAGGGAGGACCGGACTTCTCAAAGATAACTTTCTAGACGTCAATAGGAATACCCTTAGGGGAACACACAATAAACAACAAAAAGGGAACAACGAAAATTATAAACAAGAAACACAAACCACAAACAATTAAACTAATTATATACAGAACCCCACAAAGTGGAACTCAAATAGGATAAACCTTGAGAGACCCAAAGAACCTGAACCCACTAATAAAGGAAGGGGTAAAATCCCTTCAAAAGTTGATAATAGAGGAGTTCATAAAAGAGTACCAGAAAGAAAAACAGAAGAAGAAAACCCTGAGGATATTAAGTTTACAACCTCGTAAAGTATAACAGGACCTCCAGAGACTCCAACAGGAGTAAAGAAAATTAAGCAAAAAGAACAAAGGAGAGACTAAGTAAATAAAGATGGTAAGATAGAAGATAAAGTGATTAGCATAGAAGACGGAGGTAATAAGATGATAAACAACGGAGGTCTCACAAAGACTAGAGTAAATAACGTAATAAGTAATATAAAACTGAGAAAATAAAGAAGATCCAGGAACAATTTGGAAAGAACGTAGAAGAGTTAGGAACAGAGGTCCGATAAATAGACACTAAGGTAAAACTAAAGTTCTAAAACCTAGTAAAAGCGATAGTTATAAGCCTTAAGAAAGAGTCCATCTAAGGGATAGAGAAGGAGAAAACAAACCAAAGTACCTGTAAAGAGGACAAGGAAATGGACGACCCATAAGGAGACAGAGAAGTAGAACCAATATAACGACGTAAACCCCACCGGAAAGATATAAGACCCTTAAACACCTCAAGAGAAAAAATACCTCAAAGGAGTGACACCCACCCCAACATAGTCACCGAACAGTTCCAAAGAACCAATCCCTCTGAACACAGCCTCAAGACCACCCACCTCGACCTAAAGAAGAGAGACCTCACGATACTTCACAGGTCATTACCCAATACTCTGCAGTTACCAAAACCTCATCAAAACTCGACGGACATATAACTTCGAGTCCCAACACAAGGACACAACGACCTCTTAAACGCACCATACAGAACGAGACCTTGAACAACCGGGAACCCACCACGAACCAAAGTCACATCCATACCTTTACAAACTACTCGAGGATAACTTATTACAAGGGACCTCAGTCCTAAAGAGACTACAAGAATCCTAAACCTGAATTCGGAGGACAAAGACCAAAAGTCAAAATAAAAATGTCATCGGAGTTCTGAAGAGGTAGATATGTCGTGGCTACTATTTTGTAGATCCAATTTCTACTTTCCAAAGAGGTGTAACTCCCTGTGGGTATCTCCAAGTAACTCAATGTACCTCTTCTCTTCTCCCTCCCCCATCAATCTCCACTGACCTTACTCTACTCCACCCTAGTTTTCTCCTCTCTCGTTCGATCGGTCATTAGTGAAGGAATACACGTGAGGTGTCAGACCTGGCGAGTCTCCACAAGTACCTCAATATGTCCCTTCTCCTCTCCTTCCTTCATCTGTCTCCACCGGTCCTCCTATTTTTTCCCTTTACTTTTCCTCTCTCTGTCTAGGCGGGTCATTGGTCAAGGGACTCACAAGAGGTGACAGACCTTGTGTGTCTCTAAGTGTCTCAACCCATCTCTTCTCTTCCCCCTCCCTCCTCTGTCTCCGGTGGACCACCTCTTTTTCCTCTCAGGTTTCCTCCTCTCTCACCAGTTCGGTCATTAGAGCGAGAGTCCATTTTAACCCATGACTTCTAACCCAAAAATTTACATGTTTTAACTGTTGTTTATGTTTTTCGTATCTAATTTTTAGACCTCATCTCTAACCTAAAAGTTTTTATGTTATAATTTCTTTTCTTCTTCTTCTTTTTTTATTTTTTGTTTGTTTGTTTTTGTTTCGGTCTTCTTAATAATTTTTTGTTTTAGTTGGTATTTTTCTGATATATGTCGCAAACGAAATTTTTATCCCAGAAAAAAAAAAAAAACTTTTCATTGTTATCCAATATTTTTATTATTAATCTCTTTATCTCCTGAATTTTTAAATTCTTTCAATTTTATTTCTTCTTTTACTTTTCTTCTTTTTTGTTAGTACTTTGGTGTAGTTGAGTTTTTTTTTTTTTTTCTGGCATTTTCATCATTTCCATATAGACCGGGAAAGAGACCACAACACCCGACACACCCCAGTGAAGATTCCGCCAAGGGAGACAAATTGAAGGAGACAAACGACCAGAGAAGTCACAGACTAAAGGTAGAACTGTGTCCCTCCCGCCACCACCTGTGAAAAAAAAAAAAAATCCGAGTGACAAGTCAACGCGACACCCCTCCCTCCCTACGACGTTTGTTTATAATGACCGCACACGAACGTCATAGAATAGGTGCGACCCGAACGGGGACGAGCACCGCGTGTGGTGAGTCCGAGATGTAACGAGGTGGTCCCTTGGCAGACTCCGGGCGGGATCCGAAGTACGTGGAGAGTCCAGATTCGACGAGTCCGAACCACGAGTCCTTCGGGAGTCTCCGCGTCTAAACCAACCCGGACGTAAAACACGGGAAGGGTCCAGGCTTATCGAGTCCTCAAACGGCTCGCGTTAGCGACACTGAATACCGGAAAGGGACAACGAGTCAAAAGACCCTCATGACGACCGCAAGGAAGAGTCCGCCTACTACTGACAGGTCTTGGGGGTCTTCAGAATCAATCGTTTCTTCGGACGAACGTAAAACCATCCATTACAGAGAGAACCCGACGCTAACGGGGGAAGGTCGGCAATTCCGAGACCGACGGACAGTGGCCTCCCCCTACCAGACGTCGGCCGATAAAGGCGAGGCAGGAAACAAGACACGCGCCAGGACCGCCACAGAATACAAGCTCGCAAAGCGAACCATCGATAGGGTCAGACCAAACGATCGGGTTCAATCAAGCGAGACCGGTGCGCACCCCGCAAGACCGGGCTAAGAGTTTTTTCGTGACGTCGGGCGTGGAGGACGCCGGCCTAAGAATTTTTCGTGACGGCGGACACGGAGGGCGAGGAGGGACGGGTCGGGGGTGAACGATCACCACCCACGTCCGCAGACACGACGAAAAAGCGACCCCCTCAATGACAACCTGAGCATTAGACAACCAAAATTAATAAATAAATAAAAAGGAAGGACAATACAACGGGAGACACGAAGGTTCCGAGCGGTGTCTGAGCCGACACTCTTACAAAGGAACACAAACCTTTGGAAGGGCCCTGCCTCGAGGGAGGGGTGGAGGAAACAGAGAAAAAAGTAGAAAATATCAACAAGGATGGACAAAAACTTCGGTTACTAGGCGAAACGACCCACTGACTACAGGAGACGGTCGTAAGTCTTCAACAAAACACCTTAAATGAGTCACAATTTTACAAGAAAACTACTTAAACACTCCCTCTTTCACCAGAGGGGTAGCATAAGGAGACGGTAGAATCCTGGCGGGGTGGAGGGAACTACGAAAATTATAACATAGAAACAGAAATTAAAAACAGTCAAACCAATGATACACAGAACCATACAAGGAGGAACCCAAATAGGTCGGACCCTGAGAGACACGAAGGACTTGAACAACTAATAAAGGAAAGGGTACAATCCTCGTAAAAGTCGATATAGAGAACTTTATACAAGAGTTCAGGAGCGAAGAGGAAACCCTGGGAATATTACGTTTATAACCACACAAATTACAACAGGGTCTCCAGAGGATCCAACAAAAGTAATAAAAGGTAAGAAAAAAGGTATAAACCAAGACGTCGACACTAAAGGTGGTAAGACAGGAGGTCCAGTGGATAGACAAGAAAACGGAGTCAATAAGACGATAACTAAGGAAAGTCATATAATAAGTAGAGACAAACAAGAAATCAAGAAGATCCAGAAACCATTTGTGAAGAACGTAGAAAAAGTAAGACAAAGACTCGAGGACCTAGTAGGAGTGATAGTATTAAGACTTAAAAAAAAGATCTTCCAACGTATAGAGATCAAGTACATCAACAAAAAGACCCCAAAATAGAACATGGTAGTAGACCCCGTATTGAGAGACGAAAAAGTAGGACTAATTAAAAGACATTACACCAAAAACAAGGTCGGTAACACCCTAACACCAAGAAGAAGGAAGAAAACAGACGAAAGACCACCTACTCCGATTTTCCGAACACATGGAAGGACTACCCTCTCAGACCCACTCTTTTTGACCCAGAACAAAACCATTCGTACCGGAACGAGTTATTTCGAAATTAGGTTAATGGACGATTACCCACCCCAACACGAGGGAGGGACAATTAACAAACCGGACTCCCCTGGGTCGGGACCCCAGATGACCCGATTACCACTGAGGTTCTCCTGAATGTGGTTCCCCGTAGAAGGTCATGACGACGGCGGTCACTGGTACTGGGACTCCACTCTGGGACGACTGGAAGTGGAGGTGTCCTCTGGGAGGTTGTGATAGTCCATCTAGAGCAAGTTAGAGGACCCCCACCCCCACCCCCCTAGTGACGAGGACAGGGGACCCAGAACCACACACGTCCTAAAACAAACACGGGAGGTTCTCAATTCAGAGACAAAGAGGGTCAGGACACCTTCGGGATATTAGTTTAGGACGACCGGAAGTTCCAGTCTAAAGGACCCCTAAGTGTCAGGGAAACAGCCTAGGGGTCCGACCTTCCGGACTACACCCCGAGTCTTGGAAGTGTTGTCACCCTGTTGAAGAAACCAGATTAACGAGAGGTCAAACACCCAACGGATGGTCACCCATACCCTAAACTAAAATAGTTCTAACGTGGGAGGATTACAGAACAACGACAAGGAAGAAACAGAAACTACACCCCACAAAAACAAACCACCCAAGATGGTAGGAGGACAGTTGTCAACAACTTATCGATCAACGTTGAAATCAAGAGAGTGTCCTCTTCTACTCGTGTGTAGGAAGATGAGGTGGTAGAACTTGACCTTCCGTGAATGGAATAACAAATGTTAGTCAAAAGTGAAGGATCCAAAAAAGAAAGTACGTAACGGAAAGATCTTAAATACGTACCCTACCTTTTGTCAGGGACCCGTGTTAAACCACCACCACTAAATCAGTGATTCAACACAGGTTGAGACCGTTTGGGAACTTCGGACGGTCGGAAGAGACAGGTACTCCAAAGGGTCCGTTCTTATCATCCCACCCAACGGTAAGGGAAGACGTCTCCTAGAAGGGTTGGATCACTGTCTTGGGTGTAGAGGACGTAACGTCCGTCTAATAAATGGTTGAGTCGATGGTCCCTTCGGGACCCGTGTTAAATCATTTCAAATAATATTACGAAAAAAGGGGGGGTTCAAATTTAAGATCCAGTAAAGTGAGTTTGTGGTCAACTGGGAATAAAAGAACATAAGTAGTCATAAAGTATAATCTCAACCAAAATTGACTTCCACAGTGGTTTAGGTTTTATTATCGTGGAATGTATACGTCTTCCAATGAGAGTGGAGGTCACAGGACCTAAGATAGAGTATCAAGTCAAGTCAAGTCAGTGAGTCAGTACAGGCTGAGAAGCGCTGAGGTACTTAGTATCGTACGGTCCGGAGGGACAGGTAGTGGTTGAGGGCCTCAAGTGAGTCTCAGTGCGGGTAACTCAGTCACTACGGTAGGTCGGTAGAGTAGGAGACAGCAGGGGAAGAGGAGGACGGGGGTTAGGGAGGGTCGTAGTCTCAGAAAAGGTTACTCAGTTGAGAAGTGTACTCCACCGGTTTCATGACCTCCAAGTCGAAATCGTAGTAAGGAAGGTTTCTTTAGGGTCCCAACTAGAGGAAGTCTTACCTGACCAACCTAGAGGAACGTCAGGTTCCCTGAGAGTTCTCAGAAGAGGTTGTGGTGTCAAGATTTCGTAGTTAAGAAGCCGTGAGTCGGCAGAAGTGTCAGGTTGAAAGTGTAGGTATCGAGTGCCAATATACACTAACGTTCATCTCACTTAACAAAAAAAAAAAAAAAAAATTAAAGTACAACTGGAGTACGGTCGATATTGACCCCAGATTAATGATTTCTTCTTTCTACCTTATCTAAAATCTTTACTTATCGTTAGACGAAACCCGAAGGGACCACCGAGTCAGTCATTTCTTAGACGGACGTTACTCCCTCTGGACCTAATCTAGAGACCCAACACTTCTAGGGGACCTCCTCCCGTACTGTTGTGTGAGGTCATAAAAACGGACCTCTTAGGGGTTCCTGTCTCCTCGGACGTCAGGTACCCCCACGTTTCACAACCTGTGTTGACTCGATGATTCGTTCGTTAGACGAAGTCATCTATTGTCCCTGAAACACCGTACAGACTTCCCTGTTTTGTTCCACTTGTCATCAGAAACTTCTCAATATGACGGTAGTGATTTCTGTGTAATAAACAGTAAGTAGTTCAAACTAGAACGGTATCACGTATAAACAGTACTGAGTGTTCGTTTCGAATAAGTTGTCACAAAGTACTTGACAAACTGAAAAATTTTAAATACATAAAATAAGAGTATAGTAGACGTATTTCCTACGAAATGACTGGGTCCAAAAAGAACCTCTCCGTAAGTTCTTTATAGTCGAATTACTTGTTTTTTATTAAACTTCGTTAAGTCTATAAAAAACTTACCAGAGCTGTTTCTGGTTTCTCTTAGGTAAGTATTGTATCACACCCTTTTTTTACAAAAAGGTCAAGAGAATTTTAGACAGAGAGTGAGTGTGTGTGGGTAACCTACACAAGGAGAACAAATCGAAGGGTATTGAGAAGGGTGTCGGATCCGTAACTCCTGAAAACAAAAAGATATGGAGTTGGGTATGGAGGATTAGAGAAGGTAATTAATAACCGGTGGTAGGGAAACATTTAATTAGTTTGGTCATCCTCATGTTGAAGACGTGGACTAAATAATGAGGTCAAGAGGTCTTTTGTTAGACCTAATCTAGTTTAACAAGTTGTCATATCTTCTCAGACAATTCCGAGTAAATAATCAAATAAGTTGGAACCTGAAAGTAGTATTTTACACATTAGAAAATATACCTTAATGTTATAAGTTATACGAAACTACTGTAAAAAAAAAACATTGAACTGGTATTTTGGACTGGACTTGAAACACTCCTATAAATATCAGAGAAGGATAGGATGAATCACATTTATAAAAATGTAAAGTACCTCTTTATAATCCTTCTGTTATAATATTCGTTATATCATGTAAAGATTTCAGAATTAGTAAGACTTAGACTTTATTCGGTAACTCTACTTCTAAATAAACGTTAATAAAGGAATTATTATGAGATAAAATATGGATACGAAAACATCGTTTTCAAGACGTGAAGATTTTGAGAAAGTTTTTAACGTCTCCTTCCTTGTGAAGGTCTAAGTAAGATGCTCCGGTAGTAGTGGGACTATGGTTTTGGTTTCTGTTGTTTGTTTTTCTTTTGATGTCCAGTTATAGTGATTACTTGTATCTACGTTTTTAGGAGTTGTTTTAAAAGCGTTTACCTTAAGTCGTTGTGTAGTTTTTCGAGTATGTGGTACTAGTTCAACCCAAATAAGGTCCCTACGTTCTTAAGAAGTTATATACTTTTAGTTAGTTACACTATATGGTATAATTGTTTTACTTTCTATTTTTGGTATACTAGTAGAGTTATCTACGTCTTTTTCGAAAACTGTTTTAAGTCGTGGCTAAATACTAATTTTGAGGAGTTTTTTACCCGTATCTCCCTTAGATGGAGTTGTATCATTTCCGGTATATATTATTCGGATAACTGATACGGTTTCGGAAACTGACACACCTAGTGTTATTTGACACCTTTTAAGTCTTTCTCTATCCTTATGGTCTGGTGGATTGGACGGAGAACTCTTTAGACATACGTCCAGTCCTTCGTCGTCAATCTTGACCTGTACCTTGTTGTCTGAACAAGGTTTATCCTTTTCCTCATGTAGTTCCGACACATAACAGTGGGACGAATAAATTGAAGATACGTCTCATGTAGTACTCTTTGCGACCTGACCTTCTTTGTGTTCGACCTTAGTTCTAACGGCCCTCTTTATAGTTATTGGAGTCTATACGTCTACTGTGGTGGGAATACCGTCTTTCACTTCTCCTTGATTTTTCGGAGAACTACTTTCATTTTCTCCTCTCACTTTTTCAACCGAATTTCGAGTTGTTAGTCTTTTACTTCTAGTACCGTACGTCAGGGTAGTGAAGTACCCTTTATCTTCCCCTTTGTCACTTTTGTCACAGTCTGAAAAAAAAAAAACCGAGGTTTTAGTGACGTTACCACTTACGTCGGTACTTTAATTTTCTACGAATGAGGAACCTTCTTTTCAATACTAGTTGGATCTATCGTATAAGTTTTCGTCTCTGTAATGAAACGGTTGATTCCAGGTAGATCAGTTTCGAGACCAAAAAGGACACCAGTACATACCTACACTCTCAACCTGACACTTCTTCCGACTCGTGACTTCTTAGCTACGAAAACGTGACACAATAACCTCTTCTGAGAACTCTCAGGGAACCTGACGTTCCTCTAGGTTGGTAAGGTAAGACTTCCTCCAGTCGGGACCCTAAAGAAACCTTCCTTACTACGATTTCGACTTTGAGGTCATGAAACCGGTGGAGTACACTTCTCAGTTGAGTGACCTCTTCTGAGACTACGACCCTCCCTAACCCCCGTCCTCCTCTTCCCCTGCTGTCTCCTACTCTACCGACCTACCGTAGTGACTGAGATACCTGCACTGAGTCACTTGAAGTCCTCAACTACTACCTATCCCTCCGGACCTCAAGACTCTAAGTACCCCAGCGTTCTCGGTCTGTGCTGACTCACTGACTTGACTTGACTTGTCGTTTGTAATAAGAGTTACCACTTTTTGACTTTCGTAAGGGGGGATTCTAATCCTTGTTCTGTTCCCACAGGTGAAAGTGCTGTGGGAACTTAATATAATAACTTAATATAACAAGTTGTATTAAGACCTTCAGGATAGACGTCGTTAGTCTCTTCTTTTTCTTTATTTTCCTTAGGTCTAGTTTTTTCTTCACTTCGAGAGTGACAAACGTCTACTGTACCAAGACATGTATCTTTTGGGATTTCTATCATAGTCTTTTAATGATCTCGATTAGTCACTTAAATCGTTTCAATGTCCTATGTTTCAGTTATGTGTCTTCAGTGAATGTAAAGATATATGATGGTTACTTTTTTAGTCTTTCTCATTAATTCCTTAATTAGGGTAAGTGGTAACGTTGTTTTTCTTAATTTATAGATCCTTGTTTGAATGGATTCCTCTACTTTCTTGACATGTGTCTTTTAATATTCTGTGATAATTTCCTTTAGTTTATACTGTATTTGTCTACCTCCCTATAAGGTACAAGGACCCATCCTTCTTAGTTATACCACTTTTACTGATATGATGGTTTACGTTAAATGTCTAAGTTACATTAGGGATAGTTTAATGGTTACTGTAAAAAGTGTCTTGATCTTGTTTTTTAAAGTGTCAATTATACCTTTGTGTTTTCTGGGGTTTATCGGTTTCGTCAGAACTCTTTCTTCTTGTCTCGACCTCCTTAGTTCGAAGGACTGAAGTCCAATATGATGTTTCGATGTCAGTAGTTCTGTCATAACATGACCGTGTTTTTGTCTTCGTTTCTGGTTACCTTGTTCTGTCTTTCGGGTCTTTATTTGAGTACGTCGATACTCATGGAATAAAAACTGTTTCCTCCTTTCTTATATGTTACCCCGGTTCTGTCGGAGAAGTTATTTACCACGACCCTTTTGACCCGTCGATGTACATTTTCTTACTTTAATCTTGTGAAGGATTGTGGTATTTGTTTCTATTTGAGTTTTACCTAATTTCTGGATTTACATTCTAGTCTTTGATATTTTAAGAATCTCCTTTTGTATCCGTCTCGTGAGCTACTGTATTTAGTTTCGTTCTAGGAGATACTGGGTGGAGAATCTCATTGTCTTTATTTTTGTTTTTATTTGTTCACCCTGGACTAATTTCAATTTTCGAAAACGTGTCGTTTCTTTTGATATTCGTTCCACTTTACGAATACTTACGAGTCTTACCCTCTTTTATTATCGTTTACTTTGTTGACGTTTCCTAATTAAAGGTTTTATATGTTCGTCGAGTATGTTGAGTTATGGTCTTTTTGTTTGTTGGGTCAGTTTTTCACCCCTTTTCTGAATTTGTCTGTAAAGAGGTTTCTTCCGTATGTCTACCGATTATTTGTGTACTTTTCTACGAGTTGTAACGAGTAATAATCTCTTTACGTTTAGTTTTGATGTTACTCTATAGTAGAGTGTGTCCACTCTTACCGACAATAGTTTCAGATGTTTGGCATTTACGACCTGTCCCACACCTCTTTTCCCTTGTGAGAACGTGACAACCACCCCTACATTTAACTATGTCAGTGATACCTTCTACCATACCTCTAAGGAATTCTTTGATCCTTATTTTGGTGGAAGTCAAGTCAAGTCAGTGAGTCAACACGGGCTGAGAAACGCTGAGGTACTTAGCGTCGTACGGTCCGGAGGGACAGGTAGTGGTAGAGGGCCTCAAGTGAGTCTAAGTGCGGGTAGCTCAGTCACTACGGTAGGTCGGTAGAGTAGGAGACAGCAGGGGAAGAGGAGGACGGGGGTTAGGGAGGGTCGTAGTCTCAGAAAAGGTTACTCAGTTGAGAAGCGTTCTCCACCGGTTTCATGACCTCAAAGTCGAAATCGTAGTAAGGAAGGTTTCTTTAGGGTCCCAACTAGAGGAAGTCTTACCTGACCAACCTAGAGGAACGTCAGGTTCTCTGAGAGTTCTCAGAAGAGGTTGTGGTGTCAAGTTTTCGTAGTTAAGTAGTCGCGAGTCGGAAGAAGTGTCAGGTTGAGAGTGTAGGTATGTACTGGTGTCCTTTTTGGTATCGGAACTGATCTGCCTGAAGTCAACCGTTTCATTACAGAGACGAAAACTTATATGATAGATCCAACCAGTATTTAAAAGAAGGTTCCTCATTCGTAGAAAATTAAAGTACCGACGTAAGTGGTAACGTCACTAAAACCTCGGGGGGTTTTATTTCAGACTGTGACAAAAGTGACAAAGGGGAAGATAAAGGGTACTTCACTACCCTGACGTACGGTACTAGAAGCAAAAGACTTACAACTCGAAATCCGGTTGAAAAAGTGAGAGGTGAAAGTGAAAGTAGTTCTCCGAAAAATCAAGGAGAAGTGAAAGACGGTATTCCCACCACAGTAGACGTATAGACTCCAATAACTATAAAGAGGGCCGTTAGAACTAAGGTCGAACACAAAGAAGGTCAGGTCGCAAAGAGTACTACATGAGACGTATCTTCAATTTATTCGTCCCACTGTTATGTGTCGGAACTACATGAGGAAAAGGATAAACCTTGTTCAGACAACAAGGTACAGGTCAAGATTGACGACGAAGGACTGGACGTATGTCTAAAGAGTTCTCCGTCCAATCCACCAGACTATAAGGATAGAGAAAAACTTAAAAGGTGTCAAATAACACTAGGTGTGTCAGTTTCCGAAACCGTATCAGTTATTTCGTCTTTATCTACAAAAAGACCTTGAGAGAACTAAAAAGGTACTAGGTAACCTACAATTGTTAAACTAGAGACTAAAGAGACGGAAAAGATTTTGGTCGAACTTGTAGTCCTTAAAGTACCAAGTGTATAACGACTTCGGACCAAACCTCTTAAAACTCGTAATGAAATGATCGTACACTCTACTCACGTTAACACGTCATCAAACTCGGAATACTGGGTCGTTAGGATGAGGATCCGTATATGGGACTCCTTTGGTTTTAACTTTCTCTGTATACATAGGGCAACAAGTAAAGTCGTGATAAATGTTATCGATCTTGTACCTTCGTTGGATCTACTCAACTGTCTACTCACCTATTTCTTCAACATCATGTATACGTGTTACCTTATAATGAGTCGGTACTTTTCTTTGTGTAAACTCAGTCAAGATTACTCCACCTACTTGGATCTTGGCTAATATGTCTCACTTCAAACATTCTTTCTCTTACTATTTAAGGCATAAGATTGTATATATATACCTTAGATCTTTTTACCATGACTTCTTAAATAAATGTCCCGTCGTTACCTCTTTGTCTGTATTTTTCATCTGAATACCTGTACCCCTCTCCCCTCCTCTCCCACTCTAAATACCTTTCTCATTGTACCTTTGAATGTAATAGTATACATTTATCTATCGGTTACCCTTAAACGACATACCGAGCCCTTTGTGTTTGTCCCCGAGACATAGTTAGATCTTCCCACCCTACCCCTCCCTCTACCCTCCCTCAAAGTTTTCCCTCCTCTACATACACATGGATACCGACTAAGTACAACTCCGAACTGTCTTTTGTTGTTTTAAGATATTTCATTAATAGGAAGTTATTTTTCATTTAATTGAAATTTTTAATGACTTTTGAACCTTGATCTCTTTTTCTTTAGTTACCTCTGTAAAAGATTACCGAATGACTCATAAGACATCGTCTGTGAGAGATCCTTAATAACTAAGGTATTACACACAATAAAACTAACAGAAAAAAAAAAAAAAAATCTAAACCGAAAAAATGTTGAGAGATATTCTCATCTCAATTAAACATCTTTTACCTACCCTCACTTTTACTGAGGAAAGTCTCTTGATATGTTCACTAAGGACTAGTGTCTTTTGTTTACTTAAAACAGGTCATCTCTAAATCGATTAAAGGTAGTCAATCTCCTCGACTAAAGTTTATAATATACAACGACGAGTCGTGTAATTGGTCAAAACGGAGATCATCTTTTCAGTAAAATCTTACGGAAACTGACTGACTGATATATAAAGTATAGAGACAAGGAGTTTAAGAAATTTAATCAATATCATAGAATTATTACGGGAGTAATTACTTAGTTCATTTTAGAAACTGTGCAAGTAAAAATATTAGTATACTTACTGTACATATTTAAAAAACTTTTAATATGAAATTTTCTACGAACGTGGTATTCTAGAGTGTATAATCAACTGGTTTCTATACCTTTGTGGTATTTTTGTCATATATTAGTTACTATTCGATAGTCATACCTAAGCTCCTCGACACCATCTCAAAGACCCACTGACAAGAAAAATAAATGGGACGCAACGAAAATGAAGTAAATCGTCGACTAAGATGAAACGTAATTCGTTACGTCTCCTTCCCTAACGTTTGTGTCTACTCCGGTGTGAGGACAAGATCTCAACAATTGACAACAATTTCTCTCTTTGTGTCCAGGGTTTACCGCAGTAGAGACGATTACAGGACTACGGTTTGGATCTAAATTATGAACTGGATTAACGTTAAAAATGGAAAGGGTCCTTATATTAGCATTAGTCTGGTGAAACCTTAAAAGACCAGTCGGGTTGACTCTATTTGACGTACTAATCTAAGAGTAGTAAAGGGGGTTTCTTCCACTGGTTGGGACTTTGTTAATAAGGAAAAGAAAACAATTATTGAGGGAACGGGGTGAGAAGAAATTATTTTGGGACGTAAAACATGTTGAGGAGTCTCCCGAGAAGACAAATGATCTACCTCACTAAGTACTTAACGACCTATTTTGTTGATCCAAAACTTTAAATGAGTCCACTTAAAACAAAAAATTGTCAGGTCACACCCTCTTTTTGTAATTATTTAGTAATTGTGTCATACTATTTCCCACCCCTACTCTTAATGTAAACTCTGAAATGATACAGAAATACGAAATAAAAATAATACTACAAAATATAATAAAATAAATTTGGATTTTAAAACTCATTAAAATAGGGTCAAAACATTAACCACGTGTCTGTTGGTCAATTACCAACATTAGTAGTACTTGTTCTTTGATACCCTTTGGTTTTCGTTTAAATGTACGAAAGTAAGGATTCTGGTTTCGCAAGGGCAGTAGAGAGTCAAGTAAACCAACTGAGACCTGAGCCCAGTTTGGGACGAGACTTCTCGTACCTTACCCTTTAGACCACGCCTCGACCGGTTACTCCTGATACAACAGCGACGTCCTGAGACCTCAGGAGGAGTTCAAACCTTAGGTGGTCCTGGACGAGGAAAGACCCTCCGTTGTGCCAGACCTCCGACAGTCTCTGTCCGTTCCAATCAACTGAAGGAACTCGAAAACCCGAAGTCACAACGAACGTCGGAATCCTATGGACTATAAACTTCTCCCTTCCACCCGCCATCGTGGTTCTCAATCCAACATGAACCCTTTAGTGGTCCTTACGTGAAGAGGGGAGTGAAAGGGGGTGATACGACCTCTCTCGACGTGTTCCACCTAACGTTTGTGACCGTTTATAACTGTCTTCACTTCCAGTGTCATTCTAGCAAATCGGACTTAGACAACTCCTTACTAACCGAACGTCAAGTTTCCCTGACCAGTTGACCTAAACGTATTTGTTGTGTCCGGTAAAGACTTTGACTCAAAATTTTGATCGTTAAGAAAAATAGTAGGGGAACACAGAAACGTTTTTAGAGAGGAACACGGTTGAAGGAATGTCGTTAAGAATAAAGGATAGTATCTTAAAAAAAAAAAGGAAGGTCCCTTCTTTTTTAGTCATGTTGGGCAGAGATCCTTCCTCACTAACCAGACTAGAAGTCACCACACTCTTCTGGATAAAACTAGGTTTGGTCCCAGAATCCGACCCAATAAAGGTTGGGTCCAGTTTGTCAACTAGTATTCTACAAAAAAACCGAATACACGATAGAACACCTACACACCGACTAAAGACGGAGTCTACCATACATACGAAAAGAATTCAAGTCCGACATTCCGTAAAATATAGTCGTACACCTAATACTCCGTAAGACAGATTCTAAAATTACTTTAACTTTAAATATTTTGTATAAAGGAAATAACTTATTACAGTTCAATGAACCACAATACGAGACATGAGTTGTCATTTATAAATTACTGGACCGAGATTCTTCACTCAGTAAAAAAACGTTGAAAGGGAAAAACAAGACCTTTACTTTTTACATGGTTAAAGTTTAGAACTCTCCAAAATAAATACTATTTGAGACCATGGCGATAAACCTTTCCCCTAACATTAAAATCCTCACCTATTGATTACGGACTTAAACTCAGTTTGAGAACAAAAAGAAAACTTTTGTTTTGAAACCCTTAGGAACCCCTCCTTTCCTACACCTACAAGTACCTGTACCCTCTTATGTTCCTCAGACTTATGTTCCTCAGTTCGTTTTTCTGTGATACTCCCCCTGAGGTCATTCACGAAGGAGTTCAGTGTACTGTACAGTTCTCTTAGACCCAAAAAAAAAGAGGAAGGTTGTTTCTCGATAGGTTTTGAAGGGGGTCACTTGTTATCGTATAAGTAACGTTCGCTCCCTTTTCCTGTTTAAGACCACTGAATTGAATACATTGCTAAAAAACTACGGAGATTCCCTACCTTACGGGAGTGAGGACTCACGACGACATACAAAGACGAAGAAATAAGTAGAACAGTAGGGTGACATAAGAAAGTGTGGTATGGAGGTCATCCGGTACCATTCTGAAATATTCTTTTTTTTAAGAGTTGAAAATCCTTAGGTAAAAATTTCATGAGATCACCGTCAGAAAGGAAACTTCCATACATTAGTCGAGAACACACACACCCACGAGTCAGTACAGGTTGAGAAACATTGGACCACTTGACATGGGACGGTCTGAGGAGACAAACACCCTAAAGGGTCCGTTCTTATGACCTCACCCAACGGTAAAGGAAGATGTCCTCTGGAAGGTCTTGGTCTCTAGCTTGGGCTCAAAGGGAGTAAGTGTCCACCTAAGAAATTATGACACTGTGGACTCTTCGGGTAAGTCGAGAACTTTCACTTCATTTTCACAATCAGCGAGTCAGAATAGGATGAGAAACACTAGAGTACCTGACATCGGACGGTCTAAGGAAACAGGTACCTTAAGGGGTCCGTTCTTATGACCTCACCCAACGGTAAGGGAAGAGGTCTCCTAGAAGGACTGGGTCCCTAGTTTGGACCCAGAGGGCGTAACGTCCGTCTAAGAAATGACATGCTTGGTAGTTGAACATCAGTCTTAATTGAATCGACTTAATCATCTGGGTCAGTGGGGATGTTCTACCTTTCCTAAAGATACATAATTTTGATGAAAAACACCCCTTGAAATTAAATAAATTATAGTGTGACGAAATTTTGAAATTACAATACTTTTTTAAATTTATATATGTTTTCTGTCTTCATATTTTACTTGAGTAAACACCCTGAAAACTCCAGTAGGTCACAGATCCGAGGTACGACAGTTACGTTCCCCGGACCCAAACTAGCGACCACTCCATCGATCTGGGGGGTCCGAGGTTGATTCTGGGTCACGTCGGTTTAATTAATTAATTAATTTATAATCTTTTCACTTGAGTATACATAATAGTTGTGTACTGAAAAAGTACATGTTAAGACGAAACGTAATAATAAAACATCATTTATATAGTATGGTAAAATAGGTAGTAAATTAAAAACTTAACCTTTTTCAGTACAAGAGTTAAATGTTTATACTATGGACTTTAGATTCATTAAACGAATCCAAGTATTTTGAGTGAACACTACAGACTTTACTATCTCTTATTGATCAGGTGTATGAGAAATAATTATGACAAAAATCCTTACCGATCTAATCAAAACGAAATATAGATCTCACTTTTAAAGAGGAAATATGTATTTCACGTTGACATATAAATAGGAAATAAGTATAATGGTTTAAGTGTAGGGAGACATAAGAAGACAAAAGGGTGGTCCCCTCTTGTTGTTGTTGTTGTTGTTGTTGTTTTCATTTTTTTTTTTTTTCTACTGATTACACACATAGACTGTCCTACTTTCCCTTCCTTTGTGAACGGAATTCGCACCCGAGTTCTTAAAACTTGTTACGAATTGTCTTCTCTTACTACTTGTACGATAACCATTAAAGGTCAATGTACGAATTAAAGTCATTCAAGATTACAGTCAACAGTGAGAACACGTGCTAGTTCTACAAAGGCATGAATCCCGTTGGGTTAGAAAAGAGTAGGACGTGACTATACCAAACCAAGGACCATGGTCAGGTATTACCCGAAGGGGCCACCGTGATCACTATTTCCCCCGCGGACGGTTACCTCCTCTTCATTCTCTGCACCCAAACTATGAACCCGTCCCTTCTAGGGGATCTCTTCCTTTACCGTTGTGTGAGGTAATAAGAACGGACCTCTTAGGGTACCTGTCTCCTCGGACCACCCGATGTCAGGTACCCCAACGTTTCTCAGTCTATACTGACTTCGCTAAATCGTCGTCGTCATCGTCGTTGGTCAGGTATTATTTTCCACGTCAAAACTCTTAAGGAACCACCAGGTCACGGCCCCAGGTCGGGTCCACCTAAGTCCCATTAAGCTTCCCACCTGCCTCAACCACTCCTCTCTAAATAAATTAATCTTTATATTCTAATCTAATCCTTTTTTATTACATCATCCTTTTAATCACCTCTTTTCTCCGACTAATTGAACCAAATTCACCTTTTGGTTATTTCAAGGTCTGTTCCTTGAACGTGACAGTTGCAACCCGGTGTCCGTGGGCGAACTTATCGCTTCCCACGGGGCGGAACCCGAGGGAGAGCGCACCCAGAGTCTTCGGACCCGTTCATTCATCTGAGCCACTCGGAGACGTTCCCTAGTCGGACTTTTCCTCTCCCTCCCTCTCCCTCGTTCTCTTTCTTAGCTGTGTCCCCTCCGGTCCGAACACGTTTTTGGGGAAAGGTTGAAATAAAAATTTTCCACAAATATATGGGATTTAAAATGTATTACCTTCTATGTCTCAGTACGTCCCCGTCGTCAGAACTGAGAAAAACATATAGAAAAAAATATGTTTTCCAGAGTCCACTAAATGTAATAGAAGACCGGTTCTCCGAACAATTGTGTAAAACCGAGAGAAGGAATTTCTTACAATTAGAACAAAGGGGACTTCACAAAAAGAAATTAGACGTAGAGGAATTTCGTGATTTCAATGTAGGGATATCTTGTTTCCGCGTCACCCAATATTGTTTCTTCCATGAATTGAGTTTCTAGATACAACGATGAACAAAAAAAAGATATATGGTTGATATAGTTGTTTATTTTCTATACTTTTAAACCGTCGTTCATAACCGAGTTTTTACTTTACGAATTAGTCAGAATAAGATTACTGGAACTGAGGAGTCTTCGGGGACGTAAGGATCCTACAAAATTCGAAGGACACGGAGAGTCAGCCCTCCGGCGTTTGTTAGTGTACACGTCGACATTCTCAGGATGTCCGTCCGATTTTTCGGTAGTCTCCCCAAAAACCTAACTTTGCGAGTATAATACAGATCCTCTGAACAATAGATTTTCAAGATTTAATTGGAAAGGGTCTTTTTCCACCACCCCCCTATCGGGGACAATTACAATCTTCTCACCTACTTTTCGTATTACATCATACCGTCCGTCTGAGACCAAAACCCCCACCTACGAGTCCTTTAAAGTCCCCAAGGGGGACTTCTGACTAGTGTGGGAACGAAAAACAGTCCGAAGGAAGGAGTACTGGAAACGGTACCCGCCCCAAGGAGTACGACCGAGGGCCGTCAGGTCACCAATCCTGAGACGTGAGAGTGGAGACTCGCGGGTCCAAGTTAGGGACCGACCCCTTGATTCTAGGGTGTTCGACACGTCACATTGTTTATTTATTTATTTGTTTTCTACGTCAAAATGAAGAACAAAAGTGAGAACTACTTCGGACTCCTTCAGACGGGAAACGACACCACCCAAAGTCGAAGTGGGAAAGACGAGAGACGGACAAAAGAACAAGTCACCCGGTGACAGGACTGGGGAACGACCATTGACTACTTAAGTCAAGGAACCTCGGACACTTGCACTTACTGTGAAAGTACAAATTTACGTTACTCGTAACGTAGGAGTTCCCGTCGTTAACCTCGGTCACGGCTCTTTTGGTGTAGACCCACTGAGTGAGAGGACAGACGTTTTCGTCATTCATATTCTCTTTTCTCACTTTTAGGGTTTCTGTAACTAGTCGTCACTTTTAGATTTGTAAACGGTGTTTAGGTGTTGTGACAGGAGAAAGAATATAGACCCCCCTTCCAAAATCCTAGATCGTCCGTCAGTTCTTTCTCGGTTCGGAATTGAGTTCGTTACCTAAGATTACTTTACTAATCGTAGATTGTTATTAGGGGGACTTCATCTTAAAGATCATCCAGATTTTGTCCCATCAAACCCTATAGACTGATACAAAAACATTTTAAAGTTCTAATTCGTTATTGAAAAGAACTTTCTATGTGTTTTGTCCCCCCTTTTTGGCATTAAGTAACGTTTTAATGTATTTTTATTTTAACTCGTATAAAAGAAACAGTCATGTTCAGTATCGAGAATCTCCATTAACTAACCTACACAAATTACTGAAAAAAGAAGACAAATGTGTCTATAAATTTATTTACGTGTATGTGTACTTGTCTGTAAACAACGACAAGTCAGTGAGTCAACACAGGATGAGAAACGCTGTAGTACCTGACGTCGTGTGGACGGAAGGGACAGGAAGTGGTAGAGGACCTGGAACGAGTTTGAGTACAGGTAACTCAGTCACTAAGGTAGGTTGGTAGAACAAGAGACAGTAAGGAAAGAGGAGGGTGGAAGTTAGAAAGGGTCGTAGTCCCAGAAAAGTTTACTCAGTTAAGAAACGTAGTCTACCGGTTTCATAGCCTCAAAGTTGAAGTCGTAGTCAGGAAGGTTACTTATAAGTCCTGGTTAAAGGAAATCCTAACTGACCAAACTAGAGGAACGTCAGGTTCCCTGAGAGTTCTAAGAAGAGGTTGTAGTTTCAAGTTTTCGTAGTCAAGAAACCACGAGTCGGAAGAAACACCAGGTTGAGAGTGTTGGTCAGGTGTTGCTGACCTTTTTGACATCGAAACTGATCTACCTGGAAACACCCGTTTCATTACAGAGACGAAAAATTATACGACAGATCCAAAAGAAGGTTCCTCGTTCACAGAAAATTAAATTACCGACGTAATTTACTAAAACCTCACTAAAACCTCGCTAAAACCTCGGATTCTTTTATTTCAGACAGTGACAAAGGTAACAAAGGGGTAGATAAACGGTACTTCACTACCCTGACCTACGGTACTAGAAACACAAGAACTTACAACTCAAAATTCGGTCGAAAAAGTAAGAGGATAAAGTGAAAGTAGTTCTCCGAGAAGTTAAGAAGAAGTGAAAGACGGTATTCCCATCACAGTAGACGTATAGACTCCAATTGACTATAAAGAGCGCCGTTAGAACAAAGGTCGAAGACGAAGTAGGTCGGACCGTAAAGAGCACTACATGAGACGTATATTCAATTTATTCGTCCCACTGTTATATGTCGGAACTACATGAGGATAGGGTTAAACCTTAGACAGGTAAAAAGGTACAGAATAAGATTGACAACGAAGAACTGGATACAGCATACCCAAAGAGTCCTCCAGTCATTCCACCGAACCATAAGGTTAGAGAAATTTTCAAAAGGTGTCAAACAACACTATGTGTATCAGTTTCCGAAATCGTATCAGTTACTTCTTCTTCATCTACAAAAAGACCTTGAGAAAAACGAAAAAGATACTAAAGTACCTACAACCGTTAAACTAAAGACCAAAGAGACGGACAAGATTTAGGTCGAACTTGTAGACCTTCAAGAGATAAGTACATAACAACTTCGGATCGAACCAATTAAAACTCATAACGAAACGATCGTAGACTTCACTCACGTTAACACACCATCAAACTTGTAAGAAACCGTAACGGGAAGAAACCCGAACTTTACTTTTGACTGGAAGCGATCAAGACACCGGTGACGACTCAAAAGGTTTAAACGACCGTATAACTCACGTCGTGAAAGTGTCGTAGTAGAAAATCCTATACTTTATCGGGTTGACCTTAAGGAAGTTGAGGTGATCGAAACAAACGTCACTACGAAAGATTCCGGGTGAACTGAAGTGTAAGATCCTACAGACCGAGATCCACTCACTTGTGTGGTAGCACCAATAGACTCTGTACTTGTAGACAAAACATATCAAGAAGAAACAAAAGAACGGTGGAAAAGAATTATGGCAAACACAGACAATCCAAGTATGACAAAGACAGGAAATAACGTGGGTAGAAACTTACTTCACAAGGGAGCCATAGAGATTTAAAGAACTTCTCTAGAGATCAGAAAGGATAAGATAACAAAAGGAGATAAACAAACGTAACTAGAGACTCCTTCCGAAAGAATAGAGAGGAACTACAAGAAACCTTGAGACGTAAGTCTACCCACACAGAAAGGAAAAAAGGAAACGTGAAAAAGGAAAAGTGAAGAGAAGAAAAGTCGACAAACATTCCGGAGGAGTCTGTTGGTAAAACGGAAGAACCTAAATAAAAAGAACCCCTAAAAAAAATTAGTGACGGAGAACATGTCACAATACTTGGTGTATAAATGGATGTTTCTACCCTAAAACGATAGACATAAAAACTTTATCGAAATAAAAAAAGTACATTACTATATGGACTCTCGAAAAAGTCTAGTCATACATTTCGAGAAAGAGGATGAAAAATTGATATACACCGATACGGTAGAGAGTATAACTACTTGTAAATAAAGATATAGAATAAGGATAAAGGTATCAAAACGAGATGTCACTACTTTACTTACATATATATATATATATACATATATATATATGTATATATATACATATACACACGTATGTGTATGTTGAAATACGGTAATAAAAATGTTCTATCTAAGGATCTCACTAACCACTCAGTGTACTATAGTAGTAAACGTTTTATATATATTTTTAGGTTCATTAAGATAATTAATGATTTTTGAAAAAAGAACCTATGTTTTATTTACAACTTTTTAGTTGTCAAAGTGAAGGACCATTATCAATAATCTACTTATAACTTTACATTTTTATTAAGGTAAGTACTCTGGATATAGTTTTAAGTAGTTTCTCACCTTTTCTTCCATACTTACTTTCTTTTCTAGGGTCTGTGTGTCTGAGTCATAATGTTACGTTAGGATTGGTCCCAAAACTTAAATTTTTATTCTTTGTTTTTTAATTAATTTTTTAGAGTAAACTTTACCATGTATAGACTGTGACGTTTTAAATTAAGAAATAAAGTCGTGAAGAACAAAATCTCGTCAAAATCCAAAGATTATTTTAACTCTCCTTCTATGTCTCTAAGGGGGACGTGGGTGTGTACGTGTCGGAGGGTGGGGAATAGTTGTAGTGAGTGTCTCACCATGTAAACAATATTGACTGTGTAGTGATAGTGAGTTTCAGGGATCAAATGGGTTCTCAAGTGACAACCACATGTAAGATACCTAAACCTGGTTACAAATTACTGTATACATGTAACAATATTGGAGTACACCTCATCAGAGTGGTGGGATTTTTAGGAGACACGAGACGAATAAATAGTGAAATGAAGGGGGTGGGAAGAGTCGGTGACTAGAAAAACAACAAAGAGATAAAAACGGAAAAAGTCTTACAGTATATCAATCTTAGTATGTAAACATCGGAAAAGTCTATCCGAAGAAAGTGAATCATTGTAGGTATGTCCAAAGGAGGTACAGAACGGTACCGACTATCGAGTAAAGAAAAATCACGACTATAAAGACCTACATGGTGACAATTGAACAGGTAAGTGAAAGACTTCCTGTAGAACCAAAGAAGGTTCAAACCCGTTAATCCTTATTTCGACGATTTTTATAGGTACACTTCCAAAAACATACCTACATTTCAAAAGTGGAGGAAACTCTCAACCTAAAATACTAGTCGTATATAAATCAAAAAACTCTTTGGTGGTTTTATAGAAGGTTTCACTGAGGTTTCATGTTTTATGGTAAAACATAAGGGTAGTCGTTACATACTTTCTATTACAACAATGTTTAGAAACTATCGTAAACCACAACAGTCACGAGGTCTTAGACTGGTAAGATTATCTACACGTTACCACAGAACAACAAAATCAAATATAAAGGGACTGTATACTACATTTCGTAGAAAAGTATACGGTATACATGCAGAAACAACTCCACAGGTAAGTCTTGTAACATCAAGGAGTCAGTTGAGTAACGTTAAGAAGAAGGAAAGAAGGTGTATTGAAACTTGAGTCCAAAACTAGAAAACTTTTCATAAACGATTAACGAGTTCGTTATGTGGAGACAACATCTTTTTATATCTTCTATTCTCTTATTTTATAAATTAATGGATATCTGGATAGTGAGATCTTATTGTCTCATGAAACCATATATTAAAAGTCTGAAAAAAAAGATAAGTATATACAACCATATACTGACAAAATGTTTTTATCATAATATAATGTGTACGAGAAAATACGAAACCACAAAATCAATAGAAATACAAAACTTCTGGAAATGAAAAGTTATTTGTATGGATGTGTTAATGATAATTAAATCGGTAATTAGAACTAATTGTATAAATCTGAGTACATTGGCGTCTCGACTTTCACTGGAATGCCTATTATAATAAATCGGACGAGTAGAATATCTAATTCCTCCTTCGACTCTTTCCACTTTTCCGAACAAGGTACGGTATACCAATCACCTTCCCGGTTTTTGTTTTGAGTACTGTAGATCATGGAACGGGCTGAGAGAGAGGTGTTAAAATGTCTGAGTGGGAGAAAGGAGGGTCAAGACAAGAGAAAAAAAGACTTCGAGAGTATATCATGTTGACAGGGTATCCCGTCAGTTAGAGGTAGACTCGAGTGAGATAAATAGATGACAAAGTTCTCAAGAAGGTAGCGATGGATTTCAGATTAAAAAGAGAAGAATGTGACTGTCAATCGTAGAGATGTTGAATTGGAAGGAAAGGAGTGTGAGGACGGTTAGTCTTTCATGAAAGTCTAGCGACTACTGGGTCTCTTACTCGGTCCCACCCCTCAGAAAGGGTACCCGTTTATACTAAAACTGGTCTTTCTTTATTTACCTCTAGTACAGGCTCTAGGGTGCACCCGACGAGACTTCTACCACCCACGACCGGATCTGGCAACGTGACACCACCGACCACAACACGAGACTCGTAATAAGGTCCTTACGAAGTGTTGTCAGTGGGAATATTAGGACAGATGGTCCTCTGACACCGGGAGGACTCTGAGGTTGAGTACCGATAAAACTTCCTTCTCTAAAATTCAGTCCTAGATGGTAGTGAATAATGACACTTCGTTCCATTCGCATGACGTCTGAAAACTTGTATTCTGAAACGGGTGACTGACCATCGGAACAAAATCTTTACGGGATCAGACAGAGTTGGAACAGACGACTAATGGTCCGTGTAAGACTAAAACTTTCGACGAAATGGGTGACGGTCCAGAGGAGTTCAAGATCTTCTGTCAGATTGCGAGGATAAATAGGATTAAATACATAGTGAAAGAAAAGAGAATCGATTCTGTTTCACTTACAAATTTCAAAAAGATTTCTTACCGTCTTGTTTTTTGACTTGGGGGGGGGGGTTTTTGGGAGGGCGTCTTACATAATTTCATATCTTTATCTTAATAAATCTAGGAACGACAATCACAAATCAGAGATTCAATACAGGTTGTGCAGTACTGGGGTACCAGACATCTGACGGTCCGAGAAAAGAGGTACCCTGAAGGGTCCGTCCTTATAACCTCACCCAACGGTCAAGGAAAAGGTCCCCTAGAAGGACCTGGTTCCTAACTTGAGTACAGAGGACGTAACCGTCCGCCTGAGAAATGGCGACTCGGTGGTCCCTTCGGGTATCTAGAAATTCTGTAGTATTAATTTCAGATTGGAATTGAATCTGACGGACCAGCGGGGAAATTACTAGAGGATCGGAAAAGAAAAAGATCGGAGTTAGAATAATTGGGTATCAGTACTCCGGAGTGTCCGTAAAGATAGAGGTCACCTAAAACGGTAGTTGAGAGGATAAAAAGATCAACTTTCGACTCAGAGGAAATTTCGGTCAAGTGGTTCTAAATATACTTTCGACAGAGATCGAAAGATGACGAAAAACCTCGTGTCTACTGTCAACTAAAATTTTTAATGACTTACTACTTCTCAAAGGAGGGAATGGGAGGGTGGGGTTTGACACACGAATTTTTGTGTATAAATCTTAAAAAGTAAGGAGGTATAGAATGTACGACTATATAGAAAACCCAGGAGAGGTATGGGTCCTCTCACCAAAATGAAATGCTAACGACACATTATGACTCTATTGAATTCTTACGTAATCTCGAGAGTCCGTCCTTTCATCTAAAATCATAAAGATATAGTGTCACACTTTATGATAATATATTTTAGTTGAAATCAACGGGTCTAGTTCTTTACCTTCCCATTTTCAACAAGAACACAAGTCCATGGCGGACCACCCGTGTGTCGTGGTTGTCACGTAACTACCCCTCACCTGGTCACGGGGAGGGTAGACACTCAACTAGGTTCTTCGAGGGTTTGGACGGCTCAATCGCAACCTCTTCCGTGAACATTCATCACCCGAGAAAAGACAGGATAAGTGTCACCACTGGGGTCCCAGACTAAAGCTAGGACCGTGTACGAGTCCTTTGTCGACAAGTAAACGTTACGGAAACTTACCCGAGTAGAACCGGACAACCATCTCACCCTGAGTATTTGATGATTGAGTACAAAAACATATACTCAAGGGTAAGAGGTTAGTGGTAATTACAGAGTACTTCGAGACAACCATTCTTGACAACAGAGTACACGAAATTTCTCGTTCTATGTATCAAAGCACAGAATCTGAACCTTCATAACGATACTATTCAGAGATTTTAAAAAGGTCTGAATTTTTTTTTTTTTAGTGTTTTTGTGACTTTCTAGACAAAAGTAACCCTACGGAGAGAAAAACAACAACAACAAATCAACGGTTCAGTATAGGTTGAGAAACTCTGGGGTGTCTGATACATCGGGTGATTCCGGGAGACAGGTACTCTAAAGGGTCTGTTATTATTACCTCAACCAACGGTAAAGGAAGAGGTCCCCTAGAAGAGTTAGGTCCCTAGTTTGGGTGTAGGACGTAGGGTCTAGGTGGACGTAAAGGATGTCTGTCCACCTAAGAAATGATGACTCGGTGGTCCCTTTGGACAGAGGAGAGAATCAGATATAAATAATGATCCTACTACTCATTTGAATTTAGAGATTTAAAATAAAAAACTTTTATTTTTTACTGGGATTACCGTCTGTCACCACGGAAGAGGGTTCTGTGTGGATTAACGTTCCAAAATATATATAGAGACACGGAGACACCCTCCTCTCACTGTGAACCGTCGTAGGACCTTCCCCGACCCGTCAGGTGTCGGTAGGACGTTTAAATCTACTAAGTAGTATAACTTCTGGGTCTAAGGGTGACTTCGGAAGTAAACCCCTGGATTTGTGGTGAGTAATCGAAAACTCCCCATCATGACCCAGAGTCAAGAATTTGACATTAAATTTTTCCATAAAAAGAAGTCGAACGGAAAGTCCTCTCATTCCTTGAAACGTTTCGGTATTTCTTTAAATGTGTTTCTAATTTCTTTTCACTGAACTGTTACCTCTTTCATTTTATAAAAGACCTTTCTTTCTTCCGATTTAACTTCCGTTTTTACAACGGGAACTCGTCTGACCCATTATCTTTATGAGGGTACTTATTTTAAAAGAGAACCAAGACTTTAACCGAAGTCTAAAAAGAGAGAAACCTGACTTTACGTTTAAGTATCATTGGTCAACATCAACATATTATGTGACACACAAACTGACACACACATACACAAACACACTCACAACTTTCATCTTACTGGTTCACACCACTAACAAATTCTGGTCTTAATCGTTACATAATTACCCCACACTTCGGTGTTCCGAAGGGACCACCGAGTAAACCATTTCTTAGACGGACGTTATGTCCTCTGGACCCACGCTAGGGACCCAGTCTTTCTAGGGAACCTCTTCCCTTACCGATGAATGAGGTCATAAGAACGGACCTCTTAAGGTACCTGTCTCTTAAGGTACCCGTCTCCTCGGACCGTCCCATGTCAGGAACACTAACGTCTCAACCTGTACTAACTCACTGACTGGGAAAGTGAAGTTACTTCTCCCTTCCCAAATTAAAAGACAGATTTTCTCCTACCCTTTGAATCTAGTATCGATTCCATATGTCATAAATAAAAAAAACCGACGTGGCACACTGAACACCCTTGAATCAAGGAACTTATTCCCAACTTGGGACCGGGAGACGTTACTTTCGCACCTCAGGATTGACGACCTGAAGATCCCTTAAGGGTGGAGTAAAAGGTTATACTTTACGTTTACTACTCCGTTTTTAATTAGAGTTTAATTGGTTCTGAATACTCCGTTTTTAATTACAGAATAAAATCCTTTTGTCCAGTCGTGTCAACATAGAATAGCTTTGTTTTCATCTTAATCTTGGGTTTGAGAGTGGACTCAGAGGGGTTGTAGGACAAATATTTTGTTCAGAAGGTTTAGAAGACGACATTATAACGAATGACGGAAAACCTACTTTGAATCTAGATATACCAGTTAAACTCTACGACATTGTACATACTTATACAATAAGAAAAAAGTCTTCCACCTTCTTTATCCTTAGGATTCCAAAAGAACAGTTCTAAAATATAATAGACTATACTAGTCGAGAAAGGTAGAGAGTGAGACTAGAGACATTCTTTGTACATCGTTGAGACCCATCCTATGTTTGTTTTATGTCTTCTCTCGACCATTGGTGATCAAACAAGAGATATTGACTTAAATAAAGACGAAATAGTATAAGTAAGTAAACGAAATCAAAAATCTAAGGTATATGTTAACTACTGTATCTTGTAAACAGAAAGAATAAAGTGATTTCGTATTATGGGATATCCAGGTAGGTGTAACAACGTTTACTTTCAGTATTCGAAAAATTGGTTCATTTAGGTAAGGATCCTAATTAGATTGAACTGGTTTTACTAAAATTTAATTTTCAACAAGTAATATAATAACGGATATAACGGATATATCGTTGATCGTTCTGGAACACTCGAAATCTTTACAGGTTAGATTCATTTTAAAAATTATTTAACACTATGTAGTTTACATTACGTCAGAAAGTGTCCCTATTAATACCTGTCTTTTAAATTTTTTATATTAGAATATTAGAATTCATTTTTATTTCATGTCTTCTCGTTCATGAATATTATCATAAATATATTTTGGAAATAAGAGTGTCTTTTCCTGGTCCGTTATTATCCACGTCTACTTTTGTCAAAAGAAACTACTTTAAGAGTTCAAGAAATTACAAAATATAACTTAAAAATTATTAAAAAATTTTTTCCACCATGTGTAACGTTGCTTTTCTCATTTTATGAATCTTTATATAGACTGATTTCTTTGATTTCTGGATATATATCTTTTGATATTTTGTGACCACTTTCTTTAGTTTCTCTTGTGATTATCTACCTCTTTATATGGTACAAGTACCTAGTCTTCTTAGTTATATCACTTGTACTCATATGATGGGTTTCGTTAGATGTCTAAGTTACGTTAGGGATAGTTCGATGGTTACCATAAAAAGTGTCTCGATCTTGTTTATTAAAGTGTTAAAAACACGTTTATGTTTTTTGGAGCTTATCGGTTTCGTTAGAACTCTTTTTTCTTACCTTGACCTCCTTAGTTGGACGGACTGAAGTCCGAGATGATGTTTCGGTATCAGTAGTTCTGTCGTACCATGACCGTGTTTCTGTCTTTATATCTAGTTACCTTGTTTTATCTTTCGGGTCTCTATTTAGGTGTGTGGATACCTACGGAATAGAAACTGTTTCCCCCGTTCTTATATGTTACCTCATTTCTGTTAGAGAAATTGTTCACCACGACCCTTTTGACCAGTTGGTGAACATTTTCTTACTTTCATCTAGTGAAAAATTGTGGTGTGTGTTTTTATTTGAGTTTTACCTAATTTATGGATTTGCATTCTGGTCTTTGATATTTCGAGGATCTCCTCTTGTATCCGTTTTGTGAGAGACTGTATGTAGTGTCGTCCTAGAAGACACTGGGTGGAGGGTCTTATAACCTTTATTTTCGTTTATATTTGTTTACCCTGGATTAATTTGAATTTTCGAAGACGTGTTGTCTCCTTTGATATTCGTTCCACTTTTCTGTCGGAAGTCTTACCCTCTTTTGTTATCGTTTGCTTCGTTGACCGTTTGTTGTTTAGAGTTTTTATATGTTCGTTGAATACGTCGAGTTAAGGTCTTTTTATTTGTTGGACTAGTGTTTTACCCGGTTTCTTGATTTGTCTGTAAAGAGGTTTCTTCTGTATGTCTACCGATTGTTTGTGTACTTTTCTACGAGTTGTCGTGAGTAATAGTCTCTTTACGTTTAGTTTTGGTGTTACTCCATGGTAAAGTACGGTTAGTCTTACCGACGATAGGTTTTCAGATGTTCGTTATTTACGACCTCTCCCACACCTCTTTTCCCTTGGGAGAATCTGACAACTACCCTTACGTTTGATCATGTCGGTGATACCTCTTGTCACACCTCTAAGGAATTTTTTGACCTTTATCTTGACGGTATACTGGGTCGTTAGGGTGACGACCCATATATGTGGCTCCTTTGGTCCTAACTTTCTCTGTGTACATGGGGTTACAAGTAGCGTCGTGACAAATATTATCGGTCCTGTACCTTCGTTGGATCTACAGGTAGTCGTCTACTTACCTATTCTTTCGGCACCATGTATATGTGTTACCTCATAATGAGTCGGTAATTTTTCTTATGTAAACTTAGTCAAGATTACTACACCTACTTTGACCTTGGATAATATGTCTCACTTCATTCGGTCTTTCTTTTAATGGTTATGTCATATGATTACGTATCTATACCTTAAATCTTTCTACCATTGTTATTGGGACATACGCTCTGACGTTTTCTCTGTGTCTACATATCTTGTCAGAAAACCTGAGACACCCTCTCCTCCTTCCACCCTACTAAACCCTCTTACCGTAACTTTGTACATATTATAGTATATACTTGGCTTAGCAGTCAGGTCCAAGCTACGCCCTATGTCCTACGAATCCCGACCACGTGACCCTACTGACTCTCCCTACCATGTCCCTTCCTCCTCCCTTCCCCCAAGTCCTACCCCTTGTACACATATGGGCACCGTCTAAGTACAACTAATTACCGTTTTGGTTATGTTATAACATTTCATTAATCGGAGGTTTATTTTATTTATTTAAATATTATTTTTATTTTATTAAACCTAGTTGTTGTTGTTGTTTTATTTATTTTTTCCACCACGTTTCTCCGTTCTTCCTACCTCGTATAAATCCCATTAGGCGTATCGGACCTATTTCGTACTCTCCACTAGTCTCTCTTCCTTTCTATGTAATTTCGGTCAAATACCTCCTGAAATTTACAGTTCAAACTTTTCAACTTGAAATAAAACATCTGTCACTCATCTCTACCTTTTGAAGGTTCGTTCCTTCACTATTCCTGTCTTGTATCCAAAGAGAGTGTTGTCATACAACATCTCCATATCGTCCTTTTTCTGACTCTGTCTCTTTGGTTCCTTTTTCGGTGTCGTCATCAGGTGGATTCTCTGTTACTTTTGGACTTGGTCAAACTACCGTACTCTTTATCTTTTCTTTGTCGTCTGAACTCTCTGTAACACTTTAGTTTTGTCGAACAGTTGAATACTCGTAACCTCCTACTCCCCTCCTTTCCAAATTTCCACTCAGACTTTAAGGTAAGACCCTTCGGACTTAATTAGAACACCAGTCTTCCACTTCAAAGACCCGTCCTTTACTCTTCAAGAAGGAACAACACATATTTCCACGAATATTCTAAAGATTACCCGTTATTTTTTACAGTCGAACTCAAAGTTTCTCTTTACTTTCTATTTCCATATAATACCCCGTCAGGGATGTCCCTTGTCAATTTCGGTACTCTTGTCCATTCTATTTTTCTACATTTCTCTTTGTAAAAATTTTTCTTCTTGAACCCTACATAGACGTAAACCCCAACTTTTCATCCTTCTCTTCCATTATTGTTTGTTCTTTTCTGTCCTTTTAAATCCCAATACCGTCAGCTTCCTCTTCGAAGTCTTTCCTCCACTAGGTGTTAACAATGTCCGACGACTCTTCGGTTTTAACTACTCAATTTCTTTAAAACCTAAACCTCTGTTCCCGTATACAGTGTCTCCACACAGTCATCTCACCCTCCTTCGGTCTAACTTCTGGCGTTACCCTCCCTACTTCTCACTGACATCTCTTTTTGACCCGAACTTTGTATCCTCTAAGAAAACTCTTCAAGTTGTAGAGTGTTGTCTTCTTTTGAACTTAAACTCCAAACCATTCTGACTTCCTTATAAAGTCCTACTGTATGTAACTTTTATTCATTCCTTTCTTTTATATAGAGAAGACTGTGTTCTCATTTATCCCTTCTGTTAAACTCCTTCTCTCCGCGATTACACCTTACTATAGAATCATTTCATCCTCCGTTCTAATAAATGACTCACATTCTGTCAAACCACTTGACCTCTCTTTTTAAACCTTGTCAGTGATACCTTTCATTTCTTTTCCTGAGTCTGACTCTTTACCTTAAACTACTGGGTCGAAATTTCCAATATAAAGGAGATTGAAGTAACAGTTCTGACGTATTAAAACCTAGGAGAAAATAAGAGTCAAGTCTAGTCAGTGAGTCAACACCGGCTGAGAAACGCTAGGGTACCTGATGTCATCCGGTCCAAGTAAAAACAATTTAAGGGTTTAGTCGAAGTGAAAACACTGAACCGGGTACAAGAGAGAGAGAGAAAGAAAAAAACCGGGGTGGTGTACCGAACGTCCTAGAATCAAGAGACTTGTTTCTAACTTGGACCTGGGACCGTCACTTTCACAACTCAGGATTGGAGACCAACAACAATAAGTCAGTAGGTCAACACAGACTGAGAAACGTTGGAGTACCTGACGTTGGAGGGATAGGGAGTCCGAAAGGACAGGGAGAGACCCTCAAACGGGTTCAAGTACAAGTAACGGCGGGTCGATAGAGTAGGAGACTACGGGAGAAGAGGAAGACGGGAGTTAGAAAGGGTCGTACTCCCTGAAAAGGTTACTTAGTAGATAAGTGTAGGTTACTGGTTTTATGACCTCGAAGTCGAAGTCGAAGTCGTAATCAGAAAGGTCACTTATAAGTCCCAACTAGAAGGCAGTCTAACTGACAAAGTTAGAGGAACGACAGGTCCTCTGAAAGTCTTTAGAAGAGGTCGTGGTATCAAGTTTCCGTAGCTAAGAAACCACGAGACGAAAGAAATACCAGGTTGAGAGTGTTGGTATGTACTGGTGACCTTTCTGGTATCGGAACTGATATACCTGGAAACAGTCGTTACAGAGACGAAAAGTTGTGTCAGATCCAAATAGTAGTAAAAGGACGGTTCTTCGTTAACAGAAGACTAAAGTACCGACGGTCAGTGGTAGGTGTCACTAAAACCTCTGTTCCTTCTCCTTTAGACAGTGATGAAGGTTGAAAGGGGAAGATAAACGGTACGTCATTACCCCGACTTACGATACTAGAATCCACAAAAAAAAAAACAATTATAAATCAGAATTCAGCCGGGAAAGTGAGAGGAAGTGGGAGTAGTCCTCCAAGAAATCAAGGAGAAACGAAAGACGGTAATGTCACTATTGTAGGTGTATAGACTCCAACAAATACTAAGAGGGTGGATAGAATTAAGACCGAACATTGAGTGGGTCACACGTAAAGAGGACTACACGAGTCACATAATTTGTTTGTCCCACTATCGTGTCTCGGGACAGGATGAGGAAAGAACTAGAATTTAGTTAGTCAACAAGGTGTGTCACAAGATTGACAACGAAGAACTGGGTATTTGTCCAAAGAGTCCTCTGTCCATTCTACCAGACCATAAGGGTGGAGAGATTCTCGAAAGACACCAAACAGTACTAGGTGTGTCAGTTTCCTAAACTGTATCAACTACTTTGTCTATCTACAAGAAGACTTTCAGGGAACGAAAGAGATATTAGGTTGTTTACAGCCGTTAAACCAGAGACCAAGGAGAAGGAAAAGATTTGGGTCGAACCTGTAGACCTTCCAGAACTAAGTGTACTACGACTTCGAATCGTACGTTCTAAAATTCGTACTGGAATGATCGTACCCTCTACTCTCGTTGACAGGTTACCGATCGTGTAAGAAATCATGAAGGGAAGAACCCTTAACCCTACTCCTAACTGGAAAAGATCAGGACGACGATGACGAGGATTCGGGACCCGGTGGTCCATTAAGGAGTAAATACGAGCAAAATGAAGATCATAGAAAGAATAAAAGTAGATTATTAAAGGTGAAAAAGTAAATTACGGTACGAGTCTAAAGGATATAAAACAGTTTTGGAGAAGACACCAAGTTGAGAAAAAGACTTTTAAAATACTCTAAAACCCGTGATCACCATTTCTTGGACGGACGGTTACGTCCTCCGGATTCTCTGGGTGCAAGTCTAGGGACACAGACCTTCGAGGGGACCTCCTCTTTTACCGTAGAGTGAGGTCATAACAACGGACCACTTAGGGTGACTGTCTTTTCGTACCCCCGATATCAGGTATCCCAACGTTTCTCAGTCTGTACTGACTTCACTGAATCGTACGTGTGTACGTGTCTTTTTCACTTTACCAGTGCTCTTTAAAGAGAAATCATCGTCAGGGGACTCGTGTTTTGGAATTAGGACTCCTAATTCTCGAATTGACCTATTCCAACCTCACGTAAGAATCCTGGTGTACACTATTGTTTGTACCGACTGGGAAGTAACGTAGGAAGACTCGTCACGAGTTTCCATCTGGTTGAAGACCTCCAGTACGTTAAAACTTCATGATTAATACAAGGTTCGTTGAGACGTGTAACGGTCCTTGAGTCATTCACACAATTCGAGGAGTGGAAGACATGAAAAAACCTCACCCAACCTCTGATCATGTCCCCTTCCAGTCGGTAGGGTACTCGGGGTCCTTTCGGAGAACCTGGATCTTAGAACCTTTCACATAGTGAAAACACCTGGATCAAACTTGGGACGTGATAGGTTTCAAAGGTCCTATCGACCAAACGTACAACATATTGGGAGAAAACAAATACCCCTTTTATTTTTTCTTAAGACCGTAGTTTAAATATAATGGGTAGATGAATCCCCTTTACCAACCGTCTCTTCTTTTTTTGTTAACGTTGTATAATAGTTCTTTCCCGATCACTTCTTCTTCCTCTAATCTATTTGTGATGACGAAATAAATACGACAATTAGTAAGTGACCCATTACTAAGTGACCCATATCTCTCACAGACGGGTAGGTAAAGATAGACCGGCAGGGACTTGTCGGTTGGTGTACTGACCTTCACTCCCTGAAAAACCACCCCAGTTGAAGTCCCATAAGAAAATTTGAGAATAGACCCCTCCTTGATTTCGATAAAGTCTAGTTTCGTCAGAAGGAGGAATTCTTTAATGGGTTCCTTGTTACTATCTCAGAAGAAGGAGTCGACAGACGTCCAGTCACCTAATAAACCCCATGAAACCCCCTTTCCGACCAACAAACCGGGAAATTTCTCTTGTACTAATATTCCTATTGTGTCTCTGTTTTGAACCTCACAAAAGTTGTCTTTAGAAAAATCCCTATAACGTAATCCTCTGTTACACTGAACTTTTCATGAACATTAGGGACGACTCGGAACTACAAGATAATATTCACCCCCTTATTATTACGTATGATTATTTGACTTCTCTCTTTCTTCATCCTTCAATAAGAATAATAACGTGGATTTTCAACTCTCACAACCAAATATTTAGGAAATGGTAGAGAGGTGTACCCCTTCAACTCTGTCCTCCATTCGGTCTACAGGGTTTCTCTCTGTGTCCTCTGGTCAAAGGTTTCAGATGTAAGACTTTTAAGCACGTTAAAAGAAATTTCTAAAATACTTGGGGAATAGAGGAGGTGGTGACTGTCGTTTCTGGAAATCTAAATGAGCCTTCCTCCTATAACCAGTCGCAGGTCAATCATAGACTTCGATCTCCAGACTTAACAAGGCTAAAGAAAAGAGAGGGAGTTAACAACTTAGACCAACAACTAATCGAAAGGAAGAGCTTTAACGGAAGAGAAAAGTGACCCGTTCTGTATCATGAGGAGACCAAACTCAAAATTAAGAAGTTGGTGGGAAGACAAACGACTGAGAACAAGACAGGGATTTACATCATCATTTCCTCTTATGTTTCATCTCACGGGTCTTCCCCTTCTTTGTAGTTTCTTACAAATATAATTAAAATCTCTATGTAATATTATACCGAGTCTTTCTTCCTCGACTACTCTAAATTTCTTTAAGATCCTTTCTCTTTTAACACCTTCGTTCAAGAAAGACCTCAGACGTTCCTTACACTAACTCTCATGTCCACACTCGGTCCTCTGTGAGTGAACTTTGACCTCTTTTTTTTCAATAAAAAAGGTCTCCATAGACTTAAAAATTTTTGCCTTGAAATTTCTTTATTTAAAATTATAAATTATTAATTTATTTAATATTAATTATTTATTTAATCAATTGAAATTTTTCATTAGAGATTACTCTCCCCTTTAAACCTCCGACTCCTAAAAGAGTCTCGGAGAGTTTAACATGACGAAACATTTACGGTTACCGTAAAAGTGTTCTCTAGGAGGTACCACTGATATCAAGAACTCAACCAAAGTAAAGATATCCTTAAATTTTCCACTATCACTTTATAGTCCCGTAAACAATTCTTTCAGAATCGAAAAGTCACCCATTAAGGTATTAAGATCCCAAACATCCCTTATCTTCCTATTGGATTCAAATTACAGTAGTAAAATTCCTACTCTTTGACTATGACCCCTCGACTATATCGAAGAAGTTCTAGTGTCTTTAACTGACCGTAACGACCCTGAGTTTAGTCCAGAGGAGTCGAACATTCAGCCTCGGAGGTAGAGGTATCAGACCAAACGACTCAGGACACGTCCGACACGACTCCCTGGTGTTACTCAGTACCACCACTTGACCTTTAGGAGGTGACCGGGTTACTCGGTGGTGTGTGGGACCCTTGGTCGTTCCCCTCTACTTAGTGACTTAGTAGAGAAGTTTTAAATGGTTCGTGAAGGGTGTCTAATAAAGTAAACCAGGAGTCATCCACAAATCAGTAAGAGTGGGACTCCTTTTTGATTAAACGTAAAGTAAACAAAGTGTAAATAATCTATTGATAATAATACGGTCAATTATAATCCAATCTTTGACCTTCCAACCTATTTGTGGAAAAAACGGAAGTTCCCAGGATGTCAGTTCCCCGTTTTCACTTATCTATCAATGTTATGTTACACCACAATGTTAACTCTACAGTCGTTCCATTAGTCCCTTCGTATCGTTTCTGACTATAAAGAACCCACATCCCCAACCCATTAAGAAGTGGTTACTCCACCGTAAGCTAGACCTATTCACGTAGTACCTCTCCGACCCTGAATTCTTGCAAGTATGTGACTCTCTGTAGTATACTTTCACGAACGTCCACAAATGTTTCAAGATCCTATGTAAAACCCTTTCTATTCGTGTACACACACCAACTTCGTGTCACAAAATTCACTCGTCTTCATCTCCCTCTCAACGCACTGAATACCCTTGGACCTCTTGACCCCTGACACCCACAAAAATTTAACGATTATCAAATCGTTAAATATTTAACGAAGAATCCTTATATTGTCGTAGTTACACTTTCGACCGAACGTCAACAAACCTCCGAAAACGACACCACATCCCACCCACCACATCCCGAAGGGTCCACCGCGATCACCATTTCTTAGGAGGACGGTTACGTCCTCTGGACTCTCTGAACCCAAACTAGGGACCCAGTCCTTCTAGGGGACCTCCTACCGGACCGTTGGGTGAGGTCATAAGAACGGGTCTCTTAGGGTACCTGTCTCCTCGCACCTCCCGATGTCAGGTATCGCAGTGCTTCTCAGTCTGTACTGACTTCGTTGAATTGTTAGTGTGTCCCACCTCACTTCCTTTGAGACTCTTGCATTTGGGACTGGTGGTGCCATCATCCATCTTCTCTCTTACTGTCTAAGAATCACAAAGACGTCGGTTACACTGTTCTGAACCACTTAAACGTATACCTTTCCACTGTTTTCTCTCCTTCGATCCAAAGCATCCAAAGATCAGACCTTTTGGCTCACCACTAATAATAGAATCAACTCTGTCTTTCGTTTCCAGTTCGTCACAATCTTTTTTCTACCGTACAAATCAAAACCTATACAATAGACCCTCTATGTTTATTTCGTCAACCTTTATGACTCGACTTGGAACTCTAAATAATGTTGTTTAAAATTTTTGTAAAAAAAAGAATTCATTCTTTAGATTCTTCACCAACGGTCCCCGACCCCCTACCCTTTTTGTTCCTCTCCAACCATTTTCCCATATTTAAAAGTCGATATCCTACTTCCAAATTCCTAAATTACATTTTGTATCACCATTATGACATTACATGTTAACTTTAAACGGTTCTGTTATCTTGAATTTACAGTAAGGATCTTTCTTTTCCATATGAAGAAACACCTTAGATTTTGTTTTGTTTTTTGGTTTTGGCAGGTTTTGTTTAAATATCTTTTTCTCTAATCTGAACACCAATGGTCTCCACCTCCCGTACTCAACTCAACCCCCCTCCTCAACCTTCTTACACTAACTTTCCACGCTTGAAGATAAATACTCTATTCATTCACGATCCGTACATTATATGTCGTGCTACTGGTACTAATTGACGAAGTACTATATGACCTTTCAACAACTTCTAAGTAGTACTCAAGAGTGGTAATCCTTTTTAAAACAGAAAAAAAGAAACAAAAGATAAATAACATAGATATACTCTTCTACTTACAATCGACCTGGATAATACCATTAATAAAGTGTTAAACATATTTAGTTTAGTAGTACGACATATGGAATTTGAATACGTTGCTACATACAGTGAATAAAAAATTAATGTGACACCCCTTTTCAGTTTATACACTATATTACCTACATAATTAATTAATCTTCCCCTCGTCCCTCTTTATGAAAGTATTGCATATGGAGACAGTTTAGTAGTGCTACATGTGAAATTCATAGAACGTCAAATCAGTGGATACGGAGTTATTTCGACTTTAAATTTCTTTTCTTTAGGTTGTCAGTTTTCACAATTAAATACAAGTCCTGACGTTCACTTCTTTCACATTGTTAAATAAAAACCTGAACGATTCTTCAAGTGTTCCGAAGGGACCCCGAGTCTCCAATTTCGTAGACGGAGGTTACGCCCTCTAGGTCCAAGCTAGGGACCCAGCCCTTGTAGGGGACCTCTTCCTTTACCGTTAGGCGAGGTCATAAGAACGGACCTCTTAGGGTACCTGTCTCTTTGGATCATCCAATGTCAGGTGTCCCAGCGTTTCTCAGCCTGTACTGACTCGTTGAAGTGGAGTGGAGTGTTTATAATAGATTCTGTTTTTATTAAAAGATTCTATTGGTCAATCTTAAAATCTGAAAGTTTCCAATGTTCAATACCAGTTCACAACCTTTGGTAGGGAAACAATCTATACTGTAAACGTCCAGTTAAATACTACATCTATAGACGATAAGACATTAAAGTTCCCTTCTCTTTTATTAAGGAGGAATAAAACGTCTCTAAAAAAAAGTGTCAGAAAACATTTTGAGGTCAGTATTCCGAGTCGTGTCCTTAAAAGATCAATCGTTGTTCTCATTTCCTCCGTCCGGACTTTCCGAGTTTTAACTGTACACCATTCATTGTCATGTCTCATTCTAAAAAAAATTAATTATTAACTCAAATACCGTGTATGTTCAAAAACATGGGCATCCTCTGTCAACCCGGATCTCCAGACACTCACTAAGTATCCACTACCAGTATCTCACTTACTCAAGGAAGGTTCTTCTCTCAATTCTACTCCCTTCGTCTTCAGATCCTCCCTGGGGACCCCCACGGTAACAATAACGATACCCATACCAGGACTCAGAGTGAAGGGTCCACTGAGATCACCATTTCTTTGGTGGTCGGTTACGTCCTTTATATTCTCTGTTTTCAAGATAGGGACCCACCCCTTCTAGGGGACCTCTTCCTTTACGGTTGTGTGAGGTCATAAGAACCGACCTCTTAGGGTACCTGTGTCTCTGGACCACCCGATACCAGGTGTCACAACGTCTCAGCCCGTCCTGACTTCACTGAATCGTACGTCGTACGTGACCCGGAGTGATAATGCTACCCGGTGTCACCTTTGGACTGATTCTGAAGACTGGGTTCAGGTCTCACAAAAGGAGAAATAGTCCCGAATCGATTTCAGAGGACCTTAACATCGGTAATACTAAAATACAGTAAAAGTACTACTACAAAACTGAGATCCTCAAGACGAAGACGATCTTAGTGTAAGGTTGTGTTTACGACAATAGGAGAAGGAATTGTAAAGAGTACCTATAAATGATACACGACAGGTACGTGGTTTGGTTTGGGAGAGTCGTTAAAACCCTCTGTACATCTCAATAAAAGTCAAATATTTATACCTTTAACTCTCGAATCTCTCGACTGAGAGAACGGTACTCGTGTGTCAACGACACACCCCCTTGGTCCTGACTTAGGTGTACCGGATCCAGACTGAAGTCGCAAGTATAGGGTCCCAGACCGGTGTACGACAGGACGACACAGTGTCAGGGGTCGGGACACAGACACCGGTACGGTAATTAGAGTAGTGTCATACCCCAGACATGCACACACACCGACGGAAAATCGAGACAGTATCTGACACCACAAACAAATAAGAAAGGAAGTGATGATAGGATACAAAATATCAACTACAATACCATTGAAACCCAATTCCTACCCCTTGTCGGATCTCATTTTAGTGATCCTAGACAAGAGTAATTCTATAGTCTAAACGGAACAAAGTTTTAGTCGATTTTAGACTGGAACTGTTTCGTTCGTCACATTGTCATCTGTACCTTACCATAATAAAAAGAACTTTTGTATGAAAATCGTGATCCATGAAAACTTTCATTTAAGTTGTTTGTAAAAAACTCGTGAAACTCACTCCATGTCCCGATCCATAGAACCTCCTTTTTCTACTGATTGTCGGGTGGAAGACTGAAGTTCCTTGAACACCAGGTTACCCCTTCTGTCTGGAGTCGACAGTCAATTCGACTCAGCCTTAGTCTTAATATTTGTGAGTCAACATTGACCTTCGACCTCTGACCAGACCTCGTGTCCTCCCCTGGGACCTCTTCCCTGGCGACCTTACTCATCCTTGATTTCTCCTCTACTACTCTCCCTTCTACTGTACCCGTCCGCATCTTCCATTCTTGTACAAATCTTTACAGTCCCTAGACCCAACAGGTCTAGTCGACCAAATACTGATTTTTCAATCAGTAGTCTTTGGTCAAACTACTTACGGGTAAGGACTTCCTAGTCAAGTGACTTTAGTTAAACGACTTGAATAGTGTAATAGTCAAATCAATTATAGTAAGATTCTTCATAAGTAAAACTTACATAAGTTACCTATATTTAAAAAAAACCTCGTGTTGATTACTTATAATAGAAACTTTATTATAAAATTCATAACAAGTTAAAGGACTCTGATTCCCAAGTTAGATACCGACATAGAAATATTTATATGAGTGTTTATAAAAAGACTAATACAAGACACACATGCAAAAAGAACACTTATAACATTGTTGATGTCGTTACGTACACCCTTTTTAAAATGAGATATGACAATAGGAGAACTAATGTCCGTTTAAGATAAAACGGTTGTGTAACTATAAGAATTTAGAGAAATTAAAGTGACTTTAAGTTATTTGCACTGTGTAAATGACTGTAGTTTTTACTTTCTTTGACTAAGAATACCAAAAATATCAAATATTGTCGAAATTAACCCACCCTCTTTAAACACTATAAAACATTTTAAACGTCTACTAAATCCCCTGACAAAAAGTAGTACAACCTTCCAACAACAACTTAGTGCGGCAACCCTAAGAACCGGGGGCCTCCGTTTCTTAAATTAGACCCCGGTCTCTGTCCGAACTAGCGAGTCTCGAAAACACACTAACCCCGGTACCTATGAGGACTTCGGAGTTAACGGAGTGAAACTCTCTGCAATTGAGTAAGGGGTACCACCTGTTGATAGAGTTAATGTTATTAAGAATAACAAATCAAAAATGACAAACGAGGGACGTAGACATTAACGTATTGACCTAAACAAAGATCGGCGTACTTTCGAAAATTCAATGTTTACCAACGAGTTTGAGGACGATGACGACGTTGAAGGAGGTTGATGATAAACCCCGGGGATCTAGTCTATAGGAGTTACACTGCTAATCCTCTTATACAACGGAGCGGTTGAATCCCTGTTGTGGGGAAGAGTCGAGTCTTCGTCAATACCTTGCTTTTACTACGGGGAAAGAGGATCCGTTGTATTAAGAGGATCTTCTTTTCTCCCCTTACTCTCCTATTGTCCGTCATTCCGGTCCCCAGAGGTTTGCCTCCTTTACCGGACGTTCCCAGTCTGTAAAAATAGAGAGAATTCACCGTCCTCCTTTTTTGCTCGCTATAAAAAAGGAAGAGATATGTTTAAATTTTCCTCCAAAGAGAATTTTAAGACACAACGGTATCACTGTGGACCAAAGTGGGCTTCAAATGGTTACGGAAAAAGAATACCTTTACAAAGAGAATTCGATACGATTATACGATATGTAAATGGGTTTGAGACAGAAGTTCAGCCAAGACGGAAAACCGAGTCTTGGATAAACTGTTTGGTCATACAATATGAGTCTATAACAAAGAGATTAGATACATTTACTTTGATAAACATACCACTAGACGGGAAGAAGTTCTAAGTTCAATTAGTAAAGTACCGGGTCCTACTTGGTAAACCACGGTTCTAATAGTGTTTTACGTAGAATGCCCACTCCCCGGACGACGGTAAGACTCAAAATTCTGTAAGGAAAGAAAGTAATTGTCTGACGACCACTGATATATTGTAGGTCGACTTCTGATCGTCCCCCATGAGAAAGACGGGCGAACACTACGGATACAGTCTTCGAAAGAGATAGAGGAAATATGAAATTATTTTGAAATAATGTGTTTTCGAGACTCGCTAGTTCGGAGTAAAGACCGGGGCCTAACTGAAGAAGAGGAGACCCCCAACAGTAAGTTGTTGTAAAGTCACACCTCGGACGACATGGGGGTTGACAGAGGTCAGAGTAGTCTAACGCTCCTCATCTCTGATCTCTAGTCTTCCCTCCATAATTCTTTTGTCCCTTCCCTTTTGTTCTTTTTGTCCCCGAGTCTTAAGACCAGGACTGAGAAAAGTTGAAAATGTCATGTTTAAGACGTTTGTGTAAAATTTATTGATTTCTATAAACTATTTAAGAAGTTGTCCACAAAAAAAAACGTCTTAAAAGGATCACCGGTTCAGGTCTGAGTACCCCATCCCCACCTCAATGGGTGTCGACTATCGTGCACCGTCCGGACTCACAGTCTTGACTCAAAACGTTTCCATTCTAATCTGCTCAGAAACGAGTCACTTCTTCAACCTCGGGAGGCACAACACACTTCCCGGTGATACTTGAAAAAAGGGGGATTTACACCCTGTCTTTGTAGAAACTCCGTTTATAACTCCCCTGGAGCAAATAGATTTACCTATACGTTAATTATACTTAATACCCCTCTCATCTTAGGACACCTAGATTGTTCCCAGTCTTATTTTCTACTTTGAGTCATAAAGTAACCCCGAATTGAACTACACAAGGAAACTTCTGTTTCTGATTAAGATTACATTTAAATTCTATGTGACAAAAAAAAAAAAAGGGTCACCCTTGTCCTCACACCACTTCTCTTTTACAAGAAGTGCTAAATCGAAATTTATTCAGAAATCAGATTAATTTATTACTTTCATGTAAACAGTGTATATAAAAATAAATATATGGATATACATTCACTATCACTAAAGCGAGTCGGCACAGGGTGAGAAACGCTGGGGTACCTGTCATCGAACGTGGTCCGAGGAGGTAGGTGCCCTAAAAGATCCGTTCTCATGACCTCACCCAACGGTAAAGGAAGAGGTCTCTTAGAGGGGTTGGGTCCCTAGCTTGGGTCCAGAGGACGCAACATCTGTGAAATGGTAGACTTGGTGGTTATATAGATATATATTTTTTTATATATATAAATGTGTATAGATACAAAAATAACAAATCAACGATTCAGTACAGGTTAAGAAACACTGTAGTACCTGACATCGGACGGTCCGAAGAGATGGGTACCCTAAAAGGTCCGTTCTTATGACCTCACACAATGGTAAAGGAAGAGGTCCCCTAGAAGGACTGGGTCTCTACCTTGGACACAGAGGACGAACAGTACACCCAAGAAATGGCGACTCGGTGGACCTTTCGGGGATGTATATAGATATTTATTTTGATAGAAAAGGGGGATTTTGACGTTTAACGAACCAAATAACAAAGTCAACTATCAATAGTACTCCTTGACGGTTATAATATGTACTACTAGGTTGAGAAAAAAGAGTAGAATATTAGAAGGACGAAAAACAAAACAAAATTCAAATAAAGTAAAAGAGATTGAGGAAACGGTAAAGGAACCAGACTAGTAGAGACACCGAGTGGACCGGTTGATGTTATCAGAAGAATTAGTTAGAGGAACAAAGAGGAGACAAGTGAGTTAGATAGTACATATCAATTATGTAGGTGAGATAACTATAATTCCATGTTACTACATAGTGAGATTCCTGTATAATTTTTGTTTGTGTGGATTTTGTTTTGGTTTAGTTTTGTTTTGACTCTTTGTTACCGAGAAATGAAAGATTTCTCATCGCAGGTATTTAAGGATTGGAACCGAGAATACAGGGTAAGTCTGTGTGGACACTCGACGGAGGACCAATTGTTGGTAGACGTTGTGGAACGAAAGGTCGGTTTGACATCACGATACATGACAAGGGGTTATACGGGACGGATGTAAAAGATTGAAAACGTCTTATGGATTGAATCTAATTCGATGGAGGGTAGAGAGGTAAACCTTACTTAGAGAAAGTACTCATCTCACAAAGAAGTCTCCGATTGTGGATGACAAAACACAACGTTATAACCACGTGGAGAGAAAAGAAGGTTGAGATCCGACATTAAAGTTCTGTACCTAGGGTATCGTACTAGGATCAAGAAATACTGTTCATCCTTAGGTTACTAACAAAAAATTTAACTCAAGAAAGTCGTCTTTTCACAGTTACTTCGTAGTCTCTCAAGGTCAATACTAGGAAGTATCGTTCCCCTGTTACCGTAGGACCGGGAAGAGATCCGACACCTCATAGAGACTAGGTTAAGACAAGGTTCATTGGAACCAACGATGAGACAACCGATGACAAGAACCATTCATTATCCCTCTCTTCAAGTTTAACAGTCGTTTCAAAGGGCTAGTAAACGAGGAAGTGAAAGTTCTGATTGTTTCTCGACTAATTCGAAAATCGTCTTTAAGTCGAAATCGTTGTTTCCCAAATAAACCACTTCAAACCTTAAATACACTTTAAACCTTGAATTCCCCTAAACCTTATTAAACCTTACATCCCCAGTAAACGAAATGTGTATCAGTTAAAATATCTGTAAAGGAGGATCTTAAAGAAGTCCCTAAAGGTTTTGTTAAACAGGGTTGGTACTGAACTTTGTTTAGACATAATAGACAATCGGACTGATTTGTTAGAAGTGACGGACACCCAAATAGGTCTTACCTGTCCTTTTCACATTTGAAGATCACACCGAGGATTTTCTATTTAGTCGGGATGTAAAACAAGAACGTTCATTTCGTCCTAATTCTAACAATACGAAGTTCCCGAGGTACAAAGAAGGAAGTCTGGTGTGTTTCAGGTTTCCTACGTTTTTCCTGTTTAATCTTTACAATATCAGTAGGAAGAGGATCGGTGGCTCAAAGACAAGAGACTTTGTTGGTTACAATACGTTACAAGTCAAGTCAAGTCAAGTCAGCGAGTCAACACAGGCTGAGAAACACTAGGGTACTTAACGTCGTACGGTCCGGAGGGACAGGTAGTGGTTGAGGGCCTTAAGTGGGTTTGAGTACATTACAATGATAATTAATTTACTATTCAAAGACAATAATAATTACTTTATATGAAGACAACTTCTTTTGACAACCTGAAGACCTAAACGTACCTACGTATACTCAGTCGTCTATACCCGTTAGACTATCCGACTACTTTAGAACAGACGGTAGGAAAATTCTATTTAGTAAATATTCTCTTTTCTTTACTTTTTAAATACGGAATATAGAAATAGTAACAGTAATTAGTTGTTTGTACATAATGATTAATGAGAGACCTAAGTAACTTGTCACCCCTATTATCCTCAATAATAAAAAGAACTAATCTCCTCTTTTCTTACCAAGGACGGGATTTCATTACGATGACTTTGAAATCCTACGACACAGAGTTCGAGATTGAACTCACAAAACAGTAAAACCATAAGTCCTTCAACACCATAAGGTGGGATAAATCTGAAGCGAATAGGTTATTTACTCAACTTACTCTGTTGCAAACTTTGCCCTTGATGAGACTCTATGTTTACAGCAGGACCGATACCCTATTCAAGTTTTTCAATAAAAGAATGGACATTCCGTTGTCCGTTAACCTTAATGTTTCTCAAAACACAGTCATTCATACTTGTAAGTAAAGAGAATAAACACGAAACAGGAAGAAGCGTTTCAACGGAGTCCTTGATTCGAAATATTTACGTTTACTCATAGAGACTAGTGATTCCTTGTTAGGTCAACCAGTCAAAGACTAAAGTTACATGTGTACACACGGTGAAAACCTTTTTTTTGTTTGTTTACTTATTTCGTTTGTTTAATCCTCGGTGGATCAACGCGACTTTTTATTTAGATAGTAAATGTTAGATAAGTAATTCATGAAAAAAGTCTTCACTTGACGTTTAAGTAAAATTATGTGACTTTTGACCTAAGTAACATATTTTAATACTTTTAATACACAGATCTTTTACTGTTATGTTTTCTTTTGAGTAGGGTTTATGACACAAACCTTCTTCTACGACAATAAGTGAGAATTAACTCTTATTTAAGACACTACAAAAAGATCATCATACCTATATGTGTTTTCAAGATATGAAAAAACAATGGAAAACACTGGTTCCTGTACATAAAACTCACCGAATTCAAGGTTCATGTGTGACCTCTACATCTTATCTCGAATCAAGGAACCAGTCATACAATTTAAGACCTGGTATCTGAAGTAATGGTGTTACTAGGTAGTCGAAAGAAAAGATTACGGTATAGGAACTCATGTACCTTAGTGATTAGTAGTAAAATTAAAAAGAGCGTCTTTTTGCTACACCTTTGGGTCCTCTTAATGAATTACCCGTTCACTATCAATTCTGTCTAATGAGAAAACCTAGTCTTTATCTTAAGTCAACAAGTCTTCCCACTCACACTCCGTTAGATCTCTATGAAAAGAAAATTTAATTTTAAAATTTTATCGATTACATATTATATTATATATAAAGTTTTGGTTTGTACTATATTTTCCATAGGTGACTCTTAAAAGTGAAAGTAAGAGAACGGTAGTGGTATAAGGAAAGGTAGAAATTTGTCCCTATTTGTATAAACGTAGAGTACATAAAAAGATCACAAATGAAAATGTTTATGTTCAATTCTTTAATCATACATAAAAATAAACTGTTGAAAGGTTATCCTTTTAATCAGAATTTAGAGAATTTAGAACGAAATATAAAATAAATAGTTATATTTGTCTTCTACAGAGACACAAACACGTATCTGTCCAAAGAGTAATTAAGGGAAAATACGGACGTGTCATAAAATAACACACTACATCACACCCGACTATTAGAGAAACTACTTAGGTACTTAAAAGGTTAGAAAAAGACAAGACTTGATACGTGATTACGTAATGGAACATATATATTTAATATAGACATCCTATATATTTAAAGGTACCATCCTTAGGACCCAGTTACTCATGTACATAAACTTTTAAACTTTTGATAAAGGTTTAACGACAGACATCCTCAATGTACCAAAACGTCTCATATGTTTACAGATAGAATGGTATTTAAAAGGTTGATTCAAACGACAGTTTCGAAGTTACGAACATTTTTACAACTTTTTAAAGATTAAATTCTCCATTTTTACTTTAGAATGATATCAAATTTACATATAAAGAGAATAAGACTCATTTTAAGTCGTACAAAATTATTCTCTACAAACATAAATAAGTTATAAACACTTAATAAACCATATAGGAAACGGATAAAAATGATAATTGATCAACCCGTAAAATAAGAATTAAAAATTCTATATACCTGTATGTATAAGTGTACCTAAACACAGACAATCCCAAGTGTGGAACAAAGACTACACTCGACGTTGAAACGGAAGTTTCAAAAAGAAATCTGAACCGAAACCACGTACTTGTGTACACACGATTCAACGAAATCAGTACAAACTGAGAAAAACTGGGATACCTGACATCGGGTGGTCCAAGAAGACAGGTACCCTAAGAGGTCCGTTCTTATGACTCACCTAGAGGAGAAGGTCCCCTAGAAGGACTGGGTCCCTAACTTGGGTGCAGAAAACATAGAGCACGTGACGTCCGTTTAATGGGTGACTCGGTGGACCCTTCGGGGACCGAAAGTATATACAACAGTTTAAATAGTCAGAAGGAAAATTTTACCGCAGAATTAAATTTTCCGGAAGGGTTTATGTTCCAAAACTTAATAAACGGATCGAAAGAAGATGTGAAAATACAAAAGTATAAAAAATTACAATTTTCGAAACTAGGTAAACCTCAGTCATATATGATATGTCATACTCCATGTATAGGGTCAGATATAAAAAGGTATACTGAAAGGACAATAGAGTTGTGGTAAATAATTTTTCAGGTAGAAGTTGAATGACTAAACTCTAACAAAAGCCTATGATATACCTTAAGAGTATATATAGACCCAGATAAATATCTGAAATATAAGTTAGTAACAAAACAGATATATAAATATATGTGTAACGTGTCAGAAGATGAATAACTACAAAATATTATACAAAATTATCATTATACCCATCAGGATAGATTAATGAAAAGAAAAAATCCTAAAAGGATTATTATGAACAAATAGAAAGATGTACTTGAAATTTCAATCCGCATAAAATTATAGTACAACTAATCGAAAATTGAAATAAAATCCTCTTACCTAAAAAAAAAAAAAAAAAAATTACGACTCAGAGAGATCTGTACTTATACAATAACATCCCTTCTGTTTTGAAATGAAAATGGAAGAATCCTAGAGACTGACCCGGACTCTTAATTCAACTGTATTGTCTAATTATCCTCTTTTGATATGGTTAGAATAAAAACGTACATGTACCCTCGGAAGTGTCCTTTCACTTCTGGAAGTTTTACTAATCCGGATACACGATATACAATTAAAAAAAAAAAAAAAAAAAACGACCTTATATTAACGAAAGGATACCGAAGGGACCACCGAATCTACCATTTCTTAGATGAACGTTACGTTACGCCCTCTGGGTCCAAACTAGGAACCCAACCCTTCTAGGAGACCTCTTCCTTTACTGTTGTGTGAGGCCACAAGAACGGACCTCTTAAGGTACCTATTTCCTCGGACCGTCCGATTATAGGTACCCCAACGTTTCTCAACCTGTACTGACTCGTTGATTACGTGCACAATCAAAGACGAGATGTTTTTCCCTTAGTCAATATACATATGTAGATAGCGGAGGAAAAATCTAGAGAGGGATGGTAGGGTAAGTAGATCCAATAGGGTCTCGTGACTCGACTCAGGGGACACGAAATGATATCCAAGGGTGATCGATAGATAAAATGTGTACCATCACATATATACAGTTTGGATCAGAGGACTAATAAGGTGAGAGGAAAAGGACGACACAATATACGGGTAAGAGATACAGACACAGAGATAAGGACGGGACTTTGATCCAAGTAGACATTAAAAAAGATCTAAGGCGTATGTACGTAATTATATGGTATAAGTAAAAAAAGAAAGACTGAATGAAGTGAGACATACTGTCTAATATCCAGGTAGGTGTACCCGGTTAAAACAAGGGAATATACCACTTATTATAAGGTAACATACATACATGATGTAGAAGAAATAGATAAGTAGACAATTACCTGTGATCCAACAAAGGTACAGGACCGATGACATTTGTCACGATGTCACTTGTAACCCCATGGACACAGAAAAACTTAATACCAAAAGAGTCCTATATACGGGTCGTCACCCTAACGACCCGGTATCCATCAAGATACAAATGAAAAAGTTCTTGGAGGTGTGTCAAGCGGTATCACCGACATAGTTAAATGTAAGGGTCGTTGTCACGTTCTCCCAAGGGTAAAGGGGTGTGGGAGAGGTCGTAAATAACGAACATCTAAAAACTACTACAGGTGATAGTAGTCTCACTCCACTATGGAGTAACATTAAAACTAATTGTAAAGAGATTATTAATCACTACAACTCGCATAAAAACACACGGAAAACCGGTAGACATACAGAAGGAACTTCTTTACAAATAAATCCAGAAGACGGGTAAAAGAGAACCCAAAAAAGAAACTATAACTCGAGACACCCGACAAATATATTAAACTTCTAATTAGAAAACAGACAACGAAACAAACTTTTATAAAAAGAGTAAGATTCCCAACAGAAAAACTGAACAAATACCAAAGGAAACGATACTTTTTCAAAAGATTCAAATTAATTTAAGGTAAACAAATAAAAATAAAAATAAAAGTAATGAAATTCTCCACACAGGTTTTTCTAGAACGACACTAAAGACAATCTTTTTTTTCACAAAAAGGACACAAAAGGAGATTCTTATTCACAAGTCAGAACGTCATCCAGAAATTAGGTAAAACTCAAATAAAAACACATACCTCAATCCATCACAAGATTAAAGTAATAAATCGTGTATAGTTATCGACAGGTCAAGAGGGTCATGGTGAATAACTTCAATGATAGAAAAGAGGACACATACAAGAATGGAGGAAATGGTATCTAAACCACTGATATACCCAAATAGAGACCCGAAAGATAGGACAAGACAACTAGATATAAAGACAAAAACACTGTTATCATATGATAGATCTAATGACATTGAAACATTATATCAGTCCCTCGGACTTAGAAGGTCGAGAGAAAGAAAAAGTTCTAACGAAACTGATAAGTCCTATAAAACATAAAGGTATGTTTAATATTTAAAAATTTAAGATTAACACACTCTTTACGGTAACAATTAAACTATCCCTAACGTGACTTAGACATCTAACGAAACCCATCGTATAAGTAAAAGTACTATAACTAAGAAGAGTTAGTTCTTGTACCAGATAGAGAGGTTGACAAACACAATAGAAACTGAAAAAAGTAGTCACAAAATATCAAAAGTCTCATGTGGGGAAAACAGAGGAATCCATCCAAATAAGGATCCATAAAATAAGAAAAACAACATTTACCCTAACAAAGGAATTAAAGAGAAAGATTAGAAAACGACAATCACATATCCTTACGTTCTCTCAAGAAACGTAATTATAACATAGGACTTCGAAAAATAGTTCAAGTAACCAATTGAAATCACAAAAAGACCACCGTAGAAATCCTAAAAGATACATATCATAGCACAGTAGACGTTTGTTACTATTGGACCCAAGGAAAAAAAAAAAAGAGCAAAAAGAAGAGACCCAAGAAAAAGATTGGACCTGAGGTGAAAAAAAAAAAAGGAAAAAGAAGAGACTAACGGTACTGATCCTGAAGGTTTGATACAACTTGTTATCGCCACTCTCACAAAGGTCAAAAAACGGTGACTCTTACTACAAACGGTACCCAAACAGTATATATCGGAAATAATACAACTCCATCTAAGGGAGATACAGGTGAAAGACCTCTCAAAAAAAAAAAGGAGGGTGTTTACCCACAACTTAAAACAGTTTTTGTAAAAGACGTAGATGACTCTACTAGTATGACAAATGTAAGAAGTAAAACAATTACATCACATAGTGTATTCAACTAAACATACATATCTTCTTAGAAACATAGGAACCCTATTTAGAGTGAACTGGTAGCAAATACTCGGAAAAACGTATAATAACCTAAGATAAACGATTATAAAACAACTTCTAAAAACTCAGATAAAAATAGTCACTATAACCACGTGTTAGAAAAAACACTATAGAAACAGACTAAAACTATAGTCCCACTACCATCGGAGTATATTGTTCAAACCCTCACAAGGAGGAAGACGTAAAAAAACCCCTCCAAACTCCTATCCGTAATCTACGAAAGATTTATAAACTATTTTAAACGGACACTTCGGTAGACCAGAATCTTCTAAAAATTAATGTCAAAGATAGACCAATGAACACTAACCAGACAAATATAAAAGATTAAGGAGGACCAAGTCAGAACCTTTTAACAGGAAAAGAAGGTCCAACAGATAAAACAACCGTATATTAACGAAGATCGTCAGAGAATATCAGGAAACATAAAGATACCATAGTTAATATTAAAGAGGAAAAAGTAAAGATTACAATAACTAAACTCAGGAGAGAGAAAAAAAGAACTACTAAGACCTATTTCCAAATATATAAAATAAATAGAAGAGGTTCTTGTTTGAAAATCAATATAACTAAAAACAATGACAAAATAAGTAAAGATAAAGTAAATAAAGAAGAGACTGGAGAAGAAAGGAAAATGATTGAAACCCCAAAAACAACAACAACAACAACAAGAAAGAAATCAAAGAAATCTACATTCCAATCTCACGAATAAACTCTGATAAGAACAAAGAAGTCAACTCCAACTTAGTGATATTGAAAGGAAAATCTTAATGAAAACGACATGAGGTATCCAAAACTTAACAGGACAAAAACAACAGTAAACAAAGACGTATATTTAAAAAAAAAGGGGAAACTAAAGAAGTTACTAGAGAACCAATAATTCGTCCCGTGACAAATCAAAGGTACACAAATGTAAAATCAAAAAAAGGAACATTAATTAAAGATTAGAGCTAGACAACACCAGTCTTTTCTACGAACTATGTTAAAGTTAAAAGAATTTACAAAGTTCCGAACCAAACACTGGTTTCTACACTAGATAGGACCTCTTATAAGGTACACGTGCACTCTTCTTTAACATAAAACGTTGAAAGTTCACTTACAGGATAGTTATAGGTAGTTTAGATAGATCAGATACTACAGTAAATTTCGACATAAAGAAATAAATAAAAGACAGACCTACTATACGGACAACCACATTCACCCCACAATTACAGGGGGTGATGATAACACGATGATAGTCAAACGGGAAAATACCGTCAATCGTAAACGGAATATATAACTCCCCGAGGATACGACCCACGTATTTATGAATATTAACAATGTAAAAGAAGAACCTAACTAGGGTACTAGTTATACATCACAGGAGGGAATAGAGAACATTGAGATAAATAAAATTTCAGATAAAACAGACTATACTCTTAACGATGAGGGTGAAAGAAAAATAAAGGTAAACGTACCTTATAGAGAAAGGTAGGAGAGTGAAATACAGACATAAACAGGGATTCAGACTTCACCCAAAGAACACTTCTCTTCTTCATTTCACTTCAGCGAGTCATCACAGGCTGAGAAACGCTGGGTAACCTGACATCGGGTGGTCCGAGGGGGCAGGCACCTTAGGAGGTCCGTTCTTGTGACCTCACCCAACGTTAAAGGAAGAGGTCCCCTAGAAGGACTGGGTCCCTAGTTTGGGTCAGAGAGTGTAACATCCGTCTGCGAAATTGGAGACTCGGTGGTCCCTTCGGGAACCCAAAGAACATCCGTCGTATATATACCCAGAATAAAAACATAAGTAAGTCGGTCAGACACGGAAAACTAACCTCGTGAATTAGGTAAATGAAAGTTCCATTAATAACTGTACATACAAGGATAATGGTAAAAGAATTAACAAAAACGAACAAAAACAACAAGAAGGAAAAGAGAACCCAAAGTATGGATCTCTTAAACAACATTTCGATCAAACCACTACGACTTAAGAAAATCAAAACGAAAAGAGGTGGTTTAGACTTACTCTAGGAACGACCCATTAGAACCAACATCCAAAAGGGGAAAGTAGTGAAATATAGGACGGTAAGGGAAGACCGAACTTCTCAAAGACGACTTTTTAGTCGACTGTTGAAATACCCCTAAGGGAACATACAATAAAGAATGAAAAGGGAAGGACGAAAATTGGAGAAAAGAAACTTAAATGCAAAACAAGTAAACTGACTATACACAAAAAAGAACCCAAATAGAATATACTCTGAGAGACACGAAGTACCTGTAGTCACCTACCCCTTTCAAAAGTTGATATTAGAGAAGTTTATAAAAGAGTTTGGGAAAGAGAAAGAGAAGACCCGAGGATGTTAAACTTAACAACCACGTAAATCACAAGGTCTTCAGAGACTCTGACGGGAGTTAAGGAAAGTAAGAAAAAAGAAGTAAGGTACCGTCAATAAAAGTGAGAAGATAAAAGGTCGAGTGTTTAACTAAAAAGACCAAGACAATAACGATAATTAAGGAAGATTACATAAAAAGTAAAGTAAATAACATAACAAGTGGTGACAAACAAGTCAGGAAATCAAGAAGATCCAGAAACAATTTATAAACAACATAAAAAGACCTAGATACGGAGGTAAGAAAAGGGTTCTAAAACCCAGTAAAGATGACAGTAACGAAACTTGAGAAAAGTCTATCCAACGGATAAAGGAGAAGTAAATAAACCAGAACATCCAAAAATTGGAACATTATATACAAAAACACCAGAGAGAGAGAGAGAGAGGAAAAAAAAAAAAAAAAAGACTATCCACTCCGATACAGGGACAGAATGAACAAATCGGACTCCAAAGGTCGTGACCTCAACGACCGTCAACCCGTCTCGGTCCAAAACCACGACTCTACTCCGGGAGGTCCTATTGAGTGAGACTAATTATAAGGGAAACCAGACTCCAAGAGACAATCAGGTCATCAAACCTACGTTGAGAGAGTGATGTCCTCGAGTGAGGACTGGAGGTCCCGTTTTTCTTTCTTTTTCTTTTTTTTTATTATTGTTTCTTGTTTTCCATTTTAATCTTTTAATTTTTATATAATCCTTTTTTTTTGTATTTACTTTGTTTTTGTATTTACTTTGTTTTTGTATCCTTTTGTCTTCGTTTTGTCGTTTTTACTTTTCTCTTCTTTTTCCCACACCTTTTTCCGGAACTGACATCCCCCCGTCCAGAATCCTCTCTCACCCCGAATCCGTCTACACCCCACATCCGAATCCTGGTCAGGACCCTCCACTACCTCCGTCCTGAATCCCGAGTCGTCTCGACCTCCCATGGAGTTACCAGGTTCCAGTCCGTTGTCCTGGGGTTGTCCGAGAGACCCCAGGTTCAACCTCCCCCTTTGTTACCAAGGTAAGGGAAGGTTAGGTTAGGGACCTTACAAAGAGGAGTAGAGACGACTCGGGGAGTGACCTACCAGGAGTCGACTCACACCCTTGGGTAGAGGAGGGGGTCTACGTAGAGTCCTCGTGACCCAGACGACCGTAGATGAAAAGGAGGGAGGAAGGGAGGGAGTGAGAGAACGGGTGTCCTTGGGACGTCGATCTCCCCCGGAGTCTCCCACTTCCAAGTCCAGACTCTAGGGTCATCCGAAGGATCCCAAACCCACCCGTCCCTTTTACGACCGACACAACTGAAAACTAGGACACTAAAGGGGTTCCAGAGAGGTGTAGGAGTGACACCCACCGGGAGAGGGTCGAACCCTTAGGGAAAAGAGGGGGGTCGACACGGAGTCCCCACGGTCAAGGAGGGCGAAGGTGAAGAGGAGGGGGAAGGGAAGGGGGGTGTAGGATGGACCATTGTGTCCTCAAGGAGGGTAGGAATGCACAGACTCCAGGTGGTGGTCACGGACCATCTACGGGATCGACACTCCTCTACACTTGAGGTACAGGGGGATGAGACGGTGTAAATGGGGTGGGAAATATATAATCTAACTCGTTTCTTATTATAAACACCTAGTGGACCTCTTCCTTTACCATTGGGTGAGGTCATAAGGACGGACCTTTTAGGGTACCTGTCTCCTCGGACCACCCGATGACAGGTGCCCCAGTGTTTCTCAACCTGTGTTGAGTCACTGATTTGTCGTTACTGTCGTTACTTTTATATATACCACCGATTCTCTCTATTTACAATAAAAATTGTACTAGAAAATCATGTCTAAAGAGAACCGGAGTTATGAGAATAAAGTCCACTATTTTTACAAGAAAGGAGGACCATATCTTTTCAGTAGAAAGTGTACCCTTAAACCAGACGAAAGAACTTCTTTTCCCCTCCAGTCTTCAAAGAACGTAGACGATTAAAAACCCATTGAAATCGACTTTTATTATGACTACGGTTTCACCAGACAAAACCCCACGATATGGGATAAGTAAAATCACAAAAAGAGAACAAAGAAATCTTCACAAAGTTATAAAAGAAAGACGTAAAGAAATGCACTAATTTGGATCCATAAAATCAAAACGATAAAATAAATAAATAAAAATTAAAAAATGAATAAAATAAATTAAAAACCGACACCACCTAGAAACAATGACGTTCCCGAAATCAGATCACCGTTCACTGCGATGAGAGATTAACACCACGAGACCGAAGAGTAACACCACCGAAGAGAACAACGTCTCGTGTCCCACACACCCGAAACCATAAACACTACGTATCCGAGTCATCAACACCGGGGACCCGAGATCTCATGTCCGAGTTAATACCACATGTCCGAATCTACGAGACGTCATACACCTTAGAAGGACCTGGTCCCTAGTTTGAGTATAGAGGACGTAATCGTCCACCTAAGAAATGGTGACTCGGTGGTTCCTTCGGGGATAAAAACGATGAAATTTACCTAGTAAAGAAGGTAATTTATGACATTGTAATATACACATAAATATGTATTTATACGAACTAAAGACGTACATTTGAACTATGGATTTGATTGAAAGATTTAATAAAATAATAAATATAATCAAAAGGTCAAATTAAGAGAACCCTAATGGGTCAAACGTTAGTATAGGAGGCGTTTCTTACTAATAAAGGTAAAAGTATGAAAAAAATTAACATAAAAAACCCAGATATAGTCAATATAATCAATCTTCATTGAGTCCATATATATATATACCTAAACTATATCCTTAGACAGAACTATTGTCAGACTGTCGACCGCTTTTACATGTCCTCCGACAAAGAAGATACAAACGATGACACTGGACTCCAGTCGTCCCGTCCGTCAGTTTTTTCCTTACACCTAAACTTCACCCTCTACGTTTTGGTTTTCTCCTTGGTGTACCGACTCACCTCATATCTCACCTTCAGTATCATACGTGATCTCATATGGGTACTCATATCTGACCCTGAGTATAACAAGAAAGTAATGGAGAATCGGAAACTGAAGTTTCTACTCTTACAGAACATCTTCACCAACGGGAAGAGATGTCATGATTACATGAACCTAGTCTTCAACCTGATACACTTCCTCCTGTAGGAGGTCCTCGACCTAAACGACATTAAGACCGACACACAATACCGTGGGTCCACTACCTCGTTTCTTCGTTTTATACATAATTGACATCCGTGTAGAATACGACACTAAACTAGAAAATTCGTATATGTCTTGAACCGATAATTAAGTGAGTGTCTCGTGTTATTGAATCGTAATACGTACTTACTTTTAGGACCTTTTTAAAGAGGAATCCAATTCAACTACGTCAAGTTTAGATAGTCCCAGGTGGGGAACAGTTTTAACCGTAAATATACGTGAACAAAATTGGTATAAATCAAATTGAAGGTCTAGTTCCGTTATCGTTTTAATACGAAGGTTGAATGTATTACGTTGATAGAGAATATGTTGACTTTTGTACGATTGAAGGAAAGGGTTTCTGGTAGGAGAAATTCGTTTTAGTATGAAGAAACTATAGGACATTAAATTTATGACTCGACATATTCTATTTGATGATAATTATATAGAACAAATCTACCATCTCCCTACTTTTTTCTTTTCCCTTTTTAAATTAAATCTGGTTTAAATAAGTGTACATTTCTTCTTTCTTTATAAATATTGATGATACCAAGAATAAAGATGTTACTAGTACACCAACATCAACCACGAACATTGATGAACGAAGATAATAGGAAAGGTATAGGAGAAACAGGAGTCTTTTGTGAAGTAGACTAGGACTTAGGAACGGATCCCCTAGTGGACTTGTAAATAAGAACATAAAATTTTAATTTAAATAAATAAAAATTAACTTCCTATTAACGAAATGTCATAACACAACAAAAGACGGTTTGTAGTTGTACTTAGTCAGTATCCATATGATATAGGGAAGGGAGAACTTTGAGGGAGAGTGGAGGGAGGGGTAGGGTGGGGAGATCTAACAATTGTCTCGGGGTCAAACTCAAGGGACTCAGTATGTCGTTTAAGGATAACCGATATATAAAATGTATACTATCACATATACAAAGGTACAATGAGAGAGGTATATAGGGTGGGAGAGGAAGGAGGGGGGTGGTACAACATTCAGACAAGAGATACAGACGTAGCGGGTACGAAGGGACGTTTATCCAAGTAGTTATGACAGAAAGACATAAGGTATGTATGTACGTAATTATATGCTATGAACAAAAAGAGAAAGACTAAATGAAGTGAGACAAATTATCCGAGATGTAAGTAAGTGAAGTAATCTTGACTGAGTTTGTGTAAGGAAAAAAACACTGACTGACTCGTTATAAGGTAACATATATGTATTGTATCGAAGAAATAGGTAAGTAGACAGTTACCTGTAAATCCAACAAAGGTACAGCATCGATAACATTTAACACAACGTTGCTTGTAACCCCATGTACATTGATAAAGTTAAAACCAAAGGAGTCCCATATACGGATCCTCACCCTAACGACCCAATATACCACCAAAATAAGGATCAAAGAAAAACATAATCAATTAAATAAAATTAACCTCGTATTAATGAAATGTTATAGTACCACCAAAAACGGTATGTAACTGTAGTTAGTCGGTACCCACGTGTGCACAGGGAACGTATGGCTGGCGGGGGGGGGGGGTGGGGCGGGTCAAAGAAGGGTTGGGGTAGGAAGACCCAACAGGGTCTCGTGACCGAAACTCACGGGACGAAGTACGTAGTTTGAAAGTGACCAGTAGACAAAATATATACCACTATATGTACGAAGTTACGATAATAAAGTATAGTAAGGTAGAACGGAAGAGGGTGCACAAGGTTTTCAGACAAGAAATGTAGACACAAAGAATGCGACGGAACGTATATCCTAACGGTAATGATAGAAAATTTTAAGGTATATATACATTATTATGTGACATAGCCACAAAGAGAAAGACTGAAGTGAGACATATTATCCGAAGTCAAAGTAGATGGAGTAATCCTGACTGAGTTTACACAAGAAAAAATATCGACTCAGTATCAGGTAGTACATATACATGGTGTTGAGAAGTGCACAAATAATAAGTAAACATACAGAAGAAACCTTCTTACAGACAAATCTAGAAAACGGGTGAAAAAACTAACCCAACAAACGAAAAGACCATAACTCACATACTCAACGATCATATAAAACCTCTAATTAGGAAACAGTCAACAAAGTAAATGATAATAAAAGAGGGTAAGACTCCCAACAGAAAAGTGATACAAATATCAAAGGAAACGATACGTTTTCAAGAACTCAAATAATCCAGGGTGAACAAATAAAAAGAAAAAGTAATGAGATCCTCCACCCAGTATCTCCTAGAACGATACTAAATACAGTATGTCACAAGACGGATACAAAGGAGATACTCAAAATATCAAAAACCGGAATTTAAATTTAGAAATTAGATAAAACTCAAATAGAAACACACACCATAATCCTACACAAGATTAAAGTAAGAAACAGGTCAAAAGGGTCGTGGTGAATAACTTCTCTGACAGAAACGGGGTGACATATAAGAACGGAGGAAACAGTTTATATTCAACGGGTATCCACCCACCCAAATAGAGACCGAAAGATAGAACAAGGTAACCAGATATAAAGATAAAAACACGGTTATAGTATGACAGCACTACTGACATTAAAACATCTCATCAGACTTCAGTCCCACCAACTAAGGAGGTCGAGATAAGAAAGAGTTCTAACGAAATGGTGAAGAACCGGAAAACACAAAGGTATACTTAACACTCCAAAAAACAAGATCAAGACACTTTTTACTGTAACAAGTAAACTATCCCTAGTGTAACTTAGACATCTAACGTAAACCATCATATCAGTAAAAGTGTTATAACTAAGAAGGTTAGATTCTTGTACCTTTTATAGAGGTAGACTAATACAGCAGAAACTAAAGAAAGTAGTAACAAAATATCAAAAGACATACGTGAAGAAGTCAGGAATCCATCCAAATAAAGGTCCATAAAATAAGAAACACAACGCTGCCATTCACTTTAAATAAGGAATTAAAGAGAAAGACTAAAAAGAAACGAAATCACATATCCTTATATTCACTAAAGACACATAACTAAAACATAGGACATTGAAATGATTTAAGTTGATTAATCGAGATCATTAAAAGATTATCATAGGAATCCCAAAAGATATATATCATAGTACAACAGACGTCTGTCACTCTCAAAATAAAGAAGAAACGATCAGACATAAGGAAAATAAAGAAAAATAAGAGACGGTATCGATCCTGAATGTTTTGATACAACTTATTGTCACCACACTTACCCGTGGGAACGAGAAATAGAATCTCCCTTACGAAAGTCAAAAAGTGGTAACTCTTATTACAAACGCCACCCAAATAGTATATACGGGAAATAATACAACTCCATCTAAGGAAGATACGGGTAAAAAACTTCTCAGAAATAGTATTTACCCACGACTTAAAACAGTTTAGAAAAGGACGTAGATAACTCTAATAGTATAGTAAAAATAGAAAGTTAAATAATTATACCACATAGTGTAACTAACTCAACACATATAACTTCTTAGGAACGTAGGAACTTTATTTGTACTGAACAAGTACCACTTATTAGAATTACACAACAACTTAACAAATGATCTTAAAAGAACTCCTAAAAATGTAGATATAAGTGATTACTATAATCGGACGTCAAAAGGAAAAACACAAAACAGAAACAGACCAAAACCATAGCCCCACTAACACGGGAACATCGTACTCAAACCCTCACAAGGAAGGTGACGTTACAAAATTTTCTCAAAATTTTCACAACCGTAATTAGGAAGATTACAAACTATCTTAAGTCGACACTTCGGTAGACCGGGACCCAAAGACAAAAAACCCTCAAAAAAAAAAAAATAGTGTAAAAATTAAAGTCACGAACATTAACCAAACAAGCATATAAGATAAAGAAGGACCAAGTCAGAATCTTCAAACTTGAAAAGATTTTTAGACAGGTAAAGAAGATCCAACAGGTAAAATAAATGTGTATCAACGAGTATTATCAGAGTATTAGGAAACATAAAAACGTAACAGAAAACCTCGAATAGGAAAAAGTAAGGATTAAAACAACTAAACTAAGAAAAGGTAAAAAAGACCTACTCAGACTGATTACAAAACAATTAAAACAAATAGAAGAGTTTCTTGGTAGAAAATCAACATAATTAGAAATAATATTAAGTTAAATAAAGAAAAAGTAAATAAAGACGAGGGTAGAAGTACTATAGAAAGGAAAATCACTGAAACCCTAGAAAAACAAGAAAGGTCAATAAAATCAACATTTCAATCCACAGTCCGCTCACATACGAGGAGCCAAGACAGAGTAGTGTTGTTTCTAAACCTCACTGCCTATAATTTCGGGAGCCGCGAAGTGTCGAGAACCCAGAACCTCTTTGGCACAATATCGAGAATCTATTAGTCACAATATCAAGATAAAATAAATCTTCTATTGTCCTCTTAGGTAGGAACTGCACATTTCCGTACGGTTGGGTTTCTGCGTTTCTCTTCTCTGACGTCCTCGCGGGGTCCCACGCCTCTTCTCTCTCTCTCTCTCTCTCTCTCTCTCTCTTTCACGAAATCGAGGAGGAAAATATACAAAAAAAGGAGGGGGACCCGGACGGGATACGTTTAACCCGAATCGATCCTCACGACGGTACTTTAATTTTCTACGAATGAGGAACCTTCTTTTCAATACTGGTTGGATCTATTGTATAAGTTTTTCGTCTCTGTAATGAAACGGTTGATTCCAGGCAAATCAGTTCCGATACCAAAAGGTCACCAGTACATACCTACACTCTCAACCTGACACTTCTTCCGACTCGCGACTTCTTGACTACCAAAACTTGACATCACAACCTCTTCTGACAACTCTCAGGGAACCTGACGTTCCTCTAGGTTGGTCAGGTAAGACTTCCTCTAGTTGGGACCCTAAAGAAACCTTCCTTACTACGATTTCGACTTTGAGGTCATGAAACCGGTGGAGTACACTTCTCAACTGAGTAACCTTTTCTGAGACTACGACCCTCCCTAACCCCCGTCCTCCTCTTCCCCTGCTGGCTCCTACTCTACCGACCTACCGTAGTGCCTGAGTTACCTGCACCCAGACTCACTTGAGGCCCTCTACCACTACCTGTCCCTCCGGACCGTACGACGCTAAGTACCCCAGCGTTTCTCAGTCTGTGCTGACTCGCTGACTTGACTTGACTCCTCACGACAAGCAAAAAGTACTCCAGAAGTGAGGACAGGAACCTGGAAGGAAACCGGAAGGAAACAAGATAAAAGCGTCCGAAAGGGGAAGGAACAGAAAATCAGTGATGGTAAAACCTGAGGACAAAAGAGAAGATTGATGGATTGTATCCAAAAGATAAGCTAAAAAAGAACAAAGGACACCATCCTAACATAACGATATTTGAAGAGAAAATCTTGACGAAAACTACGTAGGGTATCCAAAACCCAACAACACAAAAGTAACAGTAAACAAAGATTTCTAAAAAAAGTAAAGGGAAAAATAAAGAAGTCATAGGACAAGTAATGAATCTTACATAATAAATTAGAGGCACACAAATAAATAAATAAATAAAATATCAAAAAAAGGGGGTATTAACTAGAGATCAGAGTATCATAACACCGACCTTTTCTATGAACTATACTAAAGTTAAAAGAATTTAAATGACTCTGAACTAAAGACTGAGTTCTACACACTTGGAAATAAGAAATTCCTATTAACCGTCAGGACGTACATAACCCAACAATGTCAAAAGTGACTGAAATTAATCTCCCGTACCTTCATCATGTTCCACCACGGGTCCTTTAGAGGGATGAAAATTCTATATTTGTGGTAGTGGAGACAACGAAAATTCGTTAGGTTAAAGGGTACCGATTAGTCCTAATTAGTAAAGTGAATCCTTTCATTGTACGAAGAAACAGACAAATAAGTAAATGAACTCATGGGTCTAAACTACTCTAGTTCAAAGTTCAAATTAAAAGGTCCTGTCATTATTTATTATCTTATTTTCTTGTTTACTTGTCTATATGTAGACTAACGTCACTATTTTAAAATGTCTTACCGTAAGGATTACCTTTCATAATAGATTATTTTATAATAAAGAAGTAAAAATTATATCTTATTATTCAGATAAACAAGTCTGAAGAAATAAGTTGAATTAAATGTAATCCTTATTAAAGTAATTTTAGAAGTTAGGACAGAATAAGTCCATATAGAATTAACCGAGTCGGTTGTCAATAACACTCTATGTTCTATTTCCTCAACCGACCTCACTAGGAGAGGGTGTTACAAATTCATTCGTTTCTGAGAAAAACTGAACTGATACTTGAACTTGAAATAATGTACAATCCATTATTATTTTGAGTACAGGGAGTAACAACGAAGAATATGTGAAGTAATCTTAAACGTAGTACTTATAATCTAAAATTCCTACTGAAGGGAGTAAAAGAAGGAGAAGTGAGTAGAGTCAACGGTTCACATTTGGAGGAGGTTGGTAATCATTACCCTCTGTGTTACCACCTCTACTTCTGAAGATGTGTAAACCGAGAAGATAGTGGATGTCGACACTGGGACTGAAGAGTTACAATCCGTTTCGGAGGTAAAGAACGTCTCACGTTTTATTCTGTTATCCACAGACCTCAGGTTCAGGAGGAAGAACATTTTCATTCAGTATTACTACTTAAAACCAAACTTAAGAATCAAATTTTCTTTTTCCTTCCATTTCCATAACCCCCTCCACTTTGATAAGTTTCTTTTTGATTAATAAAATTACTACATCAGTAATTAAACCATTTGACTATGAATACGACATGGTCATACACCATTGTTTATCGTCACTATACTACCTTAGAGTGAAATGACTTCGAAAATTTTCAACTTTAAACAGAAAAGAACACCTAAAAATCTTCAGTAAACACAAGTTGGTCATCAATTTCTACCTTTTTATTGGAGACCCAAACCTGGGTAGATATGAATAGTTGTCAGATAACATATGCGGACATTATTTCCAAAAGCCGAACTTCCGTCATTAAATTAGGCAACACTTCGACTATTATCGACCTTAGGAGGAGGAGGGTGAACACTTGAGTCATTCATACCTGGTACTTTCTCAAAGTTACAAACCGTAGATTTCTATAGGTCTTTATAATAACCCTCGTGTAATCGTAAGTTTACGGATTCGTGTAAACTTAGTGTGAGACTACGAACCTCCATAACCCCCGTCCTCCTCTTCCCCTGCTGTCTCCTACTCTACCGACCTACCGTAGTGACTGAACTACCCGCACTCAGACTCACTTGAGACCCTCAACCACTACCTGTCCCTCCGGACCGCACGACGCTAAATACCCCAACGTTTCTCAGCCTGTGCTGACTCACTGACTTGACTTGACTCTTCAAATTTAAATCTAGTTAGGGAGAAAAGAAGAACAACTTTTTTTCCTAATGTCATATGACACGTTCTAGTATATAGTGTTTTTCGACAGTGTGTGTCAACATTTCCAACACGTATGAGGTGGGGATTTCTATCTCCAATCGTGACATCTCCAACGAGATGTTATTTGACAAATAACATACAAATAAAGTTGTATATCATACAAATAAAGTTGTTAAAAGAACGTGACTATCCTTTAACGAAACAAGATTGTCTCTAGTATACTATTAACAAAATTTCTATTTGTCATTTCTCAGGACTCCCTTTTTTATAGAAAAAGATTGAATGTGTTTTAAAATATACCTAATTGATAGTTACATTAGGAGTATGAGATTTTAATATTTGAGTACACCTAGGGACTTTTAATAGATTTATCATTATTATTACTGAACTACGATCATATCCAAATATCGTTTTCAATTAAGTTACCTAAGACAGGTCTTAACACCCGTGATCATAATAGGAATAAAACTCTTAGTCTGTGGGTAATAAACTTTACAGGTCCAATCCGTTTAGGTATCTCTCTCTTTCAGAATCATCAGAGATCCTGGACCCTCTTCTGTTCTGATCCCCTATTGACGATTGTTCATGACTCAAATAAAACCCCAACCATTTTTATAGGTTTTTAACCTATCACCACTACCAACCTTTTGACACTTATATGACTTTTGGTGATCTAACGTATGAAATTTACCTACTTAAAATACAATACACTGAACAGAGAGTTATTTTGGCAAATTTTTCTGGAAATGGGAACTTCTACTTTTATATTATTTACAGGTTTAGTCACACAAACATAATATAAAGGTATAACACTTGGACATAATAGTCCTTTCTCACTTCTACTGTTCTGTGTCTAAATCCGAGTGTTCAGTGAACCATAAACTAAACAAGAACTGTTTGGGAAGTTACTATTTCGAGGACTACAGTAGACTTATTCTCCTTACCGAGAACAAATAAAAGAAGTTAGTCAGTCCTTTGTTCTTTCAAGCTACACTAACGGACCTTGTAAAGAGGTCGGTATGGATGGATCGTTCGGGTTACGAAGTTAAGTCTCTGATTTCAAACACTATATTTTACTTCTACTTTTTATTAAGTGTAAAATTTTTCAACTGTGTTGTGTGTCTTTAGTGAACAGTCACGGGGATCATTCTTTAAGAGACTACGGAACGTGTAAACCTACGGACAGGAACACACAAAAGACCATACCGACTAAGTAGTCGGTGCCATTCGACCGAGGACCGACTTGCTCCTGAACAGTGGGAAAATGTACTGTCCAAGTAACTAGTGACAACGTAGGGATAACTCTCACATGAAAAGGGAAAAACAAAGAAATACTCGTCTACCAACACAACCGAATGGTGTCTAGGGAGTACGGAGCACCCCTTCTATACTGATGGTCTGTGTTTGATTTGTGCTTCACGTACTATAACCCTGACATAACTCGATGTTGACGGTAAAACCGATATTCGGTCTCCGTCTACCTGGATCTTGACACTGAACAGTCTCGTTAAACTTCACCTCGGGTATGTATCTTACATTCCCACTCAAAGAAAAAAACATTTAGAAAAACATACAATTTATAAGTCATACTCGAACTAAAAAGTAGAATTTACCTATATTAAAAAAGGAGTTCTATTTAAATTTGAATATAATTAACTTGACATATACTTGATAACAACGGTCTCCCTGGTATTTAAAGAACCTCAAACTCGACTCTGTAATATTAGAATAGGACTAAGTCTTAGTTTACTCTATATTCGTGTCTTCAGTTTATGATATGTCTAATTCATAATCGAGGTTATAACCATTTCCATCTTACATCTTATGTTGAGTTGGTAACGAACTCAGTCTGGAGGTAGTGTCGGGAAAGGAGGGGTCACATCTGAGACCCCACGAAACGTCTCCTTTCAGACACTTCGTCAGTACTTGAGTTGGTTGACGTCGCACTGAACACAGAGTACAGAGAACTTACTACCCTGACACCCGACTTACTGGACGGAGATTTTCTGTCTGAGACTAGGGACCGGGTCACAAAAAGGGGGTTATCTTGTCCTTCCTCTGACAGAGATCAGAGTGAACTCTCATTCACTCCCTGACTCTCTGTATACCTACTTTAAAATACCCTAAGACGTTAACTGTTATACGTAAAAATATGGATAGATACTCTATTTCCTGTCTTTACCATACCTGGATTGTCTTCGTCTTCTATAATTCTTCTCCACCGTTCTTATGTGTCTTCTTGACATGTTTTTTCTAGAAGTACTGGGTCTATTAGTGTTACTACACTAGTGAGTAGATCTCGGTCTGTAGGACCTTACATTTCAGTTCACCCGGAATCTTTCGTAGTGATACTTGTTTCGATGACCTCCACTACCTTAAGGTCAACTCGATAAAGTTTAGGACTTTCTACTACAACACTTTCACGACGTGTGTTATACGGTCGTTTTTGAGACGTCACCAGTGTCCTGACCTTATCCAGTCAAAAGTAAGGTTAGGGTTTCTTTCCGTTACGGTTTCTTACGAGTTTGATGGCGTGTTAACGTGAGTAGAGTGTGTGATCATTTCATTACGAGTTTTAAGAGGTTCGGTCCGAAGTCGTTATGCACATGGCACTTGAAGGACTACAAGTTCGACCAAAATCTTTTCCGTCTCCTTGGTCTCTAGTTTAACGGTTGTAGGTGACCTAGTACCTTTTTCGTCCTCTCAAGGTCTTTTTTGTAGATAAAGACGAAATAACTGATACGGTTTCGGAATCTGACACACCTAGTGTTATTTGACACCTTTTAAGACTTTCTCTACCCTTATGGTCTGGTGGACTGGACGGAGAACTCTTTAGACATACGTCCAGTCCTTCGTTGTCAATCTTGACCTACACCTTGTTGTCTGACCAAAGTTTATCCTTTTCCTCAGGTAGTTCCGACATATAACAGTGGGACGAGTAAATTGAATATACGTCTCATGTAGTACGTTTTACGACCTGACCTTCTTTGTGTTCGACCTTAGTTCTAACGGCCCTCTTTATAGTTAGTGGAGTCTATACGTCTACTGTGGTGGGAATTCCTTCTTTCACTTCTCCTTGATTTTTCGGAGAACTACTTTCACTTTCCCCTCTCACTTTTTCAACTGAATTTCGAGGTGTAAGTCTTTTGCTTCTAGTACCGTAGACCAGGGTAGTGAAGTACCTTTATCTACCCCTTTGTCACCTTTGTCACAGTCTGAAATAAAAACCCCCGAGGTTTTAGTGACGTCTATCACTAACGTCGGTACTTTAATTTTCTACGAATGAGGAACCTTCTTTTCAATACTGGTTGGATCTGTCGTATAAGTTTTCGTCTCTGTAATGAAACGGCTGACTCATTCCAGGCAGATCAGTTTCGACACCAAAAAGGACACCAGTACATACCTATACTCTCAACCTGACACTTCTTCCAACTCGTGGTTTCTTAACTACGAAAACTTGACACCACAACCTCTTCTGAGAACTCTCAGGGAACCTGACGTTCCTCTAGGTTAGTCAGGTGAGACTTCCTCTAGTCGGGACCCTAAAGAAACCTTCCTTACTACGATTTCGACTTCGAGGTCATGAAACCGGTGGACTACGCTTCTCAACTGAGTAACCTTTTCTGAGACTACGAACCTCCCTAACCCCCGTCCTCCTCTTCCCCGGCTGTCTCCTACTCTACCGACCTACCGTAGTGACTGAGTTACCTGCACGCAGACTCACTTGAGGCCCTCAACCACTACCTGTCCCTCCGGACCGCACGATGCTAAGTACCCCAGCGTTTCTTAACCTGAGCTGACTCGCTGACTTGACTTGACTTGACTACTCTCAGAACGGTAACATCTCCACTTAAGTTACTCCGTGTCTTATGTCCCTTGAAATAAGACATATGACCTTAACTTTTTTATACACTTTACGTGTTTATTACTATCGAGTCAACCATTTCTTATGTGGACGTTAAGTCCTTTGGGGTCAAGTTAAGGACTAGACCCTTCTAAGCGACCTCTTCCCTACCTGATGGGTGAGGTTATAAGAACTCGAAGGGAACACCGAGTCGACCATTTCTTAGGCGGACGTTACGTCCTGTGGACCTAAACTAGGGACCCAACCCTCACTAAGGGACCTCTTTCCTTTCAAATGGGTGAAGTCATAAGACCGAATCTCTTAAGGTACCCGATATATCAGGTGCCCTAGTGTTTCTCAACCTGTACTGATACACTGAAAGTGAAAGTGTTTATTACTTTTTACCATCAAGTGAATAACTTTCTAATAAACAAAGTGTAATCCTCAATTTCAAATTAACGTCAGTAAGTTTGAGTAAAACACCTTTATCTTTCTGAAATTATAGTGATTTAATTTTATAGTAATTATTTAAGGAAATTCACTCACTTCAGCGAGTCAACACAGGCTGAGAAACGCTGGGGTACTTGAAATCGGGTGGTCCGAGGAGGTAGGAACCTTAAAAGATCCGTTCTCATGACCTCACCCAACGGTAAAGGAAGAGGTCCCCTAGAAGGGTTGGGTCCCTAGTTTGGGTCCAGAGGGCGTAACACCCGTCTGTGAAATGACAGACTCGGTGGTATTTTAGAAAATGGTGGTGAATTTATTCCATAACCTTTGTTTACTCGACCTCACGAAATCGTTTAGTCCCTGACCCTCTAGTTTCAACCACAGGGACAATAGGGTTAGAGAGAAGTCACTACTCTAGAAGATTTCCGTCTTTACCCTAAATCGGTATCCTCGGAGGAGTATCACTAAAATGATAATCGGAAGAAAATATAAAAAATCTCCATACAACGGGTCATGGTTTGGACTTATTACTACCTTCGTAGTGAGATGCCTCTTCTGAATCGTTATCATGAGTGACATAGATAAAGTCACCTCTACTCTAAAGTATACTTACAGTATTATTTATATCCGAACTACGATGTACGTGTTTTATACCGTGGACCGCAGGATCTTGTGGTCTTACGTCGGGTCCATTCTGGAATACCTTTGTGTAAAAAAATTTTCTTCAAAAAGTACAGTTTAACTACCTCTAATATTAAAAACGTAAAATAAATGGTTGAAAAATCACTTATATAAACAAAGAGATAGATATAATTTTAGTCAAAAAACCCTTTGAAAATAAAACAATTAACACATTGGTTAATTGTTACACCACTATCAAAATCCACTTGTCGTTTCCTTGAGTAGGTAAGAGGAGTTTGTGTGAAGGGTAGGTCCGACGGTGTATTGTAATTCGTCTCAAGGTACACGATATGTCATCCAGGAACAACCAATAGGTAATACTTATATCATCACACATACACAGGTAGGGTTTCATGAATTGATAGAGAAGAGGGTACTAAGGGGGACCGTTGGTGTTCTAGTAAGAGATTCAGACAACCAGACAAAGACAAAACATTCAAGTAAACATAGTAAAGGAAAATCTAAAGTGTACATCCACTATAATACACTATAAAGAGAAAGAGACACACTGAATAAAGTGAGTCGTACTGTTAGAGATCCAGGTAGGTACAACGACGTTTACTGTAATAAAGTAAGAAACATTACCGACTCATAATAAAGTAACATAAATACATGGTGTAGAAGAAATAGGTAAGTATACAGTTATCCGTAAATCCAACGAAGGTAAAGAACCGTTAACATTTGTCACGACGTTACTTGTAACTCCACGTACGTAGGAAAGTCAGGTACAACAAGAGGTCTATATACGTGTCCTTACCCTATCGTCCCAATATATCATCAAGATAAGAATCAAAAAATCCCTTTGAGATATGACAAGAAGTATCACCGACATGATTAAATGTAAGAGTGTTGTCACACCCTTCCAAGGGAAGAGAGGTGTAGGAGATGTCGTAAGTGACAAACACCTCAAAAACTATTACCGGTAACACTAACGACATTCCACTATAGAATAACATCAAAACTACACGTAAAGAAATTATTAATCACTAAGACTCGTAGAAAAGTACACGGAGAACAGGTAGACATACAGAGGAAACCTCTTTACAGTTATAAATCCTAAAGACGGGTAAAAACCAATCCGACATACAAAACTATGACGATTTGTAGTACCCGAAAAGTACTTAAAACCTCTGATTAAGGAAAAGTCAATGTAGTAATTGTTTATAGGGTTCGATACCCAACAGAAAGTAGCAACAACAGAAAATAAACAAATGACAAAGAAAACGACACGTTTTGGAAAACTCAAATTCATCTATAGTAAACAAATAAAAACAAAAATAAAGGTAATAAGACCCTCTACTTAACTTTTTCTATAACCACCTTAAATACAGTCTCTCACAAGACGGATACAAAAGGAGATCCTCGAAATATCTCAGACCAGAGTGTAAATCCAAAAATTAGGTAAAACTCGAATAAAAAACAGATACCACAATTTCTTACTAGATTAAAATAAAAAATTTATACATCGACATATACTAAAAGGGACGTAGTAAACTTCTCTGACAGAAAGGTTGTAACACATCAGAACGGAGGAAACACGTCCACAAAATAGACAAAAAAAAAAAAATTAGGACAAGGTAACTAGATATAAAGATGAAAACATACTTATATTATGAAAGAACTACTGACATCGAAACGTCATATCAGTCCCTCCGATTAAGGAGGTCGAAACAAAAAAAGAATTCTAACGAAACCGATTAGTCCTAGCAACACAGAGGTAATGTTTAAAATTCTGAAAAACGAGTTCAAGACACTTTTTAAGGTAACCATCAAACTATCCCTAACGTAACTTAGACGGAACCCATCATATCAGTAAAATCGGTATAACTAAGAAAATTATATGTTTGTACCATAAAAAAGTAGACAAACACAGAAGAAACTAAAGACAGTAGTCTTAGCGTACCAAAACCCCCACTTCCAGAAAACAGAGTAACAACGAATCAACGAGTCAGTACAGACCGAGAAACGCTGGGGTCCCTGACGTCGTACGTTCTAAAGGGGTAGGAAGTGATAGAGAGTCTCAAACTAGTTTGAGTACAGTCACTACGGTAGGTTGGTAGAGTAGAAGACAAAGGGGGAAGAGGGGGACTGGAGTTAGAAAGGGTCGTAGTCCCAGAAAAGGTGACTCACTCGAGAAACTTAGTCCACAGGTCTCATAACCTCAAAGTGGAAGTCGTAGTCAGGAAGGTTACTTATAAGTCCCAACTAAAGGAAATCCTTACTAGAGGAACGACAGGTGTACCGAGAGTTTTCAGAAGAGATCGTGGTGTCAAACTTTCGTAGTCAAGAAGTCTTGAGTCGGAAGAAGTACCAGGTTTAGAGTGTAGACATGTACTGATGATCTTTTTGGTATCGAAACTGATCTATCTGGAAACAACCGTTTAATTACAGAGACGAAAAATAAAAAAAGGATAAGACTTAATAAATAAACAAATAAAAATTTATATTTAAATAAATAAAATTAACCTCCGATTAATGAAATGTTATAACATAACCAAAACGGTATATAGTCGTACTTAGATGGTACCCACATGTGCACAAGGGATAGGACTTGGGGGGAGGGTAGAGGGAGGGGCATGGTAGGGAGACCCAGTAGGGTCACGTGGTCGGGGATCGTAGGATATAGGACGTAGCTTAGACCCGACCGCTAAACCAAGTATATACTATAATATGTACAAAGTTACGGTAAGAGGGTTTAGTAGGGTGGGAGAGGGAGAGGGTGTCTCAGGTTTTGTGACAAGATATGTAGACACAGAGAAAACGACAGAGCGTATGTCCCAATAGCAATGGTAGAAAGATTTAAGGTATATATACGCAATCATATGACATAACCATAAAAGGAAAGACCGAATGAAGTGAGACATATTAGCTGAGGTCAAAGTAGGTGGAGTAATCTTGACTAAGTTTACATAAGAAAAATTACCGACTCGTTACGAGGTAACACATATACATGGTGTCGAAAGAATAGGTAAGTAGACGACTACCTGTAGATCCAACGAAGGTACAGGACCGATAATATTTGTCACGACGCTACTTGTAACCCCATGTGCACAGAGAAAGTTAAGACCAAAGGAGTCCCACATACGGGCCGTCACCCTAATGACCCAGTATTCCGTCAAGATAAAGGTCAAAAAATTCCTTAGAGGTGTGACAAGAGGTATCACCGACATGATCAAACGTAAAGGTGGTTGTCACGTTCTCCCAAGGGAAAAGAGGTGTGAGAGAGGTCGTAAATAACGTACATCTGAAAACCTAGTGTCGGTAAGACTAACCGCACTTTACCATGAAGTAACACCAAAACTAAACGTAAAGAGACTATTACTCACGACAACTCGTAGAAAAGTACACAAACAATCGGTAGACATACAGAAGAAACCTTTTTACAGACAAATCAAGAAACCGGGTAAAACACTAACCCAACAAATAAAAAGACCTTAACTCGACGTCCTCAACGAACATATAAAAACTCTAATCAACAAACAGTCAACGAAGTAAACGATAATAAAAGAGGGTAAGACTTCCGACAGAAAAGTGGAACTACTATCAAAGGAAAGAACACGTCTTCGAAAATTATAATTAATCCATGGTAAACAAATAAAAACGAAAATAAAGGTTATAAGACCCTCCACCCAGTGTCTCCTAGGACGACACTAAATGCAGCCTCTCACAAAACGGATACAAGAGGAGATCCTCGAAATATCAAAGACCAGAATGCAAATCTAGAAATTAGGTAAAACTCAAATAAAAACACACACCACAATCTTTCACTAGATCAAAGTAAGAAAATGTTCACCAACCGGTCTAAAGGGTCGTGGTGAATAATTTCTCTAATAGAAAAGAGGCAACATATAAGAAAGGAGGAAACAGTTTCTATTCCACAGGTATCCACACACCTAAATAGAGACCCGAAAGATAAAACAAGGTAACTAGATATAAAGACAGAAACACGGTTATGGTATGACAGAACTACTGACACCGAAACATCGTCTCGGACTTCAGTCCGTCCAACTAAGGAGGTCAAAGTAAGAAAAAAGAGTTCTAACGAAACCGATAAGTTCCAAAAGACATAAACGTATGTTTAACACTTTAATAAACAAGATCAAGACACTTTTTATGGCAAACAACGAACTATCCCTAACGTAATTTAGATATCTAACGAAACCCATCATATGAGTAAAAGTGATATAACTAAGAAGACTAGGTACTTGTACCGTACAAAACGGTAGATAATCACAGGAGAAACTAAAGAAAGTAGTCACAAAATATCAAAAGATATATATCCAGAAATCAAAGAAATCCATCTATATAAGGATTCATAAAATAAGAAAAGCAACGTTACCACTTACCTTAACAAAGGAATTAAAGAAAAAGATGAAAGAGTAATAAGCACATATCCTTACGTTCCCTAAAGACTCACAACTAAAATATAGGACGTTGAAATGATATAAGTAACTAATCGAGATCATTAAAAGACCACCTCAGAAATCCCAAAAGATACATCTCCTAGTACAGTAGACGTTTGTCACTCTCAAAATGAAGAAGAAAAGGTTAAACCTAAGGAAAATAAAGAAAAAGACGAGACTAACGACACCGGTTTTGAAGGTGTTGATACAACTTATCATCACCACTTTCACCCGCGGGAACAAAACAAGGACTGAAATCCCCTTTACGAAAGTTAAAAAGTGGTAACTCCTATTACAAACGACACCCAAACAGTATATATCGAAAATAATAAAACTAATACAAGGGAGATAAGGACGAAAGACCTCTCAAAAATAGTATTTACCTACAACCTAAAACAGTTTCCGAAAGAGACATAGACAACTCTACTAGTATACCGAAAATAAAAGGTCAAACAATTACACCACATAATGTAACTAACTAAACACCTATAACTTCTTAGGAACGTAGGGACCCGATTTCGGGTGAACCAGTACCACATACTAAAAAAATTACACAACAACCTAAGACTAACGATCTTAAAACAATTCCTAAAAACGCAGATACAAGTAGTCACTCTAACCGGACATCAAAAGAAAAAAACACCGTAGAAACCGCCCAAAACCATAATCCCACTACCACCGGAGTATCTTACTCAAACCTTCAAATGGAAGGAGACGTTAAAAGACCTTCTCAAACTCGTCCTATCTACAATCGAGAAGAAATTTAAAAACCATCTTAAGTCGACACTTCGGTAGACCTGGACCCGAAAACAAACGACCTTCTAAAGACTAATGTCAAAGTTAAAGGCACGAACACTACCCAGACAATTCCAAAAGATAAAGAAGAACCAAGTCAAAACCTTTCAACATGAAAAGATTCTTAAACAGGTAAAGAAGGTGCAACAGGTAAAATAACCGTATATTAACGACTATCATCAGAGAAGACTAGGAAACGTAAAGACACAACAGGCAACACTAGAGAGGTTAAAGTAAAGATTAAAATAACTAAACTAAAAAGAGGGAAACAAAGAACTACTCAGACCGATTACTAAACAGTTAAAATAAATAGGAAAGTTTCTTGGTCGCAAACCGAAAAACTAAAAATGATACCGGAGAAAACGAAGAAAAAGTAAATAAAGACGGGATTAAAAATTCTAAAGAAAGGAAGATGATTAAGACCCCAAGAGGTAAAGAAGGAAAAGATCAACGAACTCCACATCTCAATCCAATAAATAAACTGAAAAAAAGAACAAAGAACTCCATACGGACATAACGATACTTGGAAGGGGAATCGTGACGAAAATGTCACAGGGTATCCAAAACCCAACAACACAAAAGTAAAAGAAAGTAAAGATACGTATAAAACTAAAGAAAAAACTAAAGAAGACACTAAACAACCAATAAATCGTCGCACAACAAGTCGGAGGTATATAACCTTAAACATTATCAAAAAGAGGACATTAACTCTACATTAGAATGACGTAACACCAGTCTTTTCTACGAACCTTACTAAAGTTAAAAAACTTAAATGGTTTCGATCTAAATACCGGGTCCTACACTAGATCGGACCTCTTCCAAGGTACACGAGAACTCTTTTTCCACTTTAAGTAACAAAAACCCACTTTACAGGATATCTATAGTTAATCCAAATTGACCAAATAACATAGTAAAGTCCAAACACAAAGGAACAATTAAAAGACAAATAAACTAGATAGGCATCCACACTCACTCCATAATTTCAGAGGGTGATAATAACACAATAACAATTAAAGGGGAAAGTATGAACAATCGTAAACAGAATGTATAACGCCACGAGAATACAACCCACGCATATATAAATATTAACAATATAGAAGAACTTAACCAGGAAACTAGGAATACATCACAGGAAGAAACAGAGAAAAGTGTCGGAAACAAAATTTCAGATAAAATAACCTATACTCATAACGATGAGGACGAAAGAAAACCAGAGATAAACACACTTTATAGAAAAAGGTAGGGAAGTGAAAGTCAGACATACACAGGGGACAAAACTCCACCCAGAGAACATCTGTTGTATATATCCCTAGAACAAAAACATAGGTAAGTCGGTCAGAAACAGAAAACCAACCCCGTAAGTTGGGTAAATGTAAATTCCATTAATAACTATTCATACTAGGGCAACGGTAAAGGAAATAACAAAACCCAAGCTCAAATATGTGGGAAAAACACAAAGGACAGATCTCTTCTAGGAAATCTTAAACAACCTCACGACCAAACCACCACGACTTAAGAGAGTCGAAAACGAACAGACATTCGTTCTTACTCTAGGAACGACCCATGTCATTAGACCCGACATCCAATAAAAGAAAGTAGTGAAATTCATACAGGACGGTAAGGAAGGACCGGACGTCTCAAAGATAACTTTCTAATCGACAATAGGAATACCCTAAGGGGAACACACAATAAACAACAAAAAGGGAACGCCGAAAATTATAAACAAGAAACACAAACTAGAAACAATTAAACTAATTGTACACAGAACCCCACAAAGCGGAACCCAAATAGGACAAACCCTGAGAGACCCAAAGAACCTGAACCCACTAATAAAGGAAGGGGTAAAATCCCTTCAAAAGTTGATAATAGAGTTCATAAAAGAGTACCAGAAAAAAAACAGAAGAAGAAGACCCTGAGGATATTAAGCTTACAACCTCGCAAAGTATAACAGGACATCCAGAGACTCTAACAGGAGTAAAGAAAATTAAACAAAAAGAAAAAAGGAGAGACTAAGTAAATAAAGATGGTAAGACAGAAGATGAAGTGATTAGGATATAAGACGGAGGAGAATAAGATGATAAACAACGGAGGTCTCACAAAAACTAGAGTAAATAACGTAATAAACAATATATAACTGAGTAAAAATGAAGAAGATCCAGGAACAATTTGGAAAGAACGTAGAAGAGTTAGGAACAGAGGTCCGATAAATAGACACTAAGGTAAAACTAAAGTTCTAAAACCTAGTAAAAGTGATAGTAATAAGTCTTAAGAAAGAGTCCATCTAAGGGATAGAGAAGGAGAAAACAAAGCAAACCACCTGTAAAGAGAACGAGGAAATGGACGACGCATAAGGAGACAGAGAAGTAGAACAAACATAACGACACAAACCCCACCGGAAAGACATAAGACCGTCAAACACCTCGAGATAACACCTCAAAAGAGTGACACCCACTTCAACAACCCCACCGAACAGTTCCAAAGGACCAATCCCTTCAAACACAGCCTCAAGACCACCCACCTCGACCTAAAGAAGAGGGACCTCAAGTCACTTCACAGGTTATTACTTAATACTCTACGTTACCCAAACCTCACTGAAACCCGTCGGACGTATAACTTCGAGTCCCGACACAAGGACACAACGACCTATTAAACGTACCATACAGAACGAGACCTTGAACAACCGGGAACCCACCACGAACCAAAGTGACATCCATACCTCCGTAAACTACTCGAGGACACCTAATTACAAGGGACCTCAGTCCTCAAGAGACCACAAGAGTCCTGAACCTGAATTCGGAGGACAAAGACCAAAAGTTAGAATAAAAACGTCATCGGAGTTCTGAAGAGGTAGATATGTCGTGGTATCCATTTTGTAGATCCAATTTCTACTTTTCAAAGAAGTGTCACTCCCTGTGGGTCCCTCCAAGTGTCTCTATGTACCTCTTCTCTTCTCACTCCTCCCTCAATCTCCACTGGGTTTACTCTACTCCACCTTAGTTTTCTCCTCTCTCTTTCGATCGATCATTAGTAAAGGAATACACGCGAGGTGTTAGACCTGACGAGTCTCTATAAGTGTCTCAATATGTCTCTTCTCTTCTCCCTCCTTCATCTGTCTCCACCGGTCCTCCTATTTCCCCCCTTAGTTTTCCTCTCTCTGTCTAGGTCGGTCATTAGTCAAGGGATTCACAAGAGGTGGTAGACCTTGTGTGTTTTTCGAAGTGTCTTAACCCATCTCTTCTCTTTCCCCTCCCTTCTCTGTCTCCGCTGGACCACCTCTTTTTTCTCTTAGGTTTCTCCCTCTCTCGTCAGTTCGGTCATTAAAGTGAGGGTTCATTTTTACCCATGACTTCTGACCCAAGAATTTCCATGTTTTAACTATTGTTTATGGTTTTTAGTTTCTAATTTTTAGATCTCATCTCCAACCTAAAAGTTTTTATGTTATAATTTCTTTTATTTCCGTTTTTCTTCAGTGTTTTTAATATTTTTATATATATATACTTCAAACGAAATTTTTTATCAGAAAAAAAAACGTTTCATTATCATCCAATATTTTTACTTTTAATTTCCTCATTATCTCCTCAATTTTTAATTTTTTTTTTCTTACTACCATTTTATCGTTTTTATATAGATCCTGAAAGAGACCGCAACAACACCCGTCACACCCCAGTCAAGTAAAAACCTATCAAGGAACCAGACCGAATATAAAGAGTTCTAGAGATCCGGGGATGACTACATCAACCATGATTGATGTCCCAAAATTAGATAACGTGGACAGTGAAGGTTCCGCCCAGGGAGACAAAATCGAAGACAAACGACCAGAGAAGTCACAGACTAAAGGCGGGACTGTGTTCCCCCGTCACCACCTGTGAAAAAATCCGAGGGAACAAGTAAACGCGACACCCCTCCCTCCCTGCGACGGTCGTTTATTGTGACCGTACGCAAACGTCACAGAGTCGGTGTGACCCGGACGGGGGCGAGTGCCGTGCACACGGCAGGGACGGGTGTGTCGAGTCCGAGATCCAACGAGACGACCCTTGGCAGACTCCGACCGGGACCCGAGGTACGTGGAGGGTCCAGATTCGACGAGTCCAAGTCCGTGAGCCCATCAGGAGTCTCCGCGTCTGAGTAAACCCGGACACAAAACACGTGAAAGGTCCAGGCTCGTCGAGTCCACTACTCCACAAACCACTCGCGCCAACGACACTGAATAGCGGAGGGGACAGGGACGACGAACCAAAAGACCCACATGTTGGTCGCGTGGAAGAGTCCGTCTACAACTGACAAGTCTTAGGGTTCTTCGGAACCAATAGTTACTTCGGACGAACATCAAACCATCTATTACGGAGAGACCCCGACGTTAACGGGGGAAGGTCGAGACCGACGGACAGTGGTCTCACCCTACCAGACGACGGTCGATCAAGACAAGTCAGGAAGTAAGACTTTCGTCCGGACCGACACAGAATCCAATCCCGAAAAGTGCACCATTGATAGGGTGTCAGACCAAACCATCGGGTTCAATCAAGGGAGTCCAACAGGAGTCCCGTAAGTCCGGGCCAGGAATGAGATTCTTTACGTCGGGTGCGGAGGGACGGGTCGGGGGTGAACGATCACAACCTAAGTCCACAGACACAACGAAGAGGAGACCCCCTCCATGGCAACCCGTGTATTAGACGCCCAAAATTAATAAATAAATAAAAAGGAGGGTCAATACAACGGGAGACACCAAGGTTCAGAGCGGTGTTTGAACCGTCACTCTCACAAAGGACCACAAATCTTTGAAGAGAGAAAGATTCTGAGGGAAGGACCCTGTCTCGAGGCAGGGATGGAAAAAACAGAGAGAAAACAGAAAATATAAAAAGGATGGAGGAAAGCTTCTGTTACCCGACGAAAAGACCCACGGACTACAGGAGACGGTCGTAAGTCTTCAACAAAACACCTTAAATGAGTCGCAAATTTACAAGAAAACTACTTAAATACCCCTTTTTTCACCAGAGGGGTAGGATAAGGAGGTGGTAGAATCATGACAGGAGACAAAAGACGAAAAATTATACGATAGATCCAACCAGTATCGAAAGGAAGGTTCCTTCTTCGTAGAAAATTAAAGTAACGACGTTAGTGGTAGACGTCACTAAAACCTCACGAGGGGGGGGGGGTTATTTTAGAGACAAAGGTAACAAAGAGGTAGATAAACGGTACTTCCCTCCCCTGGTCTACGCTACTACAAGTAAAAAACTTACGTCTTAAAATTCGGTAGAAAAAGTGAGAGAAGAAATTTAAAAGTTCTCCAAGAAATCTAGGAGAAGTGAAAGACGGTAATACCACCACAGTAGACATGTAGACTCCAATAACTATATAGAGGGGTGTTAGAACAAATATCGAACACTCAGTAGGTCGAGTCGTAAAGTGTACTACGTGAGACGTATTTTTAATTTATTAGTCCCACTGTCATATGTCGGAACTGTATGAGGAAAGGGTTAAACCTTGGTCAGACAACAAGGTACAGGTCAAGATCGACAACGAAGAACTGGACGTATGTCCAAAGAGTCCTCTGTCCATTCCACCAGACCATAAGGGTAGACAAATTCTTAAAAGGTGTCAAAAAAACACTAGGTGTCTCAGTTTTCGAAATCACATCACTCACTTCGTCTTCATATACAAAAAAACCTTAAGGGAAGAAAAAGATACTAGGTCACCTACAACCGTTAAACTAGAGACCAAGGAGACGGAAAAGATTTAGGTCGAACTTGTAGACCTTCAAGAGTCAAGTACATGACAACTTAGGATCGAACTTCCTAAAACTCGTAATGAAACGACGGCACACTCTACTCACGTTAACACACCATCGAACTTGTAAGAAACCGTAACAGGGAGAAACCCTGACTTTACTTTTGACTGGAAAAGGTCAGGACACCGGTCACAACTTAAAAAGTTTAAACGACTGTATGACTCACGTCGTGACAGTGGCGTAGTAGAAAATCCTAAACTTTATCGAGACGACCCTAAGGTAGTGGAGGTGATCGAAACAAATATCTTTACGAAGGATTCGGGTGAACTGAAATGTGAGGTCCTGTAGAAGAATCCATCCAAATAAGGATATATAAAATAGGAAAAACTACGTTACCATTACTTAACAATAAACTTAAAGAGAAAGACAAGAAAACAACAATTACATATCACTTTTGTCTCATAAACAGACAGAGACAAACGGAATAAACTCAGTCGAATGATGAGAGGTCCAAGTAGGTCCAACAAAGTTTACCGTTTTGTTAAAAAATACGGACTTATTATATATATATATATATTTCTAATTATAGTATCACTATACCATTATATCACTATAACATATATACATAGATAGAAGGATAGAAGAAAAAGGTAAGTAGACAAATAACTGACGAACGAAGATAGAACCGATAACATTTATTCTGAAGGTACTTGTAGGTTTACTACCTCTAATAATTCCCTTCCAAAGTTTAATCCATTTTTCGGAACCCGACCAACCGGAACACCTGTACCATTCGGGAGTGGACCTCAGGACCTCTTTGACCACCGACCCCTTTAGTCGGGTCCTAGGAAAGAAAACAGTTCGTTACCCCTAAAACTCTACCACCTCAACACTCCCAGTTTATATCGATAGAACTCGATTCCAGTATAAGTTCCATCTCGTTTCTCGAAAGTAAGAAACTTGGAGAGATACCTTACCTTTTTTATTTATTTTTAGGAGTCATTTAAACGGAGATCGGAACCCTTGTCTTACTGTTAAACCCACACTTTGTTGACAAGATCAAGTTGAAACTCTTCTAACAACTGTCTGTTCAACCTTACCAAGGTTATCGAATGCAACGGTTTTTTTTTTTTTGTTTTTTTGTTTTTTGTTGAAGTCTAAATATCAAAGGAAACATTTTTGTTCCCTCCATAACCTCAAATGGAGTTCTGGTTAATTCGAAACCGATCTGTGTGTCCTCCGTGTGACCTCGTAATGGAAATCTTCATCCCTCTCTTCGCGTTCGGACACTTACGAATCTTTCCACGTCTCTACAAAGACTACGGACGTTCTCCGTCTCTCGGAGACGGAATGAAACATATTATATGTAGAAAAATCTTAAGGTGACACCGAACACAAGATAGACACTGGTAAACAGTACAAAAATAGAAGTCTGTGTTGAAGTCTCTACTGTAGTACTATGGATCTCGTCTCTCTTGGCATCTCTTACTTTCTAGAGTAAATTCTTAAAATTCTTCATACTCACGATAATCGAAAATGACTATCGAATTATTAGTTATTTTTACGGTATGGGTCAATCGGGTCGTCAAATAAGTCGAGTCTCCAAACTTGTGACTACTTACTTAAACCTTCTTGAGACATTAAAGTTAGATTGAGAGAAATCAAAGACATTTTGAAACGACAAAGATAAAGTTGGGTGACACGTAGTCGGTAAACACTTAAGTTCGTCTTTTTAACAGACAAAAGAATATGAAAAGGGGTAAAACAATAAGACATGTCTGAAAGTGTTTTATCTTAAGAGTTTATTATTAGTTTCAGTATCAAAGTACAATTTTTGTGTTCAATAATATACCAAACAATAACTAATTTAAAAACGCCTTCAAAATAATTAACCATTACGTTTTTCTGATCTTCACCGAAAGATATCTGGTGAAAATCCGAAGTACTTTGGTAATACACCATTTTTATCCTGATACCAATTTCAAACTTACTTTTATCCTGTCAAAGGGAAAAAAAAACGATAAACATAAAGTATAGAGGTGGTGAGGGCTATTTCCTAAGTTTTGAGACTTACTACGGTTTTCGAGTCCGAGACACTCGACAACGGTTTAACCTAGAACCTCTGTCTCACAACCCACTTCATTTTTTCTGTTTTTAAGTAATGAAACGGTCCATTTCCCCCTGTATCGTCCAAGTACGGAGAGTTTTAACGCAGAGGGTTGGACTTTCCTAAACTCCTCCCCAAAATATCGTTACCAAGTTCCAACACGAACGACTATTCTAATACCACTTAAGTCCCGGACATGAGGGAGTAGACTAGAGTCCACTGGATAGAAAAAATGATTGAAAAATAAAATAAACACCCAAACCGGTTAATTGTTGCAACACTATTAAAGTCTACTTTTCGTTTCCTTGAGTCGGTATGTATATGTACAAACGTAAGAGGGGGTTTGAGGTAAGGGTAGGCACGACGGTATATTATAACTCGTCTAAAGGTACACGATATTTCAGTCAGGAATATTCAATAGGTAAACTTATATCGTCGCATATGTACAGGTAGGGTTTGGAGGATTGATAGGAGGGTGTGGATCGAACTACTTGAAGAGACCAAGGAAATTACATCGTGGACCACCAGAAAGAGACCATTCTTCTTACGATAGTAGAACAAGAGCAACAAGTCATTAGTTCAGTACAGGTTAAGAAGGGCTGGGGTACCTGATGTCGTACGGTCTGAAGAAGGGACAGGAAGTCGTAGAGGACCTCAAACCGGTTCAAACATAGACAACTTAGCCACTACGGTAAGTTAGTAGACAACGGGAGAAGAGGAAGACGCAAATCAGAAGAAAAGGTTACTCCGTCGAGACACGTAGTTTACAGGTCTCACAACCTCAAAGTCGAAGTCAGAAATGTCTCATAAGTCCCAACTAAAGTAAATTCTAACTGACTAAACTAGAGGAACGACAGGTTTCCTGAGAGATCTCAGAAGAGGTCCTGGTGTCACGTTTTCGTATTTAAGAAGTCACGAGACGGAAGAAATAACAGGTCGAGAGTGTAGGTATGTACTGATGACATTTCTGGTATCGGAACTGATATACCCGGAAACAACCGTTTCACTATAGAAACGAAAAAATTTTTAAATTTAAATAAATAAAATTAACCTCCGATTAATGAAATGTTATAACATAACCAAAACGGTACGTAGTTGTACTTAGATGGTTTTCACATGTACACAAGGGTTAGGACTTAGGGGGAGGGAGGGGGAGGGGTATGGTAGGGAGACCCAGTAGGGTCACGTGGTCGGGATTCGTAGGACATAGGACGTAGTTTGGATCTGACCGCTAAGTAAAGAATATACTATAATATGTACAAAGTTACGGTAAGAGGGTTTAGTAGGGTGGGATAGGGAGAGGGTGTCTCAGGTTTTCTGACAAGATATGTAGACACGGAGAAAACGCCAGAGCGTATGTCCCAATAGTAATGGTAGAAAGATTTAAGGTATATATACACAATCATATGACATAATCACAAAAAGAAAGACCGAATGAAGTGAGACATATTAGCCGAGGTCAAAGTAGGTGGAGTAATCTTGTCTAAGTTTACATCAGAAAAATTACCGACTCATTATGAGGTAACACATATAGAAACGAAAAATTGTGTGACAGATCCAAACAGTATCTAAAGGACGGTTCTTCGTTAGTAGAAGACTACAGTACCGACGTCAGGGGTAGGTGTCACTAAAATCCCGGACTCTTCCCTTTAGACAGTGACGAAGGTATAAAAGGGGAAGATAAACGGTACTCCACTACCCTGGTCCATAGCACTAGAATCAAAAAGTTATGACTCAAAATTCGACTGAAAAAGTGAGAGGAGGAAGTGGGAATAGCCCTCCAAGAAATCAAGGAGAAGAGAAAAAAGGAAATCCCACCAAGTACGTGTATAAACTCCAACAACTATAAAAAGGACCATTAGAACTAAGGTCGAACATTGAGTAGGTCAGACCGTAAAGTGGACTACACAAGACACATATTCAATTATTTGTGCCTCTGTTAATTGTCGGAGTAGTATGAGGAAAGAGTTAAGACTTGGTCAGTCAACAAGGTATACCCCAAGATTGACAACGGAGAACTGGGCGTATGTCCAAAGAGTCCTCTGTCTATTGTACCAGACCATAGGGTAGAGAAATTCTCAAAAGATGTCTAAAAATACTATGTGTGCCAGTTCCCAAATTACGTCAGTCACTTTATCTCCATCTACAAAAGACCTTAAAGGGTACGGAAGAAATACTAGGTCGTTTACTCCCGTTAAACTAGAGACCAAGGAGACGGAAAAGATTTGGGTTGAACTTTAGATCTTCAAGAGTCAAATGTTTACGACTCCGGATCGAACCTCCTAAAACTCGTTTTGGAATGATCGTACCCTCTACTCACGTTGACAGACTACTAAACTTGTAAGAAATCATGACGGGAAGAATCCTTCACCCTTCTATAACTGGAAAAGATCAGGACGCCGGTGACGATCCAAAAGGTTTAAACGACTGTATAACTCATGTCGTGAAATTATTGTAGTAGAAAATCCTAAAATTTATAGACGACCTTAAGGTAGTGGGGACGATCGAAATAACCGTCGTTACGAAGGATTCTGGGTGATCTGAAGTGTAAGGTCCTATAGACCAAGATCCACTCACTAGTGTGATAAAACTAATAGACCCAGAACTTCTAGAAAAAACATGTCAAGACACGTAAGAACGGTGGAGAAGAATTATAGAAGACGAAGATAATCTACAGTCACCCTTCGACTGTAGAATTTATCAAATTTCTGTAACAATACATAGGAACTCCGTCTGGTTCTGACGGAGTTCCGAGACAACAAAGAACCGACGGGGAGGGAACAGAAAAGTATGGAAGGAAACGGTTTAATTATGAACAATCTTAGACGGGAAACCTTAAACCCCTTACAGTACCTCCAAACTCCACACAAGGAATGTTCTTTGGTCCCTGTCTTCCCGAAGACACGGGTCCTCAGGGTGTCCTAGGACTAGTTAAAGTACTTCTTCTTTTTTTACGAATATTGACACGTAAGAATACCAGTCTAGACTTAGGTGTGAAATTTTTTCTTTTACAACTTATTTCGACCGTGTTTAAGATATCGAGGACTGAATAAGAGTGATTTCGGTTGACGACTGAAGAATTTCTGTCCCTCCCCACGTTTCGAGTCGTGGGTCATCGAAAGTCAGAGATAGACGATTTACTTACTTTCCTATTTTTTAGTCTAGAACTCTACTCATAGTAAGAAGGGGAGGAATGTAAAAAAAGTCAAATTCACAACCTTGTAATGATTTCCTCTTACTAGATCTCCGTCTACTTCAATAATTTAAATTAAAACTAAAGAGGAGAACCTTTAGATGAATCAAGACTTCACACACACTTGACTCTTTTCAAAGGTCATGATCTTTAAAGAGAGTATGAAACCGTTAAAAATTGGATCTTCAAGGGTATGCGACGAGTCAACACTCATACAACTAGAGTCCTCGGGGACCAACTTTGTAAAGCCGTGGGAGGGTCCCGTGGACCATGATCACCTTACTGGGATAATAACACGACGAATACCTAGTTAGTAAACTAGTCTCTTGTTCGAACCGAAAACAGGGTTATAGTTCCCACGAAGATTATAGTATCGTATTATCCCAAAACCTATAGGAGTTCTTGTCTAAAGGAGGAACCTATTACCTTTAATCTTGTTACTTGAAGTGTTTCCCTAGTTATAATCATTGACAACACTGAAGGTAGTTCTTTCTCCTTGATATGGTAACAAGTAAGGGATGGTACGTACGGAAAAAGTATTAAACGAAAATGTCACATTCAAATCTTAAATTCTTTACACATTGCCATCACTAAACAGACTAGACTACAAAAATACACAACGTAAAAAAATGGATCGAAGCAAACATGTTAAACTTGTGTCCTTTACTTGAACGTCACTTTTAGCAAAGGACGTCGTAGTAAGTCAACCTTTTTACTTTGTTTTGTGTGTGTGTGGTTGTTTTTTGTGTAATCCAATTTACGAACATATATGACTTACAAAAAATTCACCTATTCAAACAATTTTTTATGACGAGCAATCAGGTTGAAAGAGAAATAAGGGGTAATAAACAAGGAAAAGAAACTGAAACGACCAAAGGGAGGAAAAAGACTTAGTTACTTTTTCCCGGTGTAGATTATCTATTCGACGACGACGATTCAGCGAAGTCAGCACAGACTGAGACACACTGGGGTATCTGCCATCGGGTGGTCCGAGGGGGTAGGGACCCTAAGAGGTCCGTTCTTGTAACCTCACCCAACAGTAAAGGAAGAGGTTACGTAGTTTCACTTTTCACTTTCACTTCAGTGAGTCAACACAGGCTGATCATCGCTGGGGTACCTGACGTCGGATGGTCCGAGGAGACAGGTACCCTAAAAGGTCCGTTCTTATGACCTCACCCCACGGTAACGGAATAGGCTTATCTATTCGATCTGTAAAGTTAATAATGGAAAACAAAGAACCATAAATAAGAAAAAAGAAGGAAAGAAAGACCAGGTACACGGAAGTGGATGATATAATATTTTGGACGAGTTTAGACAAACTTGGACGGAAAGTCTCAAATGTAGAAAGGAAGGAAGAGATGGAAGGAATGAGACCCTGTAGTGGTACGGTAGATCAGAACGAATAAGTCATCTTGATTGTACTACGAGAACTACAAGAGATAGTTTCACGACGAGATACCTACAGACGTACCAGTATTATAGAAGTCTGAGATAATTCTGTCCCTGCCTTCACAATAGTGTCGGTTCCTGATCTTTACGTCTACCTACTAGAACTGGAAAGGTATACATATGTTTGACGAACACTACGAGAAAAGACTGTCCCTACCTTTTCTTCCGGACACGACTTAGTCACCGGAGTGGATGGTCTTCTGTCCAATTAGACGAGATCGTTTCTATGGTGTACACCATGTCGACGACGTTACAACGACACAACAATCATCAGATGACATTAAGAGGTCTTAGGATTAAAAAACATCATCCGTCTGAAAACTTCATGTCCCCCTATACTACTGGTGAAAACGTAGAAATTAAGAAATTCTCACCGTGTATAAAGAGGTAAAGGGGATGTGTGACCATTTACTATAAATTTTCTTGAATAGAAGAAACAGAGATTCCCCTCCCATATCCAGTATAGTTACTGAGGATGAACCAAAAGAACCTATCCTGTCACAATGGGGTATCCGGTTCCTGGTTATACCCCTAATACGGTTACTGGTTAAAACCGATAGACCGGGTGTGAAAGTTTTTATTACCTTTACGGGTGGTTCACCAAATTATTCCCTTGGAACTACCAAGGTCCATAGATACAGTTGAGTTTGAGATACAGGTTATTATGAACCTAATAACACGTGAAGAGTAGACACACATCAACGAATACATTTACTTGTGTCCAGGAGAACCTTCTGACCCTTTGAGTAATGACACATATACAGAGTTCAACAACATCAGAGGAATCAGAACCTTTGTAAAAAGAAGTCAATCACTAGAGGTCTAGACTCTAATAATTATCGTGTCCGGGTCTTTGATTCGTTGTATAATATTGAAAAATTAGCTGGTTTCTGGTAGTCGGAGGACTAGTAGGTAGGAAATAAAGAAAGGTACCATGTCTGACTCATCATCGATCAACCGACGAGTAGACAAAAGTGGGAATCCTTACAGTACAAGATAATTGGTAGAAGGATTAGAGTCAGACCAAGATAGAGGTTGAACGGTGAGGAATACTACTAACGTAAATAAATCGAAGATTTCGGATACTCGTGGAGAGTCTGACACTGACGATTCTCACTTTGAACCAGAAATTGTCAGAAGGGTAGTAGTCGAGACCAGAGACTATGTCACGAGGAGAGTACTATAACGAAGACAGGAACCATTTACATAGGAGGTCCAGAAGGGTCTGTTGTGTTAGTGAACCACCTCAAAGGACGTACACACACCGTGTAGAGGAGGTCGAATGAGTGAGAAGACTTAGTGAATTAGTGAGAGAGATAGTGAACGGTGTCGTCGAGGTCGTAAACTTGGAGTAACAACCGTAGTGTAAAAGGTACGGAGTTCCTCCGTAGAATCCTATCATGACATCCATGATAGTAGGTAGTAAAATTATAAAATGACTGTAAAGGTTTTCACAGTCCACAACCAACGAGTCAGCACTGACTGAGAGACTCTGGGGTGGTCCTTCGGGTGGTCCGAAGAAATAGGTACCTAAGAGGTCCGTTCTTATGACCCCACCCAACGGTAAGGGAAGGGGTCTCCTAAAAGGGCTGGGTCCCTAGTTTGGGTCCAGAGGGAGTGACGTCCGTCTAAGAAATGCCAGACTTGGTGGCCCCTTCCGTAAAGGTTACTGGACAAAATAAATTTGGAGAGTACGTCACAAAGACCCAGGACTGTCACAAGGGAAAGTGTGTCCACGGGTCGTGGCACAGTACAGANAGAAATTGTCAGAAGGGTAGTAGTCGAGACCAGAGACTATGTCACGAGGAGAGTACTATAAGGAAGACAGGAACCATTTACATAGGAGGTCCAAAAGGGTCTGTTGTGTTAGTGAACCACCTCAAAGGACGTACACACACCGTGTAGAGGAGGTCAAATGAGTGAGAAGACTTAGTGAATTAGTAAGAGAGATAGTGAACGGTGTCGTTGAGGTCGTAAACTTGGAGTAACAACCGTAGTGTAAAAGGTACGGAGTTCCTCCGTAGAATCCTATCATGACATCTATGATAGTAGGTAGTCAAATTATAAAATGACTGTAAAGGTTTTCACAGTCCACAACCAACGAGTCAGCACTGACTGAGAGACTCTGGGGTGGTCCTTCGGGTGGTCCGAAGAAATAGGTACCTAAGAGGTCCGTTCTTATGACCCCACCCAACGGTAAGGGAAGGGGTCTCCTAAAAGGGCTGGGTCCCTAGTTTGGGTCCAGAGGGAGTGACGTCCGTCTAAGAAATGCCAGACTTGGTGGCCCCTTCCGTAAAGGTTACTGGACAAAATAAATTTGGAGAGTACGTCACAAAGACCCAGGACTGTCACAAGGGAAAGTGTGTCCACGAGTCGTGGCACAGTACAGAGAACAAGGTCGTACGTTCGGTAGCAAAAATAAGAAAGATATTCGAGAAAGACTTGACAAAATCTCCTGTCACTCATATGAGAACCCTCCTATCTACCTGACCAGAACAACCCTCGTTACTCAGTCTCGAACGTCTAAATAGAACGTGGCAATCAAAGAGGGTCTATATGAAGAGACGTAAATCGTGTTTTCGTCACCTCACACTGTGGTCATGTCCCACTGAAACTGACTTAAGACAGAAGGACGGTTTTACCGAGGATTTATCACAGTTCAAATCACTTAAAAGTTTTTTTACTTCGTTTAGGATTCACGAACAGTCAGGTAACATTGGAAAGATACCAAGGGGTCGGAGTCCGGAAATACTTCCGTCGAGCTCAAGACACAAACCGATTCACTGACTTACCCATCTCTTCTGTCTTCCTGTCTACCTTCGGAGGAAACTTGGTCTGTCTAAGATCCTTCACAATAATATACGTAAGATGTACGACTGGAAGAAAGTGAAAATACAGAGTGGAGTTCTAACACTTAGGGGAGGACAGTAACGTGTACCCGCTGTATTTTATCAGAGATTTCCGAACACCTTAGTTGTACTCCTTCAACTTATACTTACGCTACTTCCCATGTAGGACCTACCTCGTCTTTCTGAGAGGACGTGAAGAAGTCCGACCAGTGGACGTCAGGGAGTCACATTTCCATTGAGACCGAGGGAGAAGTAAAATCCACCGTCCCCATCCCGATAGTAGTTTCCTAACTCTCGTGTCGAAGAAGGGACACTCTCCGTGGTTTTTTTTGTAAACTAAACTAAATAACTTTTGTTAATGATACCAGACTACCATAGGTTTCGTTTTTCGCGTCTTCCGTGTGTCTTGTAATTAGAGGGGAAGAAAGAGGGTCCATGTTTTAAGTCAAACACTCCGTAGAGGTAAAGGGTCAAAGAATATATTAAGGCCTTTATCAGATGTCTACCATGTAAGATAGACTCACATCGACACCGGACGTCGTTTTAAAAGTACTTTTCAACCAGATCTTACATTCGGGATCACCCGATTACGGTTCGTAACACTTTAGTGTTCATATAGGTAGTCACGGTCACGTCCCGTGGTCAACGAGTGGTACATCGACACACCACTCCCTGAGGATTAAAAGGTCGACAATACCCCTGTTCTCCAGTTTTATTCCAGACTAATAACGTACGTGTGTCCAAATCATAGTAAAGTGGTAGTTGTCGAAGGCCCTACTAAACGGTGGCAGTAAAGGAAACGTGTGTCCTCTTATTATTCGTTCTCCCTTTTAAAAAGTTGATAACAGAATGTCCTCAGTTCTATGTTCTCTGTCGACTAGACTATCAACTTCTAAACCCCAGTGTACGGGAAAAATAGCCTCTTCCGTTACCGTTGGGTGAGGCCATGAGAACGGACCTTTTAGGGTACCTACCTCCTCGGACTATCCGACGTCAGGTACCCCAGAGATTCTCAGCCCGTGTTGACTTGCTGAAGTGAAAGTGAAAGGACGTAACCTCTTCCTTTACCGTTGGGTGACGTCACAAGAACGGACCTTTTAGGGTCCCTGCCCCCTCGGACCACCCGACGGTAGATACCCCAGTGTGTCTCAGCCTGTGCTGACTTCGCTGAATCGTCATCGTCGGGAAAAATATAAGACAGTCCGATAAACTTTAACAATACATAGGAATTCGGTCAGTGAATTGGAGAGACATAGAGTGAAAGAGAATCTATTTTGTCACTCTGAATTTATTCTACTAGTGTATTTCTAGATGGGGTTTCAGACTATTTCACGATAAGGTTACGAGTTATTTATACGATTACTTATAATAAAAAGAAGAGTTCTAATTTTTTTTCCATTTTGTTAATCGTTGTGAATTTATGTCAAGTAAGAATCATGGGATCCGACCGTACAAAGAAGAGTCTGGACACCTAACGAAGTTTAATACAAAGGTAACGTCGTACCACACACTTTGGTCTCTATCTTATACCTTTCAATAGACACCTCTTCCAATCTATACAACTTGGACTTTCTTAATGATAGGTCACGTTCAGACCGATATCAAACCAACCAAGGCTTTTATAGTGAACGAGTCTCCTGTCTTGGACCATGGGGCTCCGTGGGTTCACACTCACCCATTCAGTGTGTTAAACTCCATTATAAAAAATAATTTGGGGTTTCGTGACAGGACGGTCGTTTACACTATGGACTGAACAGTTCTAAGTAAGTAAGTTTCCTTGAGAGTAAAAACGAAACCTCGGAAGACCAGTCTATCCTTTACGTTTTAAAAACACGAGAGTGAACACCAGTCCCTTTTGACTCGGGGAAACTTCACCTCCCAGAGTCTAGACCATCATGACCGTCTGGACCATCATGACTGACCGTTGAAAAGATCTCCTAAACTATATGAGAACAGGGTAAAGACCTACCAGTCATCACAGACAAGGGTGTCTTCGAAAGACCCTCCGACAGAGTCTCGTCTCAATATAAGGAGAGTCCTTCTACTACCACCCTTTGTTCCACAAAGACCAAAAGGACGAGGGGGTCCTCAGGACCCCACACAGAACCAGGACTTAGACATTGGGACGGACAAAGATGTACTTGACACGGGGGATTGTTAGCTCTCTCTTCAGAAAGTTCGTATGAGTAGTACACAAAGAAAAAATCCTCATAGGACTTCCGACACTCGTTCATTAGTGTCCGTCCTTTGAGAACGTCACGGAGGGTGCCGGTCTCCTCCACTTTAACCGGGACCTTCACATGTTCGACAGGGACCTCTAACTTGAGGAAGTATGTCTTTTTGATTTCTTTAGGAGACTCCTTCTTAAAGAAATTTCTCTCTCCCTCTTTTTACATGGACACGGAAATTAGGTTTTATCTAATCAATTAGTGGAAATGGTAGAGAAATACGGTAACTAACACCATTATCAATAGATCTTTCTTATTAAACAATTGTAAATCAATAAACTCCAACATCTTAACAACTAGTAAAAAACTGAGTAACAAAAACGAAAAGACAGATGTAACATGTATAAAAAAAGGGTGATTTTTAATTGCATAGGTTGTTATAAAACAGAAGTACCAGTAGTCCAGAGACACTTTACTCGAGACTCTTATTTGGGTACGTATTTCAACTATGTAAATAAAATGACATCTCTGGGACCTGTATCCCTGAACCCAAATGTGGTTATGTAAAAAGACATAACGGAAATGAGTTGTCAAGACGTATATCCAGTGAGTCCTCGAGTCATAAATCTAATTTGTAGTTGTGTGGGGGTTGCGGAACAAGTGACAACGGGTAAAAATCGTCAGTACGGGAAAAGATTCACGGTACGTGAACCGGAGACGGGGTAATTACGTGCTCGTAACGGAATGCTCTTCCCCTAAGAACAGACACAACCAGAGGACTAAGGTAGGACTCGTTGTTCGAGACTTTCAAACTGCTCACCTTCGGTTGGGCCGTCGGTGGAAACACGAGGATTCAGGAACTAGACCAAATTAGGAACTCTAAAAGGAGTTATCTTTCTTTTTACTGAACTCGTTAACAAAGGGTAGACTTCTCTTTGGAGTATAGTTAGTGAAAATACAGAGTCCCACAAACCTCTGAAAATAGGAAACGTGATTGGTGAAGGAGGTTGAGAACGTAGGAGACTTTAGAGAGAGAATGAGTATGGAACCAAAAAAACCAATAAGGTAGACAAAACATGTACCTTGAGATACACCCTTGTCCCCGAAGAAATTGAGGAGAGTTAATGAGGTTACTCTGTTACAATATATTGTCCGAAAGTGATTTGGAAGTTATTCAAACTTAAGCGATATCAATGGATGAATTGTGTCTTCCATAGATAAGTACCAGAATTTTCGGTAAATAGACTAGGAAAATGAGTCTTAAAGAAAACCAACCATAACAAAACCAAAGAGGACTCTGTTCACTCCTTGATGAAAGGAACCCTCCACGGGGTCTTTCACGACACTAACTCACCTTCTTCACCCTTTCCCTTCTCACGGAGTTCTCCGGTAACGACAACGTTCGTCTCCGAGTCAGTGTGACTACCGAAAGACCCTCGTACACCTTGTGTTTTGATTCAACAGAAAGGTTCCTCCTCCTGGGTCCCATAAATAGCGGTGAAGAGAGGAAAGTAACCATTTCTGAACAAGACCATCCTGACTGTGCGTCAGTGTAGACTGGACGTGACACCCGGTCACCCCCGTCGTTACTCTGTAGTTCCGTCTCTCTGTGCACATCGGTTACTAAGGCACCCCGACGAACACCATTAGAGGTCTCGTCCATACACCCGTCTCGTGTTCAGTACAGAAGAGATCAACGAAAAAGAGACAACTTCACGACAAGGTCGGATAGGTAAAAAGGGGATTAGTTTAGAGAACACGAATACGAGTCGGTAAAGTCAACACAGGTTAAGATACTAGGATACCTGACATCGGACGATCCGAGGAGACAGGTACCCTAAGGGGTCCATTCTCATGACCTCACCCAACGGTAAAGGAAGAGGACCCCTAGAAGGACTGAGTCCCTAGGTTGGACACAGAGAACACAGAGGACGTAACCGTCCACTTAAGAAAATGGTGACCCGGTGGACCCCTCGGGGTGTGTATGACACATGTTTTGTCAATGTTAAGTATTTAAACGATATTGTCTATAACTAAAGAGGAGAAACCAAACCCTATACTCCTACTTCGTACTCGGAGTCACCAGGAAATCTGTGAGACACTTTTCCTAAAGTGGTAGTAGAAGATATTAACAGGTTTAAAGATCACATAATATTGATAGAAGTGTAAGTAGTAGTTTTTATTTTAGATTCTTTCATCTTATAGGACAATCCATACATGTACTCGACTCTTTCGAATCCTTTCGAAATAATCTTCTTAAACGTTCTCTAATTAAATAAGTTGAACCACGAAGGACTTCCAAACTCACTCTCCCTATTTTCCCTGAACCTATAAAATTAGAGTTTTTAAATTTCAAATCTCGTCTTCTTCTAGTACCTCTTCATTCTACCCCTCTAGTGGACGGAAGGGTCTTTGTAGTTTTTGAGTAGTTCTATACTTTGTTGATGTTTTGTTGGAGATTTACTGTCGACTTCTGGGCTCTAGAGGTTTCCCCTTTCGATTCGAGGGACCTTAGTCCATCCTGTTTTCTATTTCTGTAATTTTCTCTCTCTCTCTCTCTTTCTCTCTCCCTCTCTCTCTCTCTCTTGAAATCCTGTCCTCGGACACGGGGTTCCCTCCCTCCCTCAGGACTTCCTCCTTTTCAAAGGTACGTGACCCTTTGAGGGAGTGTCCACCCTGGTTCTCCCTCGACACCTTGGAGTCTCTCGGTACGTTTTCACCCTCGGGTCTTCCGTTTTATGTCTCTTTCAACGTGAAGAGTCGGGTATTCGTCGAGTGTTCAGAATCGGGACTGGTCTCCCACCTCCACCCCTCGGTTCTCTTCATCGATTGTTCGGGGTCGAGACGGGTCTTCCTCCCCCGTTCTTCGGCTCTTTTCGTGGCGTACTCGGAGGGGGATCGTTCGAGGTGGACGTTGTGTCCCATCATGGACCTAGCCTTCGAGACCGTTTCTAGGGTCCCTCTCCATCACCAGACCACCGTCACTCTTAAGCGACTCTATTAAATTACGCCGTCACCTTTATCTGAACGGATAATGACGGTTTTGGTCCTCCCCACGGTCTCTGTCACCTGTCTTGTGGTGGCTAGACCAGGACTAGGGTATCCAACGTCGATGGTACTCCGTCACTCGTCCGTGTCCAATGACGAACGTGGAACGACCCTTGAATTTGTCGACTCGAGAAAGATCCTTGGGAAAAGGTGACCTTCTTAAATGCTGGATGGAGTCTAACATAGTTGAGGTTATCCAGTGATGACGGTGTCCGTGAGGGGCCATGTTGGGTATTTACCACCCGTATAGGAGGGGAAAGGGGTCGGATTCTCTCGTTCACTTGGGGTTACTCTGAACCGGAAACGGGGGAGTACAGGTCCCATCCTTGTCTGTCACCTGGGTTCACCGTTCAGATTTGTAACCCTCGTTGATGTTCGACATTATTCCGGTCTAAACTGTGACTTCAGTGGGATACGACGGGTGTTGTCTAGGTCTTTGAAAAGATCTTTATAATCTCCAGAAACCACATTCGGAGTGACCTACAAGACCCGACGACTCACAACGGAAGTGGTTCTCATGACCATTAAACAGAAAACACGACACACCGAACACTCCAGAACCTTGAAGTTATCCGTAGCTCGGACTTAGGGACTCCACTCTCTGAGTTCGGGTCCTGAAACTTGGTGGCCTCTTGAGGACTGTGGTCCCTTGTAATTATCTACTCTGGGAAGGGTTTCCGGAGGTAGAGTTGTGGTTTTGGTTCGGGTGGGTTTTCGGTCGTTCGTGGTCATGGGTCTATGGGGTGTGGTTAATAAATTACTCTGTCCTTGTGTTACGACGTGTAATCGTCTGTCCGACGGGGTTTGGTATGACTTGGGTGTCTGTGCAGTTTTGGATGATGACCTGTACCACGACGGAAGTCTCTCTATTCTATATTGAGGTCTGGTCCTGTGTCCGTGTTCAGGGGAGTTGGTCCTTCGGTAGTGTCCTGTGAGCAGGTTGATGTGGGTGTCCCTCGTCTCGGGTGTTGATCCTTCTTGACACTGGAACTCTTGAAAAAAGTCAAAGAAGAAAATTTAGTGTTAAAAATAAGAAGGATATGTGAAGATGAAGATGTAACTGGAAAACGTCACGATACCTAAAAAGGAAAAATTCTAGAAAATTTTCTGACAAAGAAGGAGAAAACCCTAAAAAACAACAACAAGACAAAATGACAAAAAGAATAACAAAAAGGTCGACATCGGTAAGGAATTATTTATGTTTAGAAAAAGTGTATGTAGAAAAATAGAACCGAAAAGATAAAAAGAAAATAGAAAGGAAGACGGGGGAGGAAAAGAGAAAATAAAGGGAAGAAGAGAAAAAAGAAGGAAGTGAGAAAGAAAAAAAAGTGGTCCATGCAATTAAATGCAAAAGAAACGATATAAGGGGTCAACTGTGACGAGACTGAGTCAAAAGGTCAGACTCAAAATCAATTGGGACAAAAATTAAAAGTTATAGTAAAAACCAAAGAAAACGAGTAGTTCAGTTAGAGAACATGAAAGAAAAGAAACCTTATGAAACCAATATAAACACACACACATTCTCACACATAACCTCTTCCGTTACCGTGGGGTGAGGTCATGAGAACGGACCTCTTAGGGTACCTACCTCCTCGGACCACCCGACGTCAGGTACCCCAGTACTTCTTAGCCTGTACTGACTCGCTGAAGTGAAAGTGAAAAGTGAAGGGACGTAACCTCTTCCTTTACCGTTGGGTGAGGTCACCAGAACGGACCTCTTAGGGTCCCTGCCCCCTCGGACCACCCGACGGCAGATACCCCAGCGTGTCTCAGCCCGTGCTGACTTCGCTGTCGTCGTCGTCGTTCCCACACATATACAGGGTAACAAAAACATTAATAGACGGACTGGAACATAAATGGTAAATACATCCAAGTAGAAAATAGACAATACAAAACGAAAACATAACTATACAAACAAAATTATGGGAAATTAGAGTATTTTTTTACTGAATACCTCAGAGGGTAGGTCCCTTAACCGGATTTGGTAACGTCACCCTCGGGAGTCGGGTCCTTACGTCTGACGGTCTCTTAAAGATTGGGGTCCCCTATAATTAATAACTCTTGAAGGTACTTCCGGATGTGGACATGTGTTTCGGACCATAGTATGGGTCAACGATTCCGTGGGTCACGTCCTGTAGAGTGGGTTTGTTGTTCGTTCTGTTTTTGTGTTTTTGTTAGTAGCGACTGTTCTAAGGGTGTCTGTGAGGTTTTACAGAGGACTGTAACAGGACGGATAGTCTTCCTTTTTTTTTTTTTTTTTTGTTGTTGTGTTTTTTGGTTGTTGTTTTTTTGGGGTTGAGTGGAGGAGGGTGATCTTGCGTCCGTGTTCAGTGGGGATTGTTCTTCAGTTGTGTCTGTTGACTTGGTTGGAATTGGTGACTCCCGTTTTTAGTTTTCCTTCTTCCTTATACTGGGATTTCGGACCCTTTTCCTCTAGAGTTTACCTCAGTCAACCCCTCTCTTTTACTTTTCTGTCTTTATATCGTCTTTCCTTATTTGTTTCATCGTTGTGTCTTCTAGTTTATTTGTTTCTCCTTTATCCTTTTGATGGACTTTTTCTTAAGTATTATTACTATCACTTCTACAGGGTTTCGGAGATTTTATCCTACCTCATTTATATTCTTCGTTCGTTGTGTTAATTATTACTGTATTCTCTTCATTTCTTATTTGTCTCTACTTATTGTGTTAATGACTTTAATTTTTATGAGATCTTGCTTGGTTCTCATCTTATTGACTCCGTCTTCTTGTCTATCCACTCGACTTCTATCTTACCACTTAAGACGATTTCTCGTCTCATTTCCCTTTTCTTACTTTTCATAACTCCTGTCGGAGTCTCTGAAGACCCTGTTATAATGTACGTGGTTGTAATCTCAATATCCTCAGGATCTCCCCTTTCTCTTTTTCTTTCCGGGACTCTTTTAAAAACTTCTCTAATATCAGCTTTTGAAGGGGTTGTACCCTTTCCTTTATCAGTTAGTTCAGGTTCTTCACGTCAGGGTGTCTCCTATTTGGGTTCCTATTTGAGCAACTTTGTGTATGATTAGTTCGATTGTCTCTAATTTGTGTTTCTTTCTCTCGTCGTTCCCTTTGTCACTATGTCATATAACTGCGTATATATACCTTAAATCTTTCTACCATTGCTACTAGGATATATGTTCCGTCGTTTTCACTGTGTCTATATTTCTTGTCTGAAAACTTGATACACCCTCTTCTACTCCCACCCTACTAAACTCTTTTATCGTAACGTTGTGTATACAATGGTATACATTTTGTCTAGTGGTCACGTTTAAGTTACGTACTTCGTCCAGTGAGTTTTGGTCACAAGACGTTGTTGTGCCTCCCTACCCCAACCCTCCTTCCACCCTCACCCCAAACCCTACCCCCCTTTGTACACGTGGGTACCGACTAAGTACAGCTACGCACCACCTTTAGTGGTGTTATAACATTTTACTAATAGAAGGTTAATTTTTTTTTTCGTCGTTTCTTTTTCGTTGTTCATTGTATGTTCCTTTTTGGGTATACTAATTGTCGATTAGAAAACCGTCTTTGAGACGTCCGGTTTTCCCTGACCGTCCTATATAAAATTCATGACTTCATCTTTTAGATGTTGGTACGAATGAGATGGGTCGTTCCTAGTGTAAGTTTTAACTACCTCTTTAGTTTTCGAAATGTCTGTTCGTGTTCAATTCCCTTAAATCGTTATGGTTTGGTCGAAATGTTGTTTATAATTTCCTGAATATATCCGTCATTTGTGTTCTCTTTCCTTTCTGGATGTTTTTGCTTGGGGTTTGTTAATTCTTTTACGGTTATCTTTGTATATATAGTTGTTAATAAAAATTACATTCACCTAATTTACGAGGTTGGTTTTCTGTGTCTGACCGACTTAATTATGTGTGTGTGTGTTTTCTGGGTATATATACGACAAATGTTCTCTGGATGAAGTTTAGATCTCTGTATTTGTCTTACTTTCATTTTCCTACCTTTTACTATAACACAAGTTCACCTTTAGTTTTCCTTCGACCTCACCGTTGAGAGTAAAGTCTATTTTATGTGATTTTTATTTCTAACATTCTACATTTCTTCCTGTGATGTATTACTAGTTCCCTAGTTAAGTTCTTCTTCTGTATTGGGAACATTTATAAATTTGTGGGTTGTGTCCTCGTAGAGTCATGTATTCGTTTGTAATTGTCTGTATTTCCTCCTTTAACTGTCATTGTGTTATTATCATCCCCTAAATTTGTGAGGTGAATGTCGTTACCTGTCTTGTAGTTTTGTCTTTTAGTTATTTCTTTGTGTTTGTAATTTACTTTATAATCTCGTAATCATGAAAGGTAGTTTACGTCTTCTTATGTGAAAGAGGAGTTCACGTGTACCTTGTAAGAGGTCCTCTCTGGTGTAGAACCCAGTGTTTAGTTTGGAGTCATTTAAATTCTAAATTTTAACATATTTCGTAGAAAAGACTGATGTTGTGATACTCTGATCTATAGTCAATATCCTTTTATTATAACATTTTTGTTGGTGTTAATGTACCTCTAATTTCTTATGTAAAGATTCATTGTTTGTCCAATGACTTCTTTATTCTTCCCTTTGTTTTTATTTCTAAGGATCTTTGTTTACTGTTACTTTTGTGTTACTGGGTTTTGGATACCCTACGTCGTTTTCGTTAAGATTCTTCCTTCAAACATCGTTATGTTAGGATGGAGTCCTTTGTTCTTTTTGTAACTTATCTGTTGGATTGAGATGTAGATTTTGTCGACCTTTTTCTTCTTGTCTTATTTGGAGTTTCAATCACCTTCCTTTCTTTAGTATTTCCAGTCTCGTCTTTATTGACCTTTTCTTTGTTTACTTCGTTATCATTTCTAATTATTTTGATTTTCGACCAAGAAACTTTTCTATTCGTTTTAACTGTCTGGTAATCGGTCTCAGTAGGTTTCTTTTTCCCCTTTTTTTAGTTTAGTTTTTTTAGTTCTTACTCTTTCCTCTCCGACGTTGTCTGTTACCTTTTTATGTTTCCTAGAACTCTTTGACAATTTTCGTTGATTTACGATTATTTTGTTTGTTGTTTTATCTGTTGTATCTCCTTTACCTGTTGTATTTCCTTTATCTGTTGTATCTCCTTTACCTGTCTAAGAATTTTTCAAATTGGAAGATTCTGACTCGTTCCTTCTTTATCTTTAATACTTGTTCTGTTGACGGTTGAGGTTTTAGTTTTGACACTATTTGTTTTTAGAGGGGGGTTTGATTTCAGGTCACATTCTACCGAAGTGTCCATTTAAGATAGTTTGTAAATCTCTTCTCGATTACGTATAGGACTTTGAGATGGTTTTGTCACGTCTCCTTTCTTGTGAAGGTTCGAGTAAGATACTCCGGTGTTAGTGGGACTATGGTCTCGGTCTGTTTCTGTAGTGTTTTTTCTTTTAATGTCCGGTCATAGTGACTACTTGTATCTAAGTTTTTAGGAGTTGTTTTAAGATCGTTTGTCTTAAGTTGTTGTGTAATTTTTCTAGTATGTGGTACTAGCTAAAATACGGTCACTGTGTTCCTAACAAGTTATATGTGTTTCGTTAGTTACACTATGTGGCATAATCGTTCAACTTTCTATTTTGGTATTTTGGTTTTAAGTCGTGGGTATATACTATTTTCAAAAGTTTTTAACCGGTTCTTCTTTGTACGGGATTGTATTATTTCCGGTATATGTTGTTTGTGTGTCGTTTATAAGAGTTACGACTCTTTGACTTTCGTAGGAGAGATTCCGGTCATTGTTCTGTTCCACGGGTGAGAACGATGATAATAAGGTGTTTAAAACCTTTGGGATCAATACCGTTAGTCTCTTCTTTTTCCTTATTTTCCTTAGATCTAAACTTTCCTTCTTCATTTTAAGAGGGATAAACGTCTACTGTACTATGACATGTATCATAGTACATGATAGTACATGGATTTCTATGATAGTCTTTTAGTGATCTCGATCAGTCACTTAAATCATTTCAGTGTCCTGTGTTTTAGTTATACATCTTTAGAGAACGTAAAGATATATGATTGTTTATTTAATCTTTCTCTTTGATTCGTTAGTTAGGGTAAATGGTAAGGTTTTTTTGTGATTTATGGATCCTTATTTGGATTGATCCTTCTGTTTTCTTGATATATGTCTTTTGATATTCTGTGACTACTTTCATCAGTTTCTCCTGTATTTGTCTACCTCCCTATAAGGTACAAGGACCCTACCTTCTTAGTTATAACATTTTTACTGATATGATGGTTTACGTTAAGTCTCTTCCGTTACCGTTGGGTGAGGTCATGAGAACGGACCTTTTAGGGTACCTGTCTCCTCGGACCTTCCGACGTCAGGTACCCTAGTGACTCCCAGCCTGTACTGACTCGTTGAAGTGAAAGTGAAAAGTGAAAGTACGTAACCTCTTCCTTTACCGTTGGGTCAGGTCACAAGAACGGACCTCTTAGGGTCCCTGCCCCCTCGGACCACCCGACGGCAGATACCCCAGCGTGTCTCAGCCCGTGCTGACTTCACTGAATCGTCGTCGTTGGTTTACGTTAGATGTCTAAGTTACGTTAGGTATAGTAATGGGTACCGTCAAAAGTGTCTTGATCTTCTTTTTAAAGTGTTAAATATACCTTTGTGTTTCCTGGGGTTTGTAAGTTTCGTTAGAACTCTTTCTTCTTACCTCGATCTCCTTAGTTGAATGGATTAAAGTCTGACATGATGTTTCGATGTCAGTTCTGTCATACCATAATCATGTTTTTCTCTTCATATCTGGTTACCTTATTTTATCTTTCGGGTCTCTAGTTGGGACCCTAAATATTCGGGTCTCTATTTGGGTGTGTGGATACCCGTGGAATAGAAACTATTCCAGTTCTTATATGTTACCCTATTTCCATCAGAAATTGATATCCACCACGACCCTCTTGACCTGTTGATGCACATTTTCTTACTTTAATCTTGTGAAGGATTGTGGTATGATACGACATGACACGACACGAATCAGCGAGTCAGTACGGACTGAGAAACACTGGGGTACCTGACATTGGACGGTCCGAGGAGACAGGTACCCCTAAAAGGTCCGTTTTTATGACCTCACCCAACGGTCCGGGACCTAGAAGGGTTGGGTCCCTAGTTTGGTTCCACAGGGTGTAACGTCCCTCTAAGAAATGACAGACTTGGTGGTCTCTTCGGGAAAATTGTGGTATGTAGTTCTACTTAAACTTTACCTAATTTCTAGATTTACATTCTGGTCTTTGGTATTTTCAGAATCTTCTTTTATATCTGTGTTGTGACATACTGTTTTTAGTATCGTTCCAGGAGAAAGATATTACTTTTATTTTGTTTTTTATTTGTTCACCCTGGAATTAATTTCTCAAAAACGTGTCGTTTCCTTTGATATTTGTTCCACTTTTCCGTTGGTAGTCTTACCCTGTTTTATCATCATTTACTTTGTTGACTGTTTCCTAACTAGAGATTTTATATGTTCGTCGAGTATGTTGAGTTATGGTCTTTTTTTTTTGTTAAGTTAGTTTGTCATCCGTTTTCTGGATTTGTCTGGAAGAAGGTTTCTTCTGTATACCTACCGATTATTGGTGTCCTTCTCTTCGAGTTGTAGTGAGTAATAATCTCTTTACGTTTAGTTTTGATGTTACTATATAGTGGAGTGTCACTAGTCTTACCGGAAGTAGTTTTTTAGGTGATTGTCATTCACGACCTTTCGACACCTTGTTTCCCTTGTTAGAACGTTTCGACCACCCTTACATTTAACCATATCGGTGATACCTTCTGTCACACCTCTAAGGAAATTTTTGACCCCTATTTTGGTGGTATGTTAGATCGTTATGGTGAAGATCCGTATCCTTTGGTTTTGACTTTTTCTGTGTAAATAGGGTAACAAGTAACGTCATGATAAATATTCCCGATCCTGTGCTTCATTGGATCTACGGGTAGTTGTTTACTTACCTATTTCTTTGACACCATGTATATATGTTACCTTATGATGAGTCGGTACTTTCCTTGTGTAAACTCAGTCAAGATTACTTCACCTACTTGGATCTGGGATAATGTGTCTCACTTCATTCAGTCTTCACTGTCAGTGAGTCAATATAGACTGAGAAACGTTGGAGTACCTGACATGTCAGGTACCTTAAGAGTCCGGTCTTAGGACCTCACCCATCGGAAAGGTAAGAGGTTCCCTAGAAGGGTTGGGTCCCTAGCTTGGGTCCAGAGGGTGTGACGTCTGTCAGAAGTGGTCGACTCGGTGGACCCTTCGAGGTATATACAATTACGTATATATACCTTAGCTCTTTCGACCATGACTACTCGGATAAAAGTCCCGTCGTTACCTCCGTGTCTGTAATCTTTTGTCTGAGTACCTGGTCCCAACCCCTCTCTTTCCTCTCCCACTCTACATGCCTCCACCATCATACCTTCGTATATGTGATTGTCCCCATTTTATCCATCGGTCACCTTTAAAAGACATACTGAGTCCCTCGAGTTTAACCCCGAGACATTATTGGACCTACCCCATTTTTCTATTTAGACATGATCGCTACACTACACCCGAACGGACAACCTAGTCACATTTCTTAGACGTCTTCTGAGTTCTCGGTGTCCAATTTAGCGACCCAGTCCTCCTCCTTTACCGTTGGACGTGGTCATAAGAACGGACCTTTTAAGGCACCTGTCTCCTCGGACCGTCCGATGTCAGGTACCCCAGTGTTCCTCAACCTGTGCTAACTCGCGTAAGTGTGTGTCCCTACGTTACATGATGTATTATTTATATTACATACAATATATACTTTGTAAACAATGTAACTTTTACAATATACGATAGTGTATTCGACATACAATATATACTTTCACAATTCTCTCATTTAGAATTCCCAAAATAGTGTTCTTTTTTCAAAAATATAAAGAAATTAAAACATAGATGTACTCTACTACCTACAAGTAATTTGAATGACACTATTAGCAAAACACTACATATATTTAGTTTAGTAATACGACATGTGAAATTTGGATGTGTCATCATACACAATTAATATAGAGACATTTGCTACACTCTCAACCTAACACTTCTTTCGACTCGCAGCTTATTAACTACGAAACCTTGACACCACAACCTCTTCTGAGAACTCTCAGGAGAACCTGACGTTTCTCTAGGTTGGTCAGGAAAGACTTCCTCTAGTCAGAACCCACAAGAAACCTTCCTTACTACGATTTCGACTTTGAGGTTATGAAACCGGTGGAGTCCACTTCTCAACTGAGTAACCTTTTCTGGGACTACGACCCTCCCTAACCCCCGTCCTCCTCTTCCCCCGGTATCTCCTACTCTACCAACCTACCACAGTGGCTGAACTGCCTGTACTCAAACTCACTTGAGGCCCTCAACTACTACCTGTCCCTCCGGACCGCACGACATTAAATACCCCAACGTTTCTCAACCTGTGCTGACTCGCTGACTTCACTTGACTTGACTTTACTTTGCACCCTTCCCCAACCCTCATTCTTCGACGAACGAGAAACGAAGAAAATAGGGGTCTCAGTCCCGACTTTACGTCTGTATCACGACCACTCGGTTAAAGCGGCACAAATTAACGTCGGTACTTTAATTTTCTGCGAGTAAGGAGCCTTCCTTTCAATACTGGTTGGATCTATCGTATAAGTTTTCGTCTCTGTAATGAAACGGCTGATTCCAGGCAGATTAGTTCCGATACCAAAAAGGACACCCGTACATACCTACTCTCTCAACCTGACACTTCTTTCGACTCGTGGCTTCTTAACTACCAAAACTTGACACCACAACCTCTTCTGAGAACTCTCAAGGAACCTGACGTTCCTCTAGGTTGGTCAGGTAAGACTTCTAGTCGGGACCCTAAAGAAACCTTCCTTACTACGATTTCGACTTTGAGATCATGAAACCGGTGGAGTACACTTCTTAACTGAGTAACCTTTTCTGAGACTACGACCCTCCCTAACCCCCGTCCTCCTCTTCCCCTGCTAGCTTCAACTCTACCGACCTACCGTAGTGACTGAGTTACCTGCGCTCAGACTCACTTGAGGCCCTCAACCAATACCTGTCCCTCCGGACCGCACGACGCTAAGTACCCCAGCGTTTCTCAGCCTGTGCTGACTCGTTGACTTGACTTGATCCTCCTATCGTAGGACACCCTACGACTTCGTTGTTCCTTCTTCCTTAGACCAGAAACCAACTTCATGACGAGAAGTAGGACAAGTTTCACGGTCTACAGAACGACGAGTGTGGGAGACGTGACAAACGACTTGGGTCCCACCCGTTCCACGCTCGACCCTCCTACTTTCTTCTACGCTCTTGGCGTCCCTGACGTTTCCACAAATAAGAGAAAACCGACCGTGCCGTCGACATCGTCGTCTGTATTGTATTGTGTCGGTGAGAGGACCGACTGTGTTGTCGGTATTGTGTCATAAGAGAGGACCGACTACGTCGTCGGGACCTTCATAAGTGTAATATAAGAGAGGCGAACACCGACTGGATTGCCTGTGTCGGTACTGCGTCGTCATTAAGGACGGTGACATAACCACCTCGAATATATAGACGCGTCGTGTTCCGTCAGCACACGTCCCGATGTTTACTAGAGTGGACAATGTATCGTTAATAAATGTTTTGAACCCCGCTCTCTCGGACTTGTGCGGTAGAACCGATTAAAGGGGTGACAACTAGTACACCAGTCTTGTCGACTGACAGGATTTACGGAAATTACTGAGGAGAAAGCACTTTCTGTTTATTTAAAGACAGATGAAACTCGGTGACTCGAAAGCCTACAGGATAAAGGACTGTTCATCTGCCACTTCCACTTTCACTTTCGCCTTCAACGAGGTAGCACAGGCCGAGAAACGCTGGGGTACCTGCCATTTCAGGCATCTTAAGAGGTCCGGTCTTATGACCTCACCCATCAGAAAGGGAAGAGGTTCCCTAGAAGGGTTGGGTCCCTAGCTTGGGTCCAGAGGGAGTAACGTGCGTCTAAGAAAGGGTGGACTCGGTGTTCCCTTCGGGCTCGTGTCCCATCCCTGAGGGGTCTAGAGTCACCAATAATCACAAAAGAGACAACGACAGGGTCCAGAGGTCTCTTTGCCAAAGACCAGAAGACGGACGAACAAATGAACTTGAAGATAGTACGTTCTACTTTTCCAATGACGAAGATATAAGAGAAACTTAAGACAAAAGAGGGAGGTGGAGGACCAGATAAAGATAGTGTAACGAAAACGTGATAGTTGAGACTCTCTTGAAAGTCAGAAAGGACTCTATCAACGAGGGAAAGAATCTTACGTCTCCTAAACGTAAAGAAATTGTCGTAAAAGGGAAGGTGATACTAATAAAGTAGAAACATAAAGTGAGTCTCCAAACGAGTCTCACCACGACTTATTAGTTTAACACTCATTTTCACATATGTCAATACACTTTACAATTAAACCACGGTTTCAAATCAAGCCAGATTCTCTTCAGTCAATGTTTCGAAGACGACGATTTATAAAAGACTGGTGTCCTTTTACTTAATGTTGTTTCACTTAATAAAGATAAAATCTAAATTATTGGAACCCCTCTTCATTTAACCATTTAGTATCCAAGACAATTCTTTTTAAAATCGATTTCCCTCTGATATAACTAACATGACGGTAAAACATAAATACCCTTGGTTTTTTTCCCGTACGATAAAAGATTTTGAGTAGACTTAAGTCCTTAATAAGAAGGATCAAGAAAGTGGTTAAAATCCGTTTATTATGTGAAAGACCATACTATTACTCAGATCGACGTATAAATTTTTAAACTACTCAGGAGGAAGGAAACAAGTTTCATATAACTTTATCAGATGTACTCAAATACATGAAATTTTAAAAATAAAGACTTTTATAAACAAAAAGAATTTTGGTAATCTACAGTAGATCGAGTGGACTGTCCTCGAACCCATAATATTCAAAATTTAATATAGGTAAAAATTACACATGGTTTTACATGTACATAGGTAGACCCAAACTAGACCTTTCTTTCTTTACTGTGTCACTAAATTTACCCCTTTCAAATTATATTCCTTACCACTTTAAAACTATGTTCTCTTTGAAATCCGAAATTCTTTTGAGATATACAAAGTGATCCCGTCGTCCTTCCATGAGTTCGTCCTGTTTGAAGTTTCCCCCAGGAAAAGACTACAAACCCAAATCTAGAACAACCTTTTCCGTATTAACATTGGATAATCTACGGTCTCTTCAAGTCATTCAACGGACTTGGCCTCGACCAGATGTCTTTGGTCGGGAACCCGCACGTCCGTCTCATTGACTCGACGTCGACCACTGACGAACACCCGGACGTCGACCGGACCCCGTGATCTTGTAAGAAACACACACGTCACCGACGGGCACCATCGGTCCTCGTATCCACACGTCTCACTGTCCCTTGGGTGAACGGTCGGATGTTCTGTCTCTACCCACATCCGTGTACCGTTGACCGTCGGTCCACACGTCTGTACGTCTGTCACGACCATACCGTCTTCCCGACCGTATCGTAGGGACAGTCCTCTTGGATATCCTTCAACCACCGGTCCGGTCAAGTGCCGACGTTTTAATGGTACTTTAAGACGTAAGACCCGTTCCTGACCCCGACTGACGACGATCTATTGGAGTGTGAGTGTTACGATTGGATGACACTTCGTCGTCCTTTGTCGTCCTCTATGGAAGAAGGATGTTACAAGGGAATCGTGGGAGACGACTCTTTCGAATCGTAGTACAAGTGACGTTTCCCCTTTACAAGTAATAGTGTCAACAGACATTAACCTCGGTTTCCCGTTATATCACTATTCCCCGTCTCTTAACTATGGAATTTCAACGATTTTGTCTTTACACTTCAGTTCTGTGAGGTACTAACGAAGTCTTAATTTAGATATTTCTTCCTTTACGACCTTCTCTTCGTCTTTTAAGTAATTTGAATCCAAATAAATGAAATTAAAAACCGACGTGGTGTACCGTACACCCTAACATCAAGGGGTTGGTCCCTGACTTGGGTACGGGGGTCGTCACCTTCACTCCGCAGACTTGGCGACCTGACGGTCCCTTCAGGGTTTTCAATCTAAGTATTAGATTTGTAAGGTAGTTCCTTTTTTACTCTTTACCAATATATAAAGGACAACCAACTATTTTGATTTGTATAAAGACTGTCTCCCGGTATAAACGAGAATGATTTTGTCCATTATAATTTATCTTTTAATACTAACTAGAGTCCAATGAAATATTCTTTACTTATTATAGTACCTGTTGTGGTAGTGGTTGACGTTTCGAGATGAAAGTTATCGGTTTCCATATCGGAAAATATTCTTGACTCAACTAACTAGATAATTTCGTATTCAACTCTAACTACGTAAACTTTCCTCCATTCGAGGTAGTGAAGTACCTTTTATCTACCCCTTTGTCACCTTTGTCACAGTCTGAAATAAAAAAACCCGAAGTTTTAGTGACGTCTACCACTGACGTCGGTACTTTAATTTTCTGCGAATGAGGAACCTTCTTTTCAATACTGGTTGGATCTATCGGATAAGTTTTCGTCTCTGTAATGAAACGGTTGATTCCAGGCAGATCAGTTCCAATACCAAAAAGGACACCAGTACATACCTACACTCTCAACCTGACACTTCTTCCGACTCGTCGTTTCTTAACTACGAAACCTTGACACCACAACCTCTTCTGAGAACTCTCAGGGAACCTGACGTTCCTCTAGGTTGTTCAGGTAAGACTTCCTCTAGTCGGGACCCTAAAGAAACCTTCCTTACTACGATTTCGACTTTGAGGTCAGGAAACCGGTGGAGTATGCTTCTCAACTCAGTAACCTTTTCTGAGACTACGACCCTCCCTAACCCCCGTCCTCCTCTTCCCCGGCTGGCTCCTACTCTACCGACCTACCGTAGTTCCTGAGCTACCTGTACTCAGATTCACTTGAGACCCTCTACCACTACTGTCCCTCCGGACCACACGACGCTAAGTACCCCAACGTTTCTCATCCTGTACTGACTCGCTAACTTGACTTCGATGACTATAAGTCTATTTATCGATGATTTCGAGATAAAACTTTGTTTCTATCTGGTACCTTATGTATCTCTTTACTTATTTATCGTAGAGGCAATCTAAACACCAAGAGGTTAAACAACGTATACTCTTAGTGATCCCGGTAAAGTCCTTATAAAATCTAGGAGCTTCGGAATGGTTCACATAAAGAAATCCGCTGTCTCGGACTCTTAGACCTAAAAATTGGTGGTATTCCGTAAAACCCCCTTGATGGAGTGGATTTAAACGTTAGAGAGGAACTCCCGTAGACTATTAATAAGTGTTCAACTATGTCACAAAGTTTCCGAGTGGAGGGAACTGGAACTAGAAGGTAGAAAACGCACGGACCCCCTAGACGACATTGAAGACTACGGTGACGCAGGGTCCAGTCGAACAGGGAGGTGGGTTAGGACCGGGGCAGTACGGAAATTCCGTAACAAGGACTTTCCTGAGGACTTACTGGGTAGACGCACGTCGGAGGTGGAAACTTAGATAAAGAGTCCTTTACCTTACATACTTGATAAGTAGTCAATTGGGTTGGATACTTTATAGAGGAAAAAACTAAATGAACAAGTAACAGGTGTAAAAATGTACGATCAAGATAAAAACCTTACTAAACATTTTTTCAGAAAAGAGAAATATCGTAACAGAATTAAACAATATATACAAAATTAATAAAATAATAGAAAAGATGACAAATTCCACATTCACCACATTTTTAATATGAACTCAATTCGTAAAAGGGGAAACAAAAGTGGAAACTATAACACAAATTTTGAAATATGGGGGTTTTATACACCAAGATGTACCTGTAACTCTTACGAGAGGTTTCTGTTTTTTAGGTATCTGTTTTCTTTTTTTGTTGTTTAAGTACCTATTTTTGTTAGAAGTTCCTAACGGACGTTAATCTAGGTATTCTTCTCCTGTACAGTCTTTTCATTTATCACCTGTTTTACTGTTTCCCTGTCTCACTCTTAGTCTTCCTTGTCTGACCCCTAAGATTGGCAATGAAGACTTCAAAACGATATTTCTTGTTTTATAATTTATAGAGTAGTCGTTTACGTATTTACGGAAGTGTAATTTTAATGTTTCGAGACTCTCCTAGACCGACGTCGTTCTCCCGTGTATATCAGTCTTGTGGAAACGGTACCCATTATAAACTCCTATGTCTACAAATTACTACTGTAAACATAGTGTGAAATTCCAGACTGTTAGCTACATGGATACACTACCAAAATTAGTTCAGGAGTGAAAACTTAGGTTTAGAAAGTTCTCACAAACCTTTGATTCTGTCATATCTACGAGGATGAGTCGTACACCCTCTGAGACCAAGTTATAGTATCATAAAGAATAGATAAGTCAAAGATAGGTGGAGACTTTGTATAGACGTTAAATGAAGTCTTTCCGAGGTTAAGACGGACGGTGTTGAAACAGAATGTACTAAAGCAGTACGGAGGTAGTAATAGGAAGAACTACACATCACCAGTGAAGGAAATACAATAAATATCAAACTACTTTATTCACACCTAGGAATTAATAATCGAACGTACGAGTCAGTGAACTCAGTACAGGCTGATAAACGTTGGGGTGTCTGACATCGGGTGGTCCAAGGAAACAGGTACCTTAAAAGGTCCGTTTTTAGGACCTCACACAACGGTAAAGGAAGAGGTCCCCTAGAACGGTTGGGTCCCAAGCTTAGAAGTAGAGAATGTAACCGTTCACCTGGAACTTGGTGACTCAGTGGGTCCTTCAGGTTAATGTTCGAACCCCAACTAAATAAAGAAAAATATTAACCCTAGTACATTATACATAATACCCGAAGGGTCCACCGAGTCACCATTTTCTTAGGTGGACGGTTACGTCCTCTGTGTTCTCTGTGTCCAACCTGAGAACCCAGTTCTTCCAGGGGATCTCTTTCCGTACCGTTGGGTGAGGTCATAAGAACGGACCTCTTTGTGTATCTGTCTCCTCGGACCTCCCGATGTCAGGTACCCCAGTGTTGTTCAGCCTGTTTTGACTTCGCTGAATCAACGACGACCACTCTACTCGAATTTCACCTAAAATAAATACGTAACAAATTTGAATTAATATCCTCGATCAAGAAGCAGATTGTGAGACTCAATCCTTATCGTCCAAAATTACGAAAGTAAAAAGTCGTTTATTTTAGGTCAGGGGTCCTGTCCTTCTATAGTATCTAGGTCGAAAGGATCGGAGATCAAGATGTAAAAGAAAGGGTCACTTGTGACAACAAAAAAACCAATCCAGTACCCTTAGTAGGAAGATTAATAGGGAGTACCCATTCCATTCGTTTCCCTTGTTACTTGATAATACTGTACAATAGTTAAACCTCTGAACAATTCCCCTTCCTCCTTTAATTCATAGGTGACGGTGAAAAGAGACGTCAATTAATAAACGTTCCTGTTAATTGCCAATGAAGAATAGATGTGGTTGGCGAGTAAAGATGGACTGGTCGGTCGGTGGTTAGTGTAACGACCTTGAGTCTCCTAAAAGTCGACTCGTGAACGAACTTTCCGTTCCTGCGACACTATTTAAGACAATATCTCTCCCGATTCTTATAGTCTAGTTTCCATTGAGTAAGACTCTCTCTCTTTAGTTTCGTTGTGACACCTCAGACAAAGAGCAAGTCTTTGGATGTCCATTCATTAAATGATTCGTGAGTCTAATGGAATTCCTTCTCTGGCTACAAAAACAGACTCCTCACTTCCGAAGTTTCCTATTCCGTCTCTCTTTATTAGTTCACAGACAAGTAGTCTTTAGAAAAGTCCTAAGGACACAAAACACCATCTTTCTTTTGCCAAACACCCTGAACTTTTTATAAATTTTTAAAAACTTCCGAACTAATAAACGAATATCTACCCCTCTTTTATTACGGATGGTTACTTTATTTAACCTTTCATTTAGTCCTCACATTCTACGATAAAAATGACTAAGATTTTATACACACAAACAACCAAAAGACGGATACAGAGTGCAGACCCTCTTCTTCGACCTTCATTGAGTTTAAACGACCTTTCTGTTCCCACCAGGTCACTCCTTCATCCCGTATCTTCCAGACCAAAAGTCTCGGATGTAAGTCGTTTACACAATCCAAAGAGAAACCTCTAAAGTAGGTGGACAGTGGTCAGAAACTTTCGTTTCTAAACACCTATTATTCACCTATGACCATTGGGAGATAAGTCAGAAAATTCGTACTTTAGTATCAGAAGGAGTGGAGAAAAGAGAGGGAGTGAAAGACATTAACCGTAACCAGAGAAGACGGAACTTTAAGAGAAGAGGGAACCAACTCGTACCGTATGAACGTAAAACCAACACTTAAGTAAGTAAAGTGGGTGAGGAAAGGAACCGACGTAGACAAGACTGAATTTGACCATCATTTTCCTCTCACTTTCATTTCATCGATCTTATTCGTCTTCGTAATTTTTTTTTGTTTTTTTGTTTTTTGGGGTTTTGAGTCTTACCTAGAGTCTGTTCGTCTTCTTGATTTTACCACTTTGTGAATCTTCACAAATTGTGAGAATAAGGATTTGTGTATCCTTATTTTAGAAGTGTAACTCAATCCGTTACCAAAGAAACTATGTATCAGTTGTTTTAATTTTTTATTTAATGTTTAAGTAGATTTAATTTTTGTGAACACGAAGTTTTCTATGATAGTTCTTATTTATCTTTAGGGTGTCCTACTGTTGATTGAACATAGACCTTATATATTTCTGGAGTATATTGAATCTTTGTTTTTCTGTTAATTGGGTTAGTCTTTACTCGTTTACTAAAAATTATCTCTAAAGAATATTTCTTCCATAGGTATATTATTATTCGTGTATTTTTATAAGTTGTAGTAATCTGTAATCTCTTTACATTTAGTTTGGGTGTTACTCCATGGTGAAGTATGTATGATTCCACCGATTTAATTTTTTCTGTTGGTTAACGTTCACAACTCCCTATTACGTCTTTTTGACTTCGGGAGCAAGAGACGACGACCCTTACATTTTACTACGTCAGTGAAACCTTTTAATAAACCGTCAAGTAGTCATATAATTTGGATCTCAGTGACATACTAGGTCGTTAAGATCAGGATCTTTTTTCCTTTATGTGGGTTCCTTTTTACTTTTGTTCACAGATACGCGTTTTTACATGTACTAACCAGTATCGTCTTAATAAGGATTATCGAGTTTTCACCTTTGTTGAGTTTACAGGTAATCGATTTCCTACCTATTTGTTCTCCACCTTATCAGTATCTCTTCTTATGATAAGTCAGTATTTTTCCTTACTTCATGATTTCAATACTATAGTTACTTGGGATTTTGTAATATGATTCACTTCCTTGGTCAGTCTTTTTGGGTGTATGATATACTAAGACAAATATACTTTTCAGACCTTATCTGTCTAGGTGTCTCTACCTTTCATTCAATCACCAACGGTCCCGGACCCTTCCTCTATCTGCACCCCTCACTGACGATTACCCATATCGTAAAGAAACCCTCACTATTTTTATAAGTTTTTAGTCTACCACCATTACCAATATGTTGAGAGACTTACATGATTGTTGGTGTCTAAAATACGAACTTCATCCACTTTAAACACCAAACACTTAATAAAGAGTCATTTCGAAAAATATTTTACTAATGTACACCCTACTTTCTCCCATCTTTTTCCAAAAATAAAATATTCTAAAAATAATTGTATGTACGAGGTATTTTTGGTCTCTATCGACCCGGGTCTCTAGACACTTACTAAGTGTCCACTACCAGTCTCAGTCCCTCGACTACTCAAGGAGGGTCCTTCTGTCAATTCCACTCCCTTCTTCGTCGGGTCGTATCTCGAAGTACCCACGGGGTACGAGACCCATACCCTGACCCAAAGAGATAATGGTGCTCGGTATCACTTCCGGTCTGGTTCCGAAGACCGACTTCAGGTCGCACGGAAGGAGACGTGGTCCCGACTCAATTTCTGAGGACCTTAACGTCGGTGACCAGCAACATTCAAATCTAGTAATAACACTACTACAAAACAGAAGATCCTCAAGTGGAAGATCGTTTCAGTGTGCGATTAAGGTCAAGACAAGGAAAGAAGGGATCCAAATTGTTGACGGTCGTGGTGCCGTCAAAGTCACTGATACGGTTCGGGAAATGTCTTTTATAAGAATAAATTAAAAGAGTTGTTAAAACTCTCTTAACACATCAAAAAATATCTCCTTTAAACTCGCATCTCTCGACTCATAGAACGGTACCCTTGTGTAAAGGGTACACCATCTTGGTCCTCATTTTGAGTGTACCGGACCCGGACTAAAGTCTCGAGTGCGTACCCATGACCGGTGTGTGACAGGAGGAGACATCTATTGTGAAACCGACACCGGATTTATCCACATCTATTTTCCTCACTTTAGTAAAGGGTAGTGAAAGGTAGACGGTAGTAACGGATTGAACCGACACTCGACGTCTCTTTCTTCTTTATAAAAAATAAGGAGAGAGAGTGAGAGAAAAATGACCAGAATACGGTAACGAAAGATAATTAACCAACTATTGTAACTGAGTCCAATTTCTACCCTTTCCCCTTGGAACCTTGGATGTTATTTTAATGGACCATCATAGAATAATTTTATTTCTCTATGACCAAGTTAGGTAACCAGTCCTTCTCGAGGACCTCTTCCTTTACCGACCCTTTAGGGTACACAGGTACCCCAGTGTTTTCTCAGTTTGTGTTGAATCACTGATTTGTTGTAGAAATTCTATTTATGTTAGACTGGTGTGTGTGTGTGTGTGTGTGTGTGTGTGTGTGTGTGTGCCTATCTTTACCTGTACTTCGTAAAAAGGAAAAAGGAGAAATTTCGTATAAAACAGTGACATATGAAAACTTTAATTTAAATCTTTTATAAACAAGTCGTGGAAAAGACACGTTCCGCCACTATTTACTCTCCCAAAAGTGGGAGAGTGAAGTTCCTCAAGTACCAATTCGACTTTCTGTCTGAAAACTGTAATCGACATTAGGTTCAGCGTTAATCTTAATACTCGTGATTTAACATTGACCTTATACCTTCGACTTTAAAGCCTATCTTGGTTACCAACTCTACACAGACCTTTTACTCACCCTAAATTACCTCCTTTCCCACTTTCTCGACTACTACATCTGTCGATTCTACACTTGATCATTCTGTCACCTTTTCACAAACTGTTAAAGTCTTATATAACTTCTTATGTTTATAAAAAGTTAACTTCTATCCGTACTCTTATATGAAAAATTATAGTAAAATTCTGACAGGTTACGTGACTAGTGTACCGTCTCGATAATAAATATTACTCACGTAAGTTACGTATGTAAAAAGAATATTTAAATCCATGTTTATACCTCAATAAATCTTCCGTAAAAGTGAAATTTCACAGTAATGTTTTTAAATTTCGGTAAATGAAAAAAACGGTTGTAAAATCATAAAATTCTAAAAATAAGGAAAGTAATTTACTGGTCAAATGATATCGATCGTTTAATGACCGAATGACTGTTTGATGTCAAAAAAGAAAAAGGAACCCTTCTAAAATTATGAAAACTTATGAAGACACTCGAACCTCAAACCAAAAGTAGTACATGTTTAACAGAACACTGTCGAGGGAGACGGAATCTCCTTCCGCCATTCCTCTGTCGGGTCTACCCCTGATCTGTTTCCGCCAGTCACCAGGGCGGAGAGGACCCCGACAGGGTCAAAATCATGACTTTCGGAGTGTAGGATCTTCTGGGGGAGTCAGAGTTCGTTTGTCTACCACTGGGACACGGCGTCTTCACCTCACTACACTTACGGAGTCTCTAAATCTAAAGATAAAGACGTACGAACATCTTGTCCGACTGAGTAAGGTATATATGAGTTGTAATGAACAATATCTGTTTAAACGATAACACAACTGACTTAAAAACCGTCTTAACTTCAGTACTTATCTCGTACACCTTACTCCGTCCTCCTAACCCACTTGTACGTCCTCTATTCAAACCTCCTCACCACACTAACGTTCTAAATCTTTCAATCACACTGAACTCAGAAGTGAGTTAGTTTCTCGATTCGACGACGATTTTATCTATCGATCACCTTTCAATGAGATAAAGTGGCCGCCGAGTTGGACCACGAGACACTGTTGGATCTACTTACCCTACCCCACAAGTTCTCCCACCCCCGTATACATATGAATACCGACTAAGTACAACAACATACCGTCTTTGGTTGTGTTGTAACATTTCGTTAATAGGAGGTTAATTTTTAAATTTTTTACTCGTTTCGCACACTTATCTATAAAGTGGTTCCTTCTCTATGTCTACCGGTTACTCGTGTGCTTTTCAACATGTCGTATTAAGTAGTGTCCCCCTGTGTTTAGTTTTGGTGTCACTCTAGGGTGACGTGTAGGCACTCCTACTGATGGTAGTCTATCTGGTTGTCACTGTCCAGAACCACTCCTACGTCTCTTTGACCTTAGGGAGTTCGACGACCACCCTTACATTGTACCATGTCGGTAGTACCTCTTGTGAACCCGTCAAGGGAAGTCGTCAGTTTGTTGAATGGTGCACTGAATCGGTAAGGCAAGGATCCGTAGGAGATCTTCTTGACGTTTGTGGAGAGGAGTGTTACTGAACGTGTGGTACGCGTGTCATCGAGACCGAAGTTGGGGTGTTTCTTTTTATGGGTTTACGGATAAATACGTACTTACCCATTCGTGTATGACTACGTCAACATCTCATAATAAGTCCTTATGTTTCCTTTGTGGTTATATCGTGCTTATGTGTGTTGTTATACCTATATAGAGTATTATTAAGATACTCTCACTCTTTGGTCTGTTTATTCTCATATGGACATACAAAAGACCAGTGTGTCGAAAGATCTTTTACGTTTGATAGGAAGTCACTGTCTGTCGTCCGGTCTCCAACGACCCCTTCCCACACCTCCCTTGACCTTCTCCGACCTCCCGACCTACTGCTCCCCTTCTGACACCAACTACTTCCACTTGACAGAAGTGACCTCGTCACCGAAGTGTCCACGGTGTTCCTAATTTGGTGGTCTAACGTGTAAGCTTGTATCCAAATAACGTATGTTTTATGTGGATTTGTTTTATAAGTTTCCTCCCTCCTTTAGTACATCGTCGTTAGAAAAGAAAATACCCAAGTCCTAGAGTACTGTAAAAAGAGGATCGTATAAAAACTTTCTGACCCGTTTCTAAAGAATACTTGTTGTAGAGTCTATCAAAGTAAAAAGTACACGTATATTAAGGTAAACCTTAAGCAAACTTTATGACACTCCATCTTTAGGTCGATAAAGGGGGTTAATCCAGTTGTGATAAGTAACATTTTTAAGTAGAAGGATGGGAATGAACTTTACGATGGAAATAGTGTATTGTTTGACACATATGTAAACCTTTTTTTCTCTCAATTCGACGACGCATGTTACACTCTCCATGGTATTCGAAGGGGGGGGGTCGTTCCTCGTGTCACTGTCGAAACCCTTTTTATCTTTTGACGAAACTGAATTCACCCGTAGACGACTGTTAATGATATTAATTCCCAATTACCATTATACTTTGGTAGAATTAGATACAGTCAAAAATCTCATTTTTCACTTTAAAACACAAAATGATTTTCAATTAAAATATATAGTCCGAAGGGTCCACTGAGTCACCATTTCTCACTATTTGTTCGTCCTCTACGTTCAAGTCAGGGACCCAACCCTGCTAGGAGATCTCTTCCTTTACCATTGGGTGAGGTCATAAGAACGGACCCTTTACGGTGACTGTCTCCTCGGACCGTCCGATGTCAGGCACTCTAACGTCTCAACCTGCACTGAATCACTAATTTGTTGTTGTTAAAATATATAGTGAAATCTAAATTTCAGATAAAGAATTCATTTGATTCCATACACTCCAAAATAGGGGGTTAATTCCCCATTTTTACCGGGTTATCCCGGTCGGTAATTTCTCCAGAGACTAATTACTTACTGGTCTTGGTTCTTTTTGTGGTCCTTACGGAGGGGGGAAAGGAGGAAGGAAGGAAAGAGGGGGAGAGAAGAGAAAGGGAGAGAGAAAGGAAAGAAGAACCACCGTTTTGACTACGAAACTTTTCAAACTTAACTGGGCTTCCTAATGACAAGAACAACTATCGACGGTATTCTTTGCATGTATCGATATCTATCTATATATTCAACCATTTATTATCTATCTAGTCATCCACATTGAGGAAAGGAGACAGAGTAGTAAAGAGTGAAAAGAAAGTAAACGAAGGTGAAGGGACTAAGGACACGGTAAAGGAACAAGTCTCGTAGAGGTAACCAAATAGACCGGTTGACGTTATTAAAAGAATTAGAGGGACAGAGGAGAGAGACGGGGAAAGTTAGATAGAACAAGTGTCGACAGTATCACTAGGGGTTTCGTGTCATTAGTGCAGTGAATTCTTTTAGTTACCGACAGGTAATGGATAGGTTTGAGGATTGGAACCGTGACTTTTGAGTTATTTAGGGTCGAGATTAGTCAGGAAAGAAAACAGAGATGGTGCGTAAGGAATGGACGGTTTTTTTACCTTCGTGATTAATTATAACGGGTCTTTATTAGAAATAGAATATATGGAGTGACAATACAAAAAGATATAGAAGTAAAAACTGTATTTTACAGAACGTAGATTACGAGGTTAAAGTATCGTCACAGACAGTGGAGTCTATGTCGGTACAGGTATTTCGGGTGAGGGTAAAGAAATGGACCTTAATCGATAGGAGGACTCCTACGAGGACTTTGTCTATATACGATACAAAATAACGTTTATAAACACGAATTACAAAATAGAAGACGTGAGTTAACATTAGAGGAACTTCCCTACCAAGGGTACTCTAAAAAACATCGGGAAATGTTCCTCTTTAAGTTATTGATAAATAATTCTACTCAAGAAGGTTGTCTCTCTATAACTCCTTTGTAGTCTAGTACGTAGGAGATTCTCAAGGTGTACCCCAGGAACTGTGTTTTTCCTTTTACCGTCGGTCCGGGAAGAGACCCGACACCTTTCAGAGACTAGGTCGAGACAATGTTTACTGGAACCAGCGACCAGACAACCGAAGACAAAAACCACTCATTACCCTTTTACTCCAGTCTAACAGTGGTATGTTGACTCAAGTAGTCGTGTAGGATAACATTCTCAACAGATTTTCTATGGGTAGGAATTGTAACACCTCACATAAACTGGTGAACTTTAAATCCCTTTAAATAATATTGGGTGACGGAAGGGGGTCGTAATTTCCAAATAATACCAGTGAAAATTATGAGGAAAAATCTCGAAAGAGAGGTCCCTGGAAAGTTTTCTAGATTGGTGTTTCGTTTAGTACTAAACCTTATTTGTGTATAATAGACGGTGGACTGGTACTTCTCAAAAGTAACGGACACACCAAGAAATCTTTCATCACTTAACCCACATTAATACGACCCCGAGGGTAGGGAAATAAATTAATAAAGTTCCCTCCATCTTAATTCCGAAATGAAAAATTCCTAAATTACTTAGAGATGGAACACTACGAAAAACTTTTTGTAAAATAAAAGTCTATGTATCAGATAAATTTTAGTACACATTTTATCGATCGACCACTCTTCAACGATGTATTGGGTCCCTCTGTTCGGACCGTAAGACACTACTGGACCTTCCCACCCTACCCCCCTTCCCTGTGTATATATTGATACCGACTAGCGTAACAACATACCGTCTTTGGTTGTGTTGTAGTACCTGTTAAAAGGAGGTTAATTTTTTGTTCAAATTTTTTCTTGATCATCTCCCTTTTTTTCTTTTTTTTTTGGGTGTTTTAGGGTTTCCAGGTTTTCCTGTATTCCTTTACAGAGGAGTAAAAACTGAGGACTCGGTTGATTAGAATATATAACGATAATAACGATTTTATACATAATAAAGAGTCCATTCTTCTATCCTAATGTACCGTTCCATATTTACGGTCACAAGACTTATACATCTAACCCCTTAGATTATCTTACTACTTTAAGTACAGACAAGTAGGTAAAAGACTGTTTAATAGTGTATATACCCTCTCCTTCCTACTTAAAAAGACGGAAAAAGGTAATAATAAAAGTAACAATAGTTTGTTGTTTGTACGTAATATCTAACAAAGGATACAAAAGTGACTTGTCGTCTCATCGTCCTCAGTACTATTTCTCCTCGTACTAGAGACGAGATTTTCAGGATAATGCTTACTAACTCCACGATACAGGATTAGATATTGAACTAAGAGGAACAGTAAAACCATAGGTCCTCTGACACCAGGAGGTGGATTAAATGTCAAACGAAGAGGTTTGTTCAACTTATTGTTTCTGAAATTTTGACCTTGATGTGACTTCATGTGGACGGAAGGACCAATATCGTCTTAGTCAAGTTCAAGTCAATGAACATTACTATCTCCGAGTACCCTGATAGTACAAAAAAACACGATCATCCATAGTTTCAAATAAAAAGAGTGGACTGGGGTACCTGACGTCTTGGGGTCCGAAGGGACAGGTAGTGGTCACGAGCCTCGAACGAGTTCGAGTACAGGTAGGTCAGCCACTACGGTAGGTTAGTAGATCAAGAGACAGTAGGGGAAGAGGAGGACGGAAGTTGGAAAGGGTCGTAGTCCAGAAAAGATCACTCAGTCAAGGAGGTTGTCCACCGGTTTCATAACCTAAAAGTCGCAATCATAGTCAGAAAGGCTACTTATAAGTCCTGACTAAAGGAAATCCTAACTGACCAACCTAGAGGAACGTCAGGTTCCCTGAGAGTTCTCAGAAGAGGTTGTGGTGTCAAGTTTTCGTAGTAAGAAACCGAGAGTCGAAAGAAATATCAGGTTCGACATATAGGTAACATGAAAACACAAATAAACCCCCCCTTCAAGAGAATCCTTGAATTATTTAAGAAATTAACTTTCTGATGAAACTACTTTCATCAGAAGTTTTAATTGTAGTGGAGATCATTAACTTCGGTCATAAACCTCGGTCAGTCAACCCTTATATGTGTCTATAAAACGATTCTCACTTTTATTTCTTAGAAAAGGGAAGAGAACAAAGGGACACTGGTTCCTGTCTATAAAAATCTTGCATGAAGTGTATTGAACAGGTAGGAAATAATAGTTTTACTAGATTGACTCCGTGGTTTATATTCGTATAAAAAAGAAGAAAAATTTTAAAAATTTTATAAGTTTTTTACCCTATTTATAAATGAAAATATTTATACTTCATATGACTTTATATTTCAAGTCATTCAGTCCCACTACATACCGTTTTGGGTGTTATAACATTTCATTAATCGGAGGTTAATTTTATTTATTTAAATATAATTTTTAATAATTTTTTCTTCAAAATTTTTTTAAAAGACACAAATACACCTTCATCGTCAATGTCGACTAGTTAGTCTGAAAAGGGGAGTTAATGACGGCAAGTCATTAACATTAGTCAGTAATTAAAGTAAAAGAAGGATCTCTTCGTTACGTCTTTGGATCCTCTGAATGGGTTACCCTTTCACCTTCAATTCTGTCTAAAAGAAAAACCAAGTTGACATCTTAAGTCGACGAGTCTCCCCATTCATATTCCATTAGGTCTTCGTTATGAAAAGGAACGATTAAAAAATATACATCTATTATGTAAGTGTATAAAGTTTTTATTTTACTATATTTTTCCATAGTAGGTCCTAAGAATGAAGGACAGGTAGAGTAAGGAGAGACGGGAGACTGTTCGTCACTGAAATCAAAGACTAAATAGAAGAATCAAAAATGCATACATTTATGTCTACTCATGAAATAGTGTGTCTTATGTCTACTGATGGGTACATCAAACTTGGAACGAAAATAAAACAAGTGAGTTGTTATAACGGTACCCAACTTGCAAACATAAGAAGGGTTTAAATATACAACTTGGGACTAAAAGTCACACTATCATAAACATCTATTCCGGAAACCTTCAATTAATTCAGTGTTCTCACCTCGGGTGTACTACCCTAATCCCGGTTATATTCTACTTTGTGTCTCGATCAAAGGAAAGACAGACAGACGTGGTACACTCCTGTGTCGTTCTACTGACGGTGAATGTTAGGTCCTCCTCCCAAGAACGACCTTGTACCAGTACGACCACAGGACTAGAGGTTGAAGGTCTTGACACTCTTTATTTAAAGACAACAAATTTGGTAATTAGATACCATAAGGTAATATCGTGGAACCTGATTCTATGTATACATGACCTCTAGAAACTATAAGTACACGACAAAGGAGTAAGACGCGGATATACAAATGTCGACATATCAAAAAGTCACCTACTTAGTATCGAATAGTATCAAATAAATTACCAAGAATAACTATCTTAAACACTCAAAGATAAGAACACAATAATGAATGTTACGGGACTACGTATTAAAAGACATGTACTATAAAACGTACGTACGCCAATACAGACATCCTTTTTAAGGGTCTTCATTCTAATGACCTAGTGTCTCTGTTATGAAATTTTATAACTATTTATAACGATTTAAAGAGAAGTGTCTGAAACATGTTAAAACATTACGTTTGTTTGTAGATAAAAGGGTGGTAGAGAAGTTAACTCCTAACGGGTAAATCTACTCTTTTATTTTGAAGGAACATCAAAAATTTTTGAATAATTAAACTCTACACATCCAACTATACGTCAGTATTCTTTGTCGTTTCTCTCTAAGATATATAATAACAAGGTCAAACAGGGTCACCATGACAGAAGGTACAGACATCATGTCATAGTGTTAGTTCTTTAACTGTGACTATATTAAGTAATCGTAATAAGTCTAAAGTAAAGAGAGAGAGAGACACACTCTGAAATAACGACTCTGGTATAAGGTACTATGCTTTAAACAAATCGGTGAGTGAACAACTTTTGTAAACGTATATCCAAAACACACACACATATACACTTGAATTCAGAAGCAAAAAACCCCCCTATCTATACATCCACCCAGTATATTATCAGTGTGTAAATTAAAAATTTCCTTTAACGGACAAAAGGTCTCTCCAGTTTGGTAAAATACAAGGGTAGTCGTTACAGTCTGATTGGGCATGGTAGGTGTAGTCGTAAACTACAACGGTTTATAAAATCGGTGAAACTATCTACACCACTATAGAGTGACACCAAAATTAAACACAAAGACAGTATCTGTAACTACGACTTGAAGAAAAATACACGAATAAACGGTAAACATAGAAGGAGGCACTAACAACAAGTCAGTAAGTCAACACAGACTGAGAAACGCTGGGGTACCTGACGTCGTGTGGTCCGAAGGGACAGGAAGTGGTAGACACCCTCAAACGAATTTGAATACAGGTAACTCAACCACTACGGTAGTTTGGTAGACTAAGAGACAACAGGGAAAGATAGAGACAAGTATAGAAAACGGGTAAAAGATTGACCTAATAAATCGAAAAATAGTAACTCAAGACTCTAAATTTTTTTTTATATATAAGACATATGATCAAGAAACAACCTATATACTAAACGATTACAAAAGGAGAACTTCTCTAGAGATCAGAAAGGGTAAGACAAGAAAAGGAGACAAAGAAACGTAACTAACGACTTCTTCCGAAAGAATAGAGAAGAACGATAAGAAACCTTGAGACGTAAGTCTACGAATATAGAAAGGAAAAGAGGAAACGAAAAACGGAGAGAAGACAAGTGTCGATAAACATTCCGGAGGGGTCTGTCGGTAAAACGAAAAAATGTAAAGAAAAGGCACGCCTACCAGAACTAGGGACAGAGGACATGTTACAGTGCTTGGTGTAAGGTATCAAGTAGTCCGTGAGATAGATAGTCTAGATCCGGGAATTTAGATAAAGAGTGAAGGTGACATATTAGTATTCCCTAAACTAAATCCGGTATGGATTTACCAGATCGCCAAAAGGGATGAAAGAAGTTCAATTCAGACTTAAACCGTTATTACTCAAGTACTAGACTCGGTGTCAGTCGAGGACCAGAACAAAAACAACTGACATATCTCGAAGAGGTAGAAACGAACGTATCTTATACTATTTAGACTAAAGTCACAACTGGTAGACCACTACAGGTACACATCTCAGAAGAGAACACAACAACCTTCTCCCACAAACGATACTGGTCACGTAAAAGAACCGTTTTGAGATAATCAGAAACGGGACGAAGTAAGGCGTAAGGTTCCGGTTTAAACGGACAATGAGGTCCACAAAGAGGTGAAGGATGAAAACGTAAGGTGAGGGGATATTACTTTTCCTGTAGAAGAAACCCACAATCAAGATTTTCCAGAACATCCAGAAGTATTTTGGCAAGTTGAAGTCAAAGAAGTCGTAATGAGTAACCCCGTATCTGAACCTATTGACACTATAACTTACCAAACGGAACCTCTACTTCTCTCTAGTAAGACAGCAAAAACTCTAACGTAGGTTCATGACGTAAAGCCTGAGAAAACGACTGGTACTACCGATGGGGTAAAGAAGACTCTCTAAGGACGGGCGTCATCATCTACATTACCAGTAGACTCAATTTAAGTGGGTAAGGTCAGGTAAAATCAAGCGACTAAGGATCTTACAGCTGCAAGTGGGAACGGTAGAGAACAAACTGGTGAAGGTTAAACGGAACTAAGTACCTGGACTGTAAGGTCCAAGGATACGTTATAATGAGAAATGTCACAGTCTAGAACGAAGATAGTGGTCAGTGTAGGTGTTGACCCATAACAAAAACGAAACCGAGGTAGGGAAGTAAGAAAGACCTCAATAAAGAGGTGACTAGAGGTCATCGTATAACCCGTGGATGACTGGACCCCTCGAGGAGAAAGTCATAGGATAGTAAAACGGAAAAGGATGACAAGTACCCCAAGAGCTCCGTTCTTATGACTTCACCGAACGGAAAGGGAAGAGGTCCCCTGGTGTACGACAGGCCAGAGAGGTGGTACTGGGCGGGACAGTAAGGAAGAAGTTCTTTTAATCTCTTTGGTTCCCTTGTAAAGTACGTTTCGACCCGAGCTATTTCCTGTCTTTACCAGACCTGGACTGTCTTTTTCTTCTATAATTCTTCTCCACCGTTCTTATGTACCTTCTTGAAATGTTTTTTCTAGAAGTACTGGGTCTATTAGTACTACTACACTAGTGATTAGATCTCGGTCTGTAGAACCTTACACTTCAGTTCACCCGGAATCTTTCGTAGTGATACTTGTTTCGATCACCTCCACTACCTTAAGGTCAACTCGACAAAGTTTGGGACTTTCTACTACGACACTTTCACGACGTGAGTTATACGGTCGTTCAAACCTTTTGAGTCGTCACCGGTGTCCTGACCTTTTCCAGTCAAAAGTAAGGTTAGGGTTTCTTTCCGTTACGTTTTATTACGAATTTGATGGTGTGTTAACGTGAGTAGAGTGTACGATCATTTCATTACGAGTTTTAAGAGGTTCGGTCTGGTCGTTATGCACTTGGCACTTGAGGGACTACAGGTTCGACCAAAATCTTTTCCGTCTCCTTGGTCTTTAGTTTAACGGTTGTAGGCGACCTAGTACCTTTTTCGTTCTCTCAAAGTCTTCTTGTAGATAAAGACGAAATAACTGATACGGTTTCGGAAACTGACACACCTAGTGTTATTTGACACCTTTTAAGACTTTCTCTACCCTTATGGTCTGGTGGACTGGACGGAGAACTCTTTAGACATACTTCCAGTCCTTCGTTGTCAATCTTGACCTGTACCTTGTTGTCTGACCAAGGTTTATCTTTTTACTCATGTAGTTCCGACATATAACAGTGGGACGAATAAATTGAAGATACGTCTCATGTAGTACGCTTTACGACCTGACCTTCTTTGTGTTTGACCTTAGTTCTAACGGCCCTCTTTATAGTTAGTGGAGTCTATACGTTTACTGTGTTGGGAATACCGTCTTTCACTTCTTCTCGATTTTTCGGAGAACTACTTTCACTTTCTCCTCTCACTTTTTCAACCGAATTTCGAGTTGTAAGTCTTTTGCTTCTAGTACCGTAGACCAGGGTAGTGAAGTACCCTTTAGCTACCCCTTTGTCACCTTTGTCACAGTCTGAAATAAAAAAACCCGAGGTTTTAGTGACGTCTACCACTGACGTCGGTACTTTAACTTTCTGCGAATGAGGAACCTTCTTTTCAATACTGGTTGGATCTATCGTATAAGTTTTCGTCTCTGTAATGAAACGGCTGATTCCAGGCAGATCAGTTCCGATACCAAAAAGGACACCAGTACACACCTACACTCTCAACCTGAACTTCTTCCGACTCGTGACTTCTTAACTACGCAAACTTGACATCACAACCTCTTCTGAGAACTCTCAGGGAACCTGACGTTCCTCTAGGTTGGTCAGGTAAGACTTCCTCTAGTCGGGACCCTAAAGAAACCTTCCTTACTACGATTTCGACTTTGAGGTCAGGAAACCGGTGGAGTACGTTTCTCAACTCAGTAACCTTTTCTGAGACTACGACCCTCCCTAACCCCCGTCCTCCTCTTCCCCTGCTGTCTCCTACTCTACCGACCTACCGTAGTGCCTGAGCTACCTGCACTCAGACTCACTTGAGGCCCTCTACCACTACCTGTCCCTCCGGACCGCACGACGTTAAGTACCCCAGTGTTGCTCAACCTGTACTGACTCGCTGACTTGACTTTGACTTAACTTGACTTACAAAAGGAGATCAAACATCGAACTAAAAAGTAGGAAAAGTGTCTAGAAAGTGTCTCAATTCCAAAAATTAAAACCACTCCGCGTAGAAAAGTTAAAAGAAAATCCGTAGTAAAATAACCACAATTCAGATTCTTAAATAGCGAATCAGAAACTATGACACACAAAGACACCCAGATAAAGACCCAAAAGTAAAGGAAGGTGACCCAGATAAAAAGACGGTTGTGGTGTGACAGAATTAATGATATCGATGTATCCTTCAGTCGAAAGCCATCTCTTTAGGAAAGTGGGGGAAATCCAAAAGGTTTTAACAAAATCCATAAGATCCAAGACACATAAAGGTGTATCGAAAATCTTATTTGACGAGATACATGTGTTGTTTGAAACGATCTTAAAACTTTTCTAAACGTAAGACATACCTTAAACTGTAGAAATTTTACAGATCAGAGGGTTAAGTACTTATGTTATGAGAAAAGGTAAATGAATTCAGAAAATTTTAAAAAAAGTTTTAAAACATTGAAAATCACGTACAAAATATAAGTGTAAAATAATATAGATATAAACATAGTAAAAGAAACCTCGTTACCATTTACCGTAACAAAGAATTTCAAACTAAAAGGGTAGAGACAAGAACCACATATCATTATACTAACTAGGACACACAACTAAAAACAGGACGACAGAATGACTTGGGTGATTTGATCAAGACTTTCTAAAAACAAAACAAAAATATCCAACGAACACTAAAAGATGAATTTGTAATTACAGTAGATGTTTATCTTTGTCAAAAAAAAAAGGACGTAAGCGTTACACATACAGAAAATAAAGAAAAAGAAAGGAATAACACGATCGATCTTGAAGATTAAGATACAACTCGTTGGTACCACTGACACCTGTGGGAACGGAATGAGGGTCAGAACCTCTTTTCGAAGGAAGAAGGTGGTAATTCATACAATCATGTCCGAAAAAAAAAAAAATATATCTACGAGAAATGACTCTTCACGCGGAGATAAGAATCAAATGACTCTCTAAAATAGTACTTTCCAATACCTAAAAATTTTTACAAAAAATAATTAGTGACACGTATGTTAGTGTATTAAAAAGAAAGAAGAAAAAAAAATCAGGACAACCATACTACCTGATGTGACTGATCAAAAGTTGAAAATTTTGACAAATGGAGTTTATTCAAAGTAAACCTGTACTACGTAGTAACAAAAATGTTTAAGAACCCAACTAAAAGATTATAAAACGACTCCTAAAAACACCTATGAAAATTCTCTTTATTTAACCAAATATAAAAAGAAAAAAAAAAACCATGATACAGACTTAAATTACATACTCATTACTATTCGTAATATTGAACTCGTTTCTTCACAAGGAAAGAGGAGTCAAAAGGTCTTCTCTAACACCTTTTATTAAAAAATTTTTATAGACTATCTTAAGAGGATATTTTGGTAGGCCCGGATCTGTAAAGAAAAAGACATGAGAATTAATACTTCAGTTAAAGAAATTATCAACATCCTAATGAGTTTAACAAATGAAACTGAAACAACGTAAAACATGAAAAGTTTCTTAATAAGAAAAAGAAAATTCTAGAACTTAAATACTCTTATTTTAACAAGTAAGGAAGTAAGAAGGAAGTCACCGACGTCCTAGACATCACTTTAAGAGACAAAGTAAAGTGATATAAGTACTATAACGACTGAAGACAGAAGATGGAAATAGTTAGAATATTCTCTAAATGGTTAAAATAGCAAAAAAAAAAAAAAAATCTCAGTCGAAAAACAAATTAATAAAAGAATAACAAAAGGACAAAATTTAAATGACTAAAGACGAAAACAAAGGAAAAAGGAGGAACGAAACCCAAATACCGAAGAAGAAAAAAGTACAAAGAACTTCATCCCTAAAGCTAAGGACTAAACTCTTGAAAAGATAAAAGGATACGTTCGTAAATAACGATACTTAAAGGTAAAGTCGTGACTAAATAGACACAAGATGTGTAAGAGAATACAGTATCAAAGTAAAAATAAGACACATAAATTAAAGGAAACTCTGAAGGGAAACTGGTACCTAATAAATCTTGACACGATAAATTAAAAGTTGACAAAACTCTAAAAAGAGAACAGAAAGACAATAAACAGAGATCAAATTAAAGTAATGTCAGTCTTTTATATGTAACGTACTAAATTTAAAGATATACAGACGACTCTAAATAAAGTACCAGGTCCTATAATAAAAAGGACCACTTAAAGAGACCCACGAACCCTTTTTACACATAAGACGACGACAACTTACCGAATGGACATCAGAATTACACGTAAAAAGATAAATGTTCACTACAACTCGTATAAAGTATATAGATTTTCTACAAGTCGACTACGACTTCGACTTCGAGGTCATGAAATGGGTACACTACTCTTGTTTACTGTACAACCATTTCTGGGACTACGACCCTTTCTAACTCTCGTCTTCCTTTTCTCCCACTGTCGCTTACTCTACCAACCTACCGTAGTGGCTAAGTTACCTATACTTGAACCCGTTTGAGACCCTCTACCCCTCCCTGTCCCTTTGGACCACATGATGTCAGGTACCTCAACACTTCTCAATCTGTGTTGAACCGATGACTTGTTGTTGTTTTTCTATATATATATATACACAAAAGAAAAATTTGCAGTTACTTAATGTCATAAAAAAGAGTGACACAGTAGAAAGGAAACTGAACCGAATATCATAAAGAAAGAACGGTTCGCTTTACATACACGGTATATACAACTTGAATAGTTAGAAAGAAAAAAATTTTCCGAAAACCTAAACTCAATATCGAGTTTTCCGGAAGGAACGAACTTCCAACATTAATGGGTATTAATAAGTTGATGCAAATACCAAATTACAATAAATTAAGTCTCTCAAGTCTCCGTGATCGGTTAAAATAGAAAGGGATCTACCTAAAATATAACAAAACGGTGGTAAATAATTTCAGGTACTAATTAAGTCATTAAACACTATTGTGAAAATTTTTGATATAAATTAAAGGTATACTTATATCAGATAAAAACCTGAATTTAACTTACGAAAATCAAATAGATATATAAGTATGTTGGTCAAGGAGACACAAAATTAATGACTCAAAAGTATAACACATTGTAACGAAACTTCATAGAGGGAATGAGGATACGAAAAGGTCCCAAAAAGACTGATACAAACAAATAAACATAAAGACATACTTGAAATTTTAATCAACTAAAACTTAAAGATTATTTAATGTAACTAAAAAATTTGATTGAAATCCACGTGTCTGTAATATACTACAACTCGGAAGGATCGGGTCTTAAGCAACACAGAAAGGTAAACAGGATCAGAAAACAAACACACACACACACACACATACACACAAAGTCCTAACAAAATTTCTAAAGGAGATAAATCTAAAATAATACAAATAAGAAACTAAAGTACAAAATAAAAACTGTAAACCTTACCAAACAAAATAAGGTAATATAGAAGTTTCTAGAAAATAGAGATATATACCTTTGATACCTAAAGATATATAATTAAAACACAGAGTAGACTATATGACTTAAGTGAGGAATGAAAATTATCGTAAAGTTAACATAAGAGAACCTTAAAGGACCGTTCTTTAATACAGTAGACTTTTATTACTATCATAATAAAAAGGAAAGATTAAAAAAAGTGGTAAAAATTTCGTATAAAAAAAACTCGACAAAATCTGAATGTCTTTTTAATACTCCTATCACGTCGATGGAGGGTATACGGAATATGTTTCAAAGGAGATCACAATTGTAAATTGTACTCACACTGTGGGAACAATATTGAGAACTTCGTCATAACTCTGTATAAGTAATCGACTTCAGACCGGAAATAAGTCTAAAGTAGGCAAAAATGGATAATCATGGGGAAAAGTCAAAGTCCTAAGATAGGTCCTTTTGTACAATGAAAATCAACAGTGTAAGGGAATCTGAGAACCGACACTGTTCAAGGCTCACAAAGCAACAAAACCCACTGGAACAGTCAAAAGTCCTGATGACCATGAAACTCCTACGGAGAGACAACCTTAATCAGAATACAAAAAGAATACCAATCTGACCTCGACTTGTGTCTTCAACCGTCAGTAAACTAGTCCCAATCGATGATGTCAAACGAGAATCTGAGTCGTTGGAAAAAGAGTATTAATACGATCGTTAAAATAGAGTTTATTTTATGATTATGACCGGAAACTAAAGAAGAAGAACTGAAATCGTCTTTGTTGAGATCATAAAGGGGGGATTCAAACCATCCCGAGACAGAGGTGACAAAGGGTAATATAACCTGTGAAAACGATTCTTACAAACTAAAAAAAGTTTACAGTAAAAGAAGAATCTAAATAATGTAGTATATATATAATTAGACTAGTCCGACAGTGTCGTTGTATTTAAATAAAATTGTCAAGACTGCGGACCTTCGGGATCTAAATCCAGACTGTCGTAAGTCAGTGTACCGGAAGGGAGACGTGTACGTGCACCTTTCTCTTTCTCCAACTCTCTCTCTCCAACTTTTTCTCTCTCGAGACACTCGAGACACTACGGAGAAGAATATTCTTGAGATTAGGATCACTTAGTCCAGGGGTGGGAATAGTGAATTAAATCGGAATTAATGAAGGAATGAGGTCTATGTCGGTATGACCCCTATTCTCACAGTATACTTAAAACCCTCCTGTGTATATAAGTCAAGTATTGTTATATAACATATAACTATACAAAGGATTAAAACTTCTAAGGAAAGTAAAAAACATATTTGGATTAACTAATACCATACAAAGAGAAAACTTCACAAAAATTTAAAACAAATAAAATAAGTCCTTGAAAAATAACTATAAGTCCTATATAACTATATATTAAAAAAAAAAATTCATTGTTCAAGATCTTCTTAATGACTCTGAACAAAATTCCCGTTCTTATTGTTCTACTATTAGTCCTTCAATCACCAAATACTTTCATTCGGTTTGAGATCACGGTCTTCTTACTAAGTTTAATCTCCAGTTTTAATAAAACAATTAGTCGTTAAATAGACCTAGAAGGTAAGTTTACTTTGATATATCCTTTGTTCATATAAAAATAAGAAAACATGACGAAATAAACATCGAACAATCTATTTCTCAAATTCACCTCAATATTCTAAGACTTACGTTTTGAACTGTAAGTAAAAAAAATAATCGCTACTTATATACGGGACATCTTTTTATTTTTATTATACCAAATTTTTTACTCATTTATTTTCTTTTTACCTTTTTATTCCGAAAGAGGAACTATACTACTTTATATTGAGTTGTAACCAGATTTACCATTAATCATTAGTTCTTTAGTAATAAAAAAGTAAAAATTTACAACTTATCTTAAAGAAAAGTAGGTCTAGAATAATTGACCGTTAAATGTAAATCTTATTCTGTTTAAGGTGATTTTAGAGACCGGACAGAATTAGTCCATATAGAATCAACCGAGTCGATGATCAGTAACACTCTAGGTTCTATTTCCTCAACTGACCTCACTAGGAGAGGGAGTCACATATTCATTCATTTCTGAAGAATACTGAACTGATATTTGGATTTGGTACAATCCATTATTTTGTGGACACGGAGAAACAACGAATAACATGTGAGGTAATCTTAAACGTAGTATTCACAATCTAAACATTCATACGAAAGGGAGTAATAAAGAAGGAGAAGTAAGTAGAGTCAACAGTTCACGTTCGGAGGAGGCTGGTAGTCGTTACCCTCCGTATTACCACCTCTACTTCTAAAGATGTGTATACTGAGAAGACAGTGTATGTCGACACTGGGACTGAAGAGTTACAATCCGTTTCGGAGGTAAAGAACGTGTCACCTTTTATTTTGCTATCCACAGACCATAGGTTCGGGAGGATGAACATTTTCATTCACTGTTACGACTTACATAATTCTCTTTACCTTACTAAGTTTCTGTTTGATTAGTTCCGTTTCAACTTAAGTAAGTGAACAAGTCGACGACGACGACGGTTTAGTGAAGTCAGCACAGGCTGAGACACGCTGGGGTATCTGTCGTCGGGTGGTCCGAGGGGGTAGGGACCCTAAGAGGTCCGTTCTTGTGACCTCACCCAACGGCAAAGGAAGAGGTTAAGTACTTTCTCTTTTCACTTTCACTTCAGCGAGTCAGTATAGACTGAGAATCGCTTGGGTACCTGACGTCGGATGGTCCGAGGTGAACAAGTCGATGAGTATACGATAATAATCTTTCGTATCCGATATTTTAGGGGTCTAAAAAATTGTCATTTTTGAAACAAGAAACAAACTAAAAACAAACACACACACAGATATATATATGTATGTATATAGTCAGTCAGTCAAGTTAGTGAGTCAGCACAGACTGAGAAACGTTAGGGTACCTGACGTCGTGCGGTCCGGGGGGACAGGTAGTGGTTGTGCATTTACATACTTTCACTTTCACTTCAGTGAGTCAGCACAGGCTGAGAAACACCGGGGTACCTGACATCGGATGATCCGAGGCGGTAGGTACCCTAAAAGGTCCGTTCTCATGACCTCACCCAACGATAAAGGAAGAGGTTGCATTTACGTATGTATATATATGTAAAAATAAAAAAAATCCGAGGGACAATCACGTGTCGAGTGGACCCTTTAGGAGATCCCCCGTCAGTAAATGTACCATTAGGTCTAACAAATATAGAAGACTGTTGAGGGAGTGTTTTGTAGGTTTTAGTGCAGACAAGACATGTAGACGTAGAGATAAGGACAAGACGTTTGTCCGAGTGGACATGGTAGAAAGAACTAAAATATGTATACGTAATTACATGCTATAAACAAAAAGAGAAAGATTGAAAAAGTGAGACATACTGTCTGAAATCAAAGTAGGTGTCGTGATGTTTACTGGGTTAAAAGAAGGAGAAAAAAAAAAAAAAAAACCGACGTCTTTTATCGTGTTGTAACATTTCGTTAATATGTGGTTGTTTATTCCATTCTTTTTGGTGTTTTGAAGGTGTTAGTCAAATAGCCCCTGCACTTGTTCATCTGTCAGGACCCGAGTATACAAGAAACTGAACCTTCACTATATAGAACGAAAAGTAATTTTTAAAACCGGTTTGATCAGGGAACAAAGACGGATCATATTAACTTTATCCTTTACATCAGAAGACAAAGGGACCTTGTTGATCTTTATACCCACCTGTGGTGTGAACATTACAATTGGTGTATACATATGTCCCGTGTGTTTCAGTATGGTTACAATCGTCTAGTTTTCATTTTCTATTCGTATCTTCTATAAAATGGAAAGTAAAGATTTTCGGTACGGTCCTAGTCCTTACTGAATAGAATGACCATATTTTGTGGAGATTAACACCGTTAATTGCCTGAAATTGTTGTGTCACAGTAAATGACAAAACTAAATCATGTTGTGACCCCGATCTCTCTATTAACACTTCTCAAGTTTTATGGATCTCAGAGCGACGTTCTCGACCTTGACCGTCCTGGACTCCGACCTTTCCAACGTCCCGATCCAATACTTCCTGCAAAACACAGAAGTCCTCAAGTCTTGTTTACACTTCCCGTCTGTGACTTTCCGAAATTGGTCCCTTCATTTACACGACGTAAAATCTTTCTCTTCAGACCGACACCTCACTCGTTGTCAAACTTCACCCTGTCTTGAATTGGGTATCTGTCGACGACGTCGATAGGTCGGTTCGTCACTCCGACCGAAGTCGACTCCGTTACCGTCACCGGACTTCTCTTCAACTCTTTAGGACTTCCTTAATTTTCACCGTCCTGACTGTCCTGAGCTACTGACTGCCGACATCTCACCGCTCCCTCCACCCCAAGCAAGACACGAACACTAGACCCTGCGGGACTGACGGAGATGCAGTGTTGGTAGTGTAGTCGTGATAACCGGTGACTTGCACTTTCACTTTCGATGAGTCAGCACAGACTGAGAAACGTCATTGACATATCGGGTACCCTAAGAGGTAGGTCTTATGACCTCGCCCATCGGAAAGGGTTAACCGGTGACTGGGTGGTGGTTTTAGTAGGTCCTCGGATTTGGCAATCTTCTCCTTCTAAAACCCCAGAAATCTTAAACCTGAAACCCAAAATCTATAACTAATCCCCAAAAACTCTATATTGACTGTCTATTATAATTAAAGTCTACATGTAGTATCACTATACTATAAACACATATATGTCACCTTAACTAGTATTATTCAGATCAAGTGTAGAACGTGGTATGTATCAATGTTTTATTAAAGAGAACACTACTATGACAATTCTGAGATGAGAGAACCGTTAAGAGTTTATATATAACGTCACAATAATTGATATCCGTGGTCCGACATGTAGTGTAAGGGTACTGAGTAAATATAGACCTTCAAAATTGGGTGTAGTGAGTAAAAAGGTTAACGTGTAAGAGTGGAGACCGTTGGTGGTTAGATAAGAAACATTACTACTTTACCCCAAAAGTTTATGAAAAAAGAAACTACTCTTTATAATCCTGGAATAGGTGTAACTGATTATACTGTCCTGGAGTAAAACGACTCTAAGGATCCTTAATTTTCGTGTATGTATTTTGAAACTTTATAAAAGAAACATACATGAACTACATCCGAACATAGTCCAGAGGGGCTCTGGGTATATAGTTATCATTAGTGTAGTAATAACGGTAAAGAGAAAATATTGAGCCTACAGGAAAATTACGAAGAAATCTATATCAGACAGTACCTGGTGCTCAAACTTCACCTTAGTAAGACAGACCTAAACCTGGGTAGATAGTGATGTTTATGAGATAAGACAAGTCGACGTTCTTTCCAATATAGGAGTTACCTTTGTTAAATTAGGCAACACTACGATTATTACTCACCGTAGGAAGAGGAGGGTGAACACTTGAGTCACTCATACGTGGTTTCCCTAAAAGTATTAACCGTAGATTTTAATACGTCCTTATACCCACATCGTACGAGTGTCCGTGTTCGGGTGAATTTAGGGTTCTCAGTAAAATGTAATTTAATCATGAAAAGAGATCAAAAGAGTACAGCCCTCCTTCAAAAAGAAATAAAAAAAAAAATTAATATATCTGTTCTAAATAAATATGGTATTTATAAAGTTGTTTAAGGAGAAAGATGCTACTCAAGTTAGAAGTGTTTTCATCCTACTTGTCGTGGACAAAGGTGATCCTAGGTATCGTAACGTGTTCCACTGTCACTCGCACTTTTAGAATTACTACTGGTGGTCTTTCTTCCAGTCGTGCCAACTATAGTGTCTAAAAAGTCACAAGGTTATGTTCAAGATGGGTTTAGGTATTTCTTTCTGTATGCGTATCCTTTGATGTTTAACTTTCGTTCAGATAACTCTATTTATAACCTGTAGTTAACATACTTAGAAATTCCGTATTGACGTCTGTAAGAAGTCTGTAAGAAGTTTAAGTATCTTACTGTTGTTTCATACCGATGCATGTTAGGTAAGCCAAAATATTTGGTGAGTACTCATTGGAGTGTTCGGTAACTTTTGGTCTACTGTGAAAGTTTATCGAAACTAGATGTTTGTTCCGACATTCTGTCTTTCAATTTTAGCTTTATGTACTTGATTTAGGAGTTATCTATACTTTTGTACGGTACCATCACTTCAGTTAAGTGTAATCAATAATCCCGAAAGTACGTGTCTGAGTAGAGGCTAGCTACACTAGAGTTAAGTATAAACCGTTTTTTATGCTTTCGACTAGAATTGTCAGTATAATCAAAAGAAACATGGGGATTTTTCTTGTTACTTGTACTTTTTGATTTAATTTGAACCTCTGAGTGTAAAGGGTTAGCCATATGTTTCGTTGTCGTACAGTTTGAAAGAGTAAGTGTATACGTAAAGTTACTTTAAGCTACTTTATGGGGATTTATTTGTGTATGACGATACGGGTTACAAAGTGCTCCGTCTTTTGTGAGTTACTTACTTTGCCTCTCCCATTGTCGGTCCTTCCGGTCCCCAGAGGTTTCCCTCCTTTACCCCACGTTCACAGTCTGTCAACAATAGACAGTGAAGACTCCGTCCTCCTTTGTTCGACAATAGAAAAAAGGGGAAGAACTATGTTTAAATTTTTCTCCAAAAGAGAATGTTAAGACACAAAGATATTACTGTGGACCAAGGCGGACTTGAAGTGAAAAGAGTATGAAACTCGACTGGTTCCGTAAAAAGAGTACCTTTCCAAACGGAATTCGATACACTTACATGATACATAAATGAGATCTGACATAGAAGTTCATCCAAGACGGATTTCCGAGTCTTGACTGAACTGTTTGGTTATACGAAATGAGTATGTACCAAGAGGACTAGATACACTTACTTCGATGGGTAGACGAGTATAGTTAGCAAAGTACCGGGTCCTACTGAGTGGACCACGGTGCCAGTAGAGGTATATAGAACACCCACTCCCCAGACGACGGTAAGGAAAGAGATTACTCATCTGACGATCATCGATCTATTGTAGGTCGGTTTCTACTCATCCCCAGTGAGAAAGACGGGGGAAGACTACAGATACAGTCTTCGAAAGAGAGAAAATATGAAATTATTTTGCAACCCTGTGTTTTCGAGACTGACTAGTTCGGAGTAGTGACCGGGGCCCAACTTAAGAAGGAGATTCCTCGGGTTCTTAAGTTCGTAGAAAGTACCAATCTGTTGTTGGAAAGGTTTGTTACCAGAAAAGTTTTTTTTTACTACTATTCACTACTCATACGTATACAGATGTTTACTTTACCCTGGGTATACAGTTTGGTGTATTTTTATATAGAAGGGAGTTGTATGTATATTGTGTTGGTCCAGAAGTATACGTAGCTAAGAGGTTGATAGTTCAGTATGTTTATACCTACATTTTATAGTGTTATGTAAGGTTTCAAATTTTCACTACCTATAACTGAAAGCGGGTGACCACGAAGAAAAATACAGTAGAGGTAATATAATCGATACTGTTACTTAGTACACGACACGCTTCAGTGAATGTAGTACAGGTTGAGAAACCCTAGTATACCTGATCCGGGGTGGTCCGAGGAGAGAGGTACTCTAAGAGATCCGTTCCTATGACCTCACCCAACGGTACGAGAGGGAGTCCTCTAGAAGGACGGGGTCCCTAGCTTAGGTATGGAGGGTACAGAGGACGTACCCATACAAGACGTACAAGAAATGGTGATCTTGGTGGACCCTTCGGGGTTCTGTGTACTTGTAGTCACCTAAACCCCTAGGTGCCCCGTATATGTCTTGGTAAGGAGGTCGTTTTGACTTCTTACTGAATTTTTAGAGTTTGTTTTGTACTCATATGTACAAGTGTTTGAAGTACCTCGTTCCCAAAGAAGCTAGACTTTTGACCGCAGCTACTTCCTGACACACTTCTTATGAAGTTTCAGATAAACCGTTTGTGTCGGATGCAACCGATATAAATCAGGAGTCTACTTACCTTACAGTACTCATGACCCGCAAAGTTTCTTCGTCGGACACTTCGACACCTGCGAATAACCCTACGCACCATATGGTGTAAGTGTGCAAAGTCATCGTAACCACGTTTTTGCTATGTGAAGAGTCCCCTTCGAAGATGTACCTGAGAACCCTAGTCTCGAGATTGAGTATGTGTGTATGAAAAGGAAACTTTTACTAGGACGTACTATTCGTTTGTTTTGTGACCTACTTGTGGATCTGCCACTCGAGACATGATTTACTAAAATTTCGGTCATCTACCTTACTCGACTACTCCTTCTGATGTTTGCTCAGTAGAAGAAGTTGAACCAGTTTGACGAGTATCAGTATGTTCACTTACTTTTCAACTAGGACAACAGTAAGTTAGGTCTGCTTCAAGTTCCCTTCGACGCTACGAGTGACGGGAACTTCCTCAGGTGCACCTTACTTCTTCATGACACCCTTCAGATAATCATTGGTGGTACAGAACCCAGGAGACCTACTGGATGTCTTAAGACCTCTCCAGTCCTCTACCCTCCGAGGTCAAGTCTCCAGGATGGTTGGAGGGTCCTAGGTGAAGCGACCTTAGGTAGAGCCGACTCACTACGCACACGGGGGTTCTTCCTAGGGTTAAGTCTTACGGCTACGTCCCTTGTGCCCAAGTTAAGGACACATCTTCTAAGGTGTGCGGGTCCCCGTTACTTCGGGAACTTGTTGAGAACTTCAAACGTACGAGGTCTCGGGTTCAAGACACCAGGTGTCGGGACGCGAGACGAGCGACCTACGGTTAGCTGTCCCTGGGTCCTCGGGTGCTTTGCTCGTAAGGGTCGACGTTACCGCTCGGGACTCTCGTGTTGACCCCTGGGGACCGGGGCTCCGCGGCGGTACAAGTAGGGCGGGGTGCCTTCAAAAAGAAATTAAAACAAAAAACAAAAAGGAAAAGGACGATCATTAGAGAAACACAATAGACTCCTAAAAGATATGTATATATATAGTATGTCAAAACTAGGGTCACTGTAGTGTCTGTATTGTCTAAATAAATAAGGAATGTTTTTATAAAGTCATCTGTGATCTGTAGGATTGTTTCATTTGTATAAGACTCTTAAAAAACTTTCTACCTCCATTTTAAGGAAGTTCTAGAAGGTAAAATTTTAAACGTGTCTCTACGAGATACCCGATTACAACCGGAACTATGGAACTTCAACATTTATGTATGTCTAGTCAGTATTCCAATTACTATGAATAACGATTCTTAATAATTCGTGAAATATAGTTCGTAACGAAATTCATGTACTGTTGTTAATTAAGGAAATCATAAATGGTACTAGGATTCACCACCTATAATGAAAAAATTTTTAGTGTAAAATTACTACTGTCTTGTCTTACTAATTCATTGATCGTGTCCGAATGTATCAATAAACCGTTACCTTCGGTGACGATGTAACACTATATAAGTAAAGGAAGACGGTAATCCTCTTTATCCACTACTAAATGTGTATATCACGGCTTTAAACTATTTATACACTAAACTGTCTAGACGTGGGGAAGAAGTTAGGTATATATGGAAACCGTAGCATGGGTAATCCCTCATTTTCGTCTTAGGTTATAATACACTTTGTTCCAAATTCGAGTTTATTCTTCAAGGACCACTGTCACAATATCATAGACCCCTTGTGTTGTTGAGAATAAGATTAAGGGAAATCGGTTCCTCTTAGTCCGCTTGTAAAGTATATAAATCGTCGTTTGCACACGACACATAGGAGTCACTAGAGACTACGAGGATACGACTTCACGAAACTGTACCTTCGTCTTGATTCGACGACCTTCAACTGGGTCATTAGATCTATAACGGGGAAAGACGTGGTACCACACAGTGGAGTTATTGTAGGAGACCCAACGACACACGAAACTCACGAACCGTTATCGGATACTCTACAACTACGACGGTTCAGAGAAGGACCTTAAGGGTAAATTGGAAACGGTAGAGAAAGAGGGAGTCAATTATACTCGATGGAAAAGACCCTTACCCCCGACCACACATGGTCCGAATAACCCAGTCAGACGGTTGGGGGGTTTGTCGAAAGAAAGTAGGAACGTGAAAAAAATACTAGTCTATCAACATAAGCCAATGGTCTGTAAGGAGTACGACAGACCCTATCTTCTCTGTTGTTCGATTCGTTAGCTCTTCATAAACTTCAACCCTGACTCAACTTTATAGTTACGTTCAAACCGATGTCTGGATAAGGTCTACTTGGAGACTGAAACTGAACAGTCCTTTTAAAGTGCGCCTGTCGTAGATTTCCCACACTTACATTCATTTGAAACAAAACACATGAGAATACACACACATAAGAAAAGGTAACTTCTACAACTCGTACACGAACCTAAAACATGAAATGACCAATGTTAACTAAAGAAGTTTACATACGAAACTTTATAAAGATCTCAATTAAATAACCTAGAAACGTTTAATCATCTCCTCGATAAAATTTCCAGTAGGACTTCTGACCCTCTCGACTTTTTAGTACAGGAAGTACGAGACAGGGAAGTTTAAGTCGTAGTTTACTTTTTAGTTGAACGTATAGTTTCTACCCATAGTCGAAATAGTAACCATTGGGAGATCCCGTCGACGGTAAATATACCATTAGGTCTAACAAATCTAGACATTGTTGAGGTATATTTTGGAGTCACCAGTCAAAACGTCCGTTTTACTTGTTCCTTAGATTTTAGAAACTTGACCTTTACTATATAGAATGAAAAGTAATTTCGGAAAACCGATCAGACCAGGGAACAATCCCGAAGGGTCTACCACGATCACCATTTCTTAGGTAGACGGTTACGTCCTCTATATTCACTACACCCAAGTTAGTGTCCCACCCCTTCTAGGGGACCTCCTCCCGTACTGTTGGGCGAAGTCACAAGAACAGACCTCTTAGGGTACCTGTCTCCTCGGACCACCTGAAGTACCCCACACAGGTATCCCAGTGTTTCCGTGTGTTGACTTTGGTGAGTCGTGCGTGTGTGTGTGTGTGTGTGTGTGTGTGTGTGTGTGTGTGTGTCTTATGGAACAACGACGGATCACTTTTTCTTTATTTTTTATATCATAAGACGAAGAAGGCTTCGTTGACTTTGATAGCCACCTGAGATGTGATCACTACAGTCGTCCGGATATCCTACTTTTATTTTAGTATGGTTGTAAACATCCAATTATCATTTTCCGTTCGTCTCTATAGTACAAGTGGAAGAGACCTTTTCGGTTTTCCCTACAATATAGTCATAGTCATTACTGAGCCGAAGGACCAGATTAAGTATAGAAAGTGTCGTCAATTTTTACGTCACAGTAAATGACAAAACTAAGTCATGTTACGGCTCCGTTTGTTCGTAAAAACAACAAGTCAGTGATTCAGTCCACACTGAGAAACCCTGGGGTGTCTCATATCGAACAACCCGAAGGGACAAGAAGTGATACAGGGACTCAGGTGAGTCTGAGTACAGGTAACTCAGTCACTACGGTGGGTTGGTAGAGTAGGAAACAGTAGGGGAAGAGAACTGGAGTCAGAAAGAGACGTGGTCTCAGAAAAGGTTACTCAACCGAAAAGGGTAGTCCACCGGTTTCATAACCTCGAAGTCGAAGTCGTAGTCAGGAAGGTTACTTATAAGTCCCAACTAAAGAAAGTCCTAACTTACCAAACTAGAGGAACGTCAGGTTCCCTGAGAGTACACAGAAGAAGATCGGACGTTTTCGACCTTAACTGACCTGGACTCCGACCTTTCAATCGTCCTGATCCAATACTTCCTGGAGCACACAGAAGTCCTCAATTCTTACATACACTTCCTGTCTGTAACTTTCCGAAATTGGTCTCCTCATTTACACGACGTAAAATCTTTCTCTTCAGACCGACACCTCACTCGTTGTCAAACTTCACCCTGTCTTGAATTGGGTATCTGTCGACGACGTCGATAGGTCGGTTCGTCACTCCGACCAAAGTCGACTCCGTTACCGTCAACCGGACTTCTCTTCAACTCTTTAGGACTTCCTTAATTTTCACCGTCCTGACTGTCCTGAGTTACTGACTGTCGACACCCCACTGCCCCCTCCCCCCGAGGAAGACACGAACACTAGACCTTACTGGACCGACGGAGATGTAGTGTTGGTAGTGTAGTCATGATAGCCGGTGACTGGGTGGTGGTGTTAGTAGGTCCTCGCATCCGGTAATCTTCTCCTTCTAAACCCCAGAAACCTTAAATCTAGAGTCCGAAATCTAAAACGATTCCCAAAAAAAAAAAAAAATTTCTATATTAACTGAATATTATGATTAAAGTCCACATGTGGTCACTAAACGATAAATACATTTATGTCACTTTAATAGTATTATTGAAATCACTTGGAGATAGTGGTATGTTTCAATGTTTTATTAAAAAGAATACTACTTTGTAAAATTCAAGTAAGAGATTTGTTGAAAGTTTGTATATAATGTCTCAATAATTGAAGTCCGTGGTACGACATGTGATGTAGAGGTACTAAATAAATATTGACCTTCAAACATGGAAAACTGGGTGAAGTAAGGAAAACAGGTGAGACGTAGGGGTGGAGACCGTTGGTGGTTAGATAATAGACCTTGATTCTTTAACAAAAAAGTTAAAAAAAAAAGGTGTAACTTATTGTACTACCCTGGAGTAAAGTGACTCCTTGATCCTTGATCTTTCTATAGTAGGTAAGAATCAACGATTCAACAAAGACTGGGAAACGTTGGGGAACCAGGTATCGGACGGTCTGAGGAGACAGGTACCCTAAAGGGTTTGTTCTTAGAACCGCACCCAACAATAAAGGAAGAGGTCCCCTAGAAGGTCTGGGACCCCAACTTAGGGACAGAGGAAGTAACCGTCCACCAAAGAAATGGTGACTCGGAGAACCCTTCGGGTGATTTTCCTATATGTATGCTGAAATTTTTAAAAAGAAACACACAAGAACTACATCCGAACATAGTCCAGAGGGACTCTGGGTATATAGTTATCATCAGTGTAGTAATAGTGGTAAAGAGAAAATATTGAGTCTACAAGAAAAATACGAAGAAATCTATAACAGACAGTAGGTGGAGTTCAAGGTTTACCTTTGTAAGAGAGACCTAAACCTGGGTACATATTAATGTTGCTGAGACAAGACAAGTCAACGTTCTTTCCGATATAGGAGTTACCGTCGTTAAATTAGGTAACACCACGACTACTGCTCACCGTAGGAAGAGGAGGGTGAACACTTGAGTCACTCATACGTGGTTTTCCTAAAAGTATTAACCGTAGATTTCAATAGGTCCTTATACCCACATTGTACGAGTGTCCGTGTTCGGGTGAAATTAGAGCTCAGTAAAATGTAATTTAATCATTAAAAAAGATTAAAAGAGTACAGTCCTCTTTCCAAATAATAAAAAAAGACGACCAATAAAGAAGTACAATAGACAGACTCCTAAAACACATGTATATTGTACTAAAACTGTTTACCGTAGTATCTATAACGTCAAAATAATTAAGGATTGTTTTTATAAAGTCATCTGTAATCACTCCACAGAGTAGGAGTACTTTATTTGTATAGGACTTTTCAAAAATTTCCTACTTCCATTTTAACGAAGTTCTAAAAAGAAAAATTTCAAACGTGTATCTACGAGATACCCGACTACAACCGGAACTATGGAACTTCGACATTTATGTATGTCTATCCAGTAGTATATATTACTATGAATAACAATTGTAAGTATTTTATGAAAGACATATAGTTCTTGACGAGATTTATATATTGAAAGTTAATTAAGTCAATGAATTATAAATGACGTATAAGTCAGAGTCCAATCCTTCTAGTAACCTCCTCCTTTACCGTTGACTGAAGTCATAAGAACGAACTTTTTAGGGTTCCTGTCCCTTCGGACGACCCATCTCAGGTTTCCTAACGTCTCAACCTGTGTTGACTAACTGATCTGTGTGTGTGTACTAGGATTCTCCATCAATGATGGAGAAAAATTTAAAAATTTTAAGGCAAAATTACTACCCTTTTCTTTACTCATTCATTGGTCGTATTCGACTCAATCAATCCCCACCTTCGGTGACGATGTAACACCAAATAAGTTAGGGAAGACGGTAGTGTCCCTTAATCCAATGTAAAATGTATACATCACTTTTTCAAACTATTCATACGTTTAACTGTCTGCACAACGACAAGGTAACGATTCAGTACAGGCTGAGAAACGTTGGGGTATCTGACGTCGTACGGTCCCAGAAGACAGGAGATGATAGAGACCCTTAAACGAGTTTAAGTCAGTCACTACGATAGATTGGTAGAGTAGGAGACGGTTGGTTAAGAGGAAAACGGAAGTTAGAAAGGGTCACAGTACCAGAAAAGATTACTTGGTCGAGAATTGTATCCACCGGTTTCATAACCTCGAAGTCGAAGTCGGTGTCGGGACGGTTACTTATAAGAGAGCTCAGAAGAGATCGTGGTGTTAAGCTTTCGTAGTTTAAAACTTATCTTCCTCGTTTGTCGGAAGAGATACCTGGTTGAGAGTGTAGGTATATACTGATGACCTTTTTGGTATCGAAACTGATACACCTGGAAACAACCGTTTCGTTACAGAGACCAAAAATTGTACGACAGATGCAAATACTATCGAAAAGAAGGTTCGTCGTCCGTAGAAAATTAAAGTACCGACGTCAGGGACTGGTGTCACTATAACCTCGGGTTCTTTTATTTCAGACAGTGGCAAAGGTAACAAAGAGGTACATAAACGGGTACTTCACTACCCTGGTCTACGACACTAGAATCAATAAACTTACAACTCAAATTTCAGTCGAAAAAGTCTGAGAAGAAAGTCGCAGTAGTTCTCCGAGAAATCAAGGAGAAGTGAAAACGGTAATCTCACCATAGTAGACGTATAGACTCCAACAAAACTAAGGTCGAACACTAAGTAAGTCGGACTGTAAAACATAATACATGAGACGTATATTCAATTTATTCGTCCCACTGTTATATGTCGGAACAGTAAGAGGAAAGGGTTAAAAATTGGTAAGGTAACAAGGAACAGAGCAACATTGACAACGTAGAACTGGGTGTATGTCCTAGGAGTCCTCTGTCCACTCCACCAAACTATAAGGGTAGAAAAATTCTCAAAAGGCGTCAAACAACACTGGGTGTGTGAGTTTCCGAAAGTGTATCTGATACTTCGTCTACAAAAAGACCTTGAGGGAACAAAAGAGACACTACATGACTTAAGACAGTTAAACTAGAGACCAAGGAGAACGGGAAAGTTTTGGGTCGGTCATTTAGACCTCCAAGAGTCAAATGTATGAAGACTTCGGATCGAACTTCCTAAAACTCGTATTGGAACGATCGTATACTTTACTCGTGTCAACAAACCATCAAACTTGTAAGAAACCGTGACGGGAAGAAACCCTAATCTTACTCTTGACTCGAAAAGGTCAGGATATCGGTGACGACTTCAAAAGTTTAAATAACCGTATAACTCACGTCGTGAAATTGTCGTAGTAGAAAATCCTACACTTTATCGAGTCAACCCTAAGGTAGTGTACGTGGACCGGAACAAGTATCATTACGAAGAATTCAGGATTCCGGGTGAACTGAAGTGTGAGGTCATATAGACTGAGATCTACTCACTGGTACGGTAGTACCAATAGTCCCAACAATTCTGGTAAAAGCATGTCAAGAAGACACATAAAAACGGTAGAGAAGAATTAGAGAAGACGAAAACAATCCAGGAATGGTAAGAACAGGAAATAATGTGGATAGGAACGTATATAAGGGAACCATAGAAGTTAAAAGAACTGTTCTAGAGAGTAGAAAGGGTAAGATAACGAAAGGAAGTAAAGAAACGTAAAAAGTAAAGTCTTCCGAAAGAATAGAGAGGAACGAGAAGAGACCTTGAGACGTAAGTCAACCCATACAGAAAGTGAAAGAGGAAACGCAAAATGAAATGAAGAAAGGTGTCGACAAACATTCTGGAGGAGTCTGTTGGTGAAACGAAAAAACGTAAATAAAAAGAAACCCTACCAAAACCAGTGACGGAGGACATGTTACAATACTTGAAGACACACATCAAGAAGTCCGTAAGAAAGATGGTCTCGATTGGGGAACCTAGATAAGTAGTGGAGATGACACATTAGTATTCCCCAAACTAAATCCAACATGGACTTACTGAATCACCAAAGAGGATGAAAGAAGTTAAATTCGGACTTAAAATGTTGTTCCTTAAGTACGAGACTTGGTGTCAGTCGAGGTCCAGAAAAAAAAAAAAAAAAAAAAAAAATGACAGACATATCTCTAAGAGGTAGAAACCGACGTTTCTTATATTAGTTGGACTAAAACCATAACTGGTAGTCCACTACAGGTACACGTCTCAGTAGAAAACCCAACAACCTTTTCGACAAACGATACTGGTCACACAAGAGAACTGTTTTGAACAATCGAAAAGGGGACGAAGTAAGACATGAGATTCCGGTTTGAGTGGACAATAAGGTCCATAGAGACCTGAGGGAGGAAAACGTAAGCTACTTCTTTTCTTGTAGTAAAAAACTACAATCAAGATCTTTCACAACATCCAGAAGTATCTTGGACAGTCGAAGTCGAAGAAGTCGTAATCATCAACCCCGTATCTAAACCTAATGACACTTTAACTTACCAAACGGAACCTTTGTTTGATTCTAGTAAGAAAACGAAAACTCTAACGTGGGTGCAGGACGTAAAGTATGAGAAAACAAACCGATACTCCCGATGAGGTAAAGAAGATTTTCTAAGAACGGGTGTCATCGTCTATCTTATCAGTAGACTTAATTTCAGAAGGGAACTCCTAGTCGACCATTTCTTAGACGGACGTTACACCCTCTGGACCCAGGACAGGGACCCAAACCTTCTAGGGGACCTCTTCCCTTTCCGATAGGTGTGGTCATAAAACCGGACCTCTTAACTTACCTGACATATCAGTTACCCCAGCACTTCTCATCCTGTGTTGCCTCACTGAAAGTGAAAGACTTAATTTAAGCGGGTAACGGCAGGTAAAATCAAGAGACTAAGGAGTCTATAACTACAAGTGAGAAGGTAGAGGACAAACTGGTGCAGGTTAAATGGAACTAAGTACCTGGATTGTAAGGTCCAAGAATACGTTATCCAGGAAATACCGTAACCTGCAATGAAAGTAGTGGTCTGTGTAGGTGTCACCTCACAGTAAAGACGGAACCGGGTCGATGAAGTAAGAAAGATCTCGACAATCATCGACGGGAAGTGAGGAGGGATTATTGCATGACTTTTCGTAAGTGGGATCTCCCGAGTAGAAGACCACAGTATAGAATAACGAAAAAGTATGACAAGGACCTCAGGAGTACCGTTCTTATGACCTCACCTAACAGTGAAGGAAGAGGTCGTCGGGTGAAAACAGTATTGAGAAGTGATCTACGGGTAAAACCCACCGGGACGGACCGTACCGAATAGTAAAGTAACTCATTCCGTTTAGAAAAGTGGCCCTCTTGTTCCGACACAAGACACTTCCCCGATGCACTGTCTGTACATAGGAGAGAAGTAGGTACACATAGAAACCGAAGTATAAGTCATCCCCTCTTTTCGTTTTAGGTTCTCGATTCACCTCCGTTTCAAGTTCGAGTTTAGTATTTCAAGGACCACTGTCACAATATCATAGACCCCCTGTGATGTTGAAGATAACATTAAGTGGAAATCCGTTCTAGACCCGGAGGAAGAGACCAGATCCCTTGTATCAGAGTCGTCGATCCAGGACGGTATCCTCCTTCTTTCGGAACTGGTCTTTACATCTCTGAAAAAGTATCTACTCTGTGAGGGCGACAGAGAAGGAGGTGGAGGAAAAGGAAACCCTTTTCACTCGTTCCTCCACTCCCTAACCACCTACGAGAAGACCGGAATCTATCCTTACGACCCTTTACTCCTTTTAATGAGGTAAGTCTGATGTTCTTAAGACAGTAAAACATTCACTGTAGTACCTCCGGGTCTGATGTACCTAAGGTATGTCAATCTAAAATTATATAATAAACCTCTGTTTATTACTCGTCAGGACCAAATCTAGTTGGATAACTCTTTAGTTATAAGTTTTGTCCTTAATTGATTTATGTAAACTTTTCTTACTATAAGTATTATACTGATACTAAGATAACCCTTTTTATCCCGTATAAAATAATTATTTTTCTGTTTTAATTTTCGTATAAATTTCTTTTTATCCTCCCACTCATTTATCGTAGAAACCTCCTTAGATGGGATTACTTATCTTTTTTGTCGATTATATAATCAAAGAGTATATATTTATCTACGAATGTCTACGAATTTTTAGATGGACAAAAGATTCAATCCAAATTTCAAAGTAACTGACGATACAATATAATATTTCGTTAATTGGAGGTTAATTTTATTTATTTAAATATGAATTTTTTTGTTTTTGAAAAATGGTAGATATTTTATTTTACTCTTCAACATATAGGTTCAACAGTGTTTACACGATATAGGTATATAAACATTAACTACTATAAATACCCATTTAATATTGGACTATATTTACAGTCCATAATGATACTGTAAAATTCCGAATAAAACTTTTTAATTCTTCAAACTGTCTATGCCTCTATTAAGATCTAAATAAACGTTAATCTCTCGATCGTATAAAATAAGATTTAATAAATTTTTCTTTAGATCACACTTTTTCACAATAGACTCTCTTTTAATGATGTCGAAATTTTTCATATAAATAAACTACGTATAATTATATTCATGTAAACACAGACACACATAAACATATTGATTTACTGATATAACATATGGACTTTGATTGTATTGTAACATTTAGTTTATGTAAAGTTAATTTCATTTCCTTTTATTTATATATAAATAATGTAAAGGGAATACAGTCGAAAAATCTTGTAAAGTTTAATCCTTAAAAAAATGTCGAAATAAAAAAATAACTGTACGTTATTTTATGTATGTACATCTCATACATTCAGATAGTTAAACTGTATGCACAAGTGAAAACTTTAATAGTCATGTTAGTTCTATTACTTATATAGTTAGACAGACTTTTCAAAAGAGTACGAAGAAGGAGTTCGGGAAGGGAGTGACAGGGGTCTTTTAGTGACGAGACGAGTGTAACCGAGTATAACCGAGTATCTAACCGAGTGTAAAAGATCTTAAAATATGTCTACTTTATTATACGAAAAAATATTCCGAAAAAAGTAAGCGGTGTTAATAAAAGTTTAACTATATACACTAATACATGTAGTTATTAAATAAGGGAAAATAACGACTTATCATAAGGTACCATATTCATAGGGTATCTACAAGTCGATAAAGGACTGACTTCCTGTGCAGTTCCCTTTTTGAAAGGTGAATGAATGTATAAATGGTAAAGACTACGAGAAGTAGGAAACACATCTGTGTCTAAAGATAGACCATAGTAGAAGGAGAACGAACTTAATACAGGTGGTTATAAAGGATATTAAATCTGTACGACCATTACTTAACAAAATCCAAATTTGTAAACTTTTTTTAAATCAAAAGAAACACAAACCTTCTATAAAAAAGACTTATCTCATAAGATCTAACTAACAAAATAAAGAAAACGATGAAATTTTTATAACGAAGATAACAGAAGAAAAATTTTTTATGAATAAATAAAACGACATAGTCCAGAATCAACGTCGTTCACCCTGGAAACGAAACCGTACACCCTAGAAAAACAACGTCACCAGTCCAAAGAGAGAACTATAACATACACCCGAGGGTTCACACGTCCGAGTCATCAACACCCCACACACACCCCTCGAATGAACGGGGTAACGTGCACCCTATAATAAAGGGGTGTGTCCCTAACTTGGACTCAGGAGACGTAACTTTCCGTCTAAGAATTGGTGACCTAGTAACCCCTTCAGGGATAACGGAAAATAAATAAATAAAAAATTTGAAAACAACTTCATAGTAACCAAATATCGTCAGATACAAACTACATACGTTATCATATAAAGTTTGAACCGTATATGATGTCGTACGAGTGGTGGTCTTAAGCTCAAATGTAAGTTGTGGTATGTCAATTAAAGAAAGGGTCAAAACGGGAGGGGGTTGGAGAAAAGGAGACCATCGGTGATGAGACAAGAGACGTAGGTGTACAAACAAAACAAGTATATCAAAACTAACCAAAAATATAAAGTGTATATTCACTTTGGTATGTTATGAAAAAAGGTTGATCTACAAACAACAGTCGGAACAAGAAACGAGGAGACATAAATCCCACAGAAAAAAGAAAGTCAAGTCAAGTCAAGTCAAGTAAAGGCAACGAGTCAGTACAGACTGAGAAACGCTGGGGGTACTTAACGTCGTGCGGTCCGGAGGGACAGGTAGTGGTTAAGGGTCTCAGGTGGGTCTGAGTACAGGTAGCTCAGTCACTACGGTAGGTCGGTAGAGTAGGAGACAGTAGGGGAAGAGGAGGACGGGGGTTAGGGAGGGTCGTAGTCTCAGAAAAGGTTACTCAATTGAGAAGCGTACTCCACCGGTTTCATGACCTCAAAGTCCGAGTCGTAGTCAGGAAGGTTACTTGTGGGTCCTGACCAGAGGAAATCTTACCTGATCAACCTGGAGGAACGTCAGGTTCCCTGAGAGTTCTCAGAGGAGGTTGTGGTGTCAAATTTTCTTAGTTAAGAAGTCGAAAGAAGTGTCAGGTTGAGAGTGTAGGTATGTACTGGTGACCTTAATCTTTCTAATTTTTTTTTAAAAAAATAGAAACTAAAATCCTTTAAACTAATACTATATAACATAGAAGTAAGTCAAAAGAAAAACAAATAACAGTGACCCCAAACAACTCAAATAAATTAGATACCAATTATTAAAAGTATTTTGAACTATTCAATATTGGTAATAAATGAGTTTATAAAAGGTGGAGATAAGGGAAGAAAGAAAGTCCTAGAGACGAATACGTATATACTTTGGTGGACTTTAACGAAGTGTTAACTAACATCGAGACTAAGAAAAAAAGGGTCAGAAAACTGAAAACCATAAAGTAGAAAATATTAACGATACACAAGTTTAAAGAATTAGAAAAGGAAACCTCACAAATTATATTACATTTAGACTGATTTAAAAAAGAAAAAAATGAAAATTTATGAGTAGACAATTCACTCTGGAGAGTTGATGTTCAAAAATAAAGATTTTCAAATTCAACCCCGAAAATTTTATAAAAATTACAGAGGTGAATAGTACGAGTTAGAGAGTAAATATATGAATTTATATACTTTATATCAATATTATTGGTAAAATCACAGAAATAAAAGATTAATGTAATACACAGTGAAATCCCAAACAAAGATAACTAACTCAACAGAGAAGTAATACACAATATAAAAGAAACCAAGAAACATAAACATCATCAAAATTTCAAATTACGATCTGTAAAACTTACACCACAAAACCACGACCTATAAAAACGTAAACAACTTTTATAGAAACTCAAATCAGACCCTACGTCAATTGAATAAACCTTCGACTAATAGAAGTCAGAACGAAAAATCGAAACAGATCTCCCTAGTCTCTTCGGGGGACGTCTCTGTTATAATAAGACTAATAAAATAGTTAAGGGGTGTTTTATACTCCGAAAGGTCAGATACGCCACCAATTTACTCGATATAAGTCCGGACTCACTTATATCTATAACAAGAGGGACGAGAAACCCCAAGAATAAACGAATGTACGTTGACTTTGAATTGTACATCGACTTTTGAACCTCCCCTAGGAGACGTCTAGACGTTACGAGACAGAGACTGGTCTGGAAAAGAGAAGCAGTGAGACGGGACACTTGTGACTGAACAGACCTGAGCGTAGAGACAGAGGAATTGAGGAATTATTGGAAGTCCCTCTCCGCCTCAAAGACGGAACCAAGAGGGGAGAGACACGACTTCGGACTTTTGAGAGTCTGACACTGGTAGTTTCTCGAAAAGAGTAAACGAAGGAGTGATGACCCCTGATTACAGAACAATGACGAACTATGAATTACAGTTTTTTGTACTAGAGTGAATCAAACAGAAAAGGGAGAAACGGGAAAAATTTAACAAGGTCCGACTCTCACTTAGGATAGGAACAATAAGGTAGAACTGGTCTTCGTCTGTAGGTTTATTTCCAACATTTCATAAGAAAGAGAAGTTAAAATGTTGTTTTCTTCTTTTTTGAGAACGGAGTCCGTTACTGATTTAAAGTGGGACGCATAATGGCGATTTCGACTATATTTTGAGACTTTTATAAATAAAGAAGTAGGAACTCTTATCTCTCTCTCCACATATACTCAGTCATTTCTAAACGGTTCTCCACATACAATTATCCGTCAAGGTTAGTAAGACCTACACCATTGGGGTTCCTTCTAGTGTTTTTCTACTTAATTCTTAAATAATAACAAGTACTTTTTTACAACTTTTAATTTTAAAATATGTCGGAAGGAAATCGTGGATTCAAAAGTTGTAAAAACAACTTCTCATTGTGTGTCTGCTCTCGTGTTGTTTGTGTGGGTACATTGGTGACTCTCCATAGGAGTACCGTAGTCGGTCAACAGTCAGTGAAAGGATAGGTTTCCATTTACAAGCCGACTGAATGTTGGATATAAAATCTCGAAATATATTTGGCTTACTAAACCACAAACATGAAACGAAGAAAACTAGTGTAATATAAACACTGTAAGTATAAGACCGAACTTCGAGACCATACAAAGAAACATATGGACAAATAATGAGGGAACATTGTATACATATATTAACTCAATAAGTAAGAGAAGAACTACCCGTAAACCTAACAAAGGTCAAATCTCAATAATTCTTATTGCGACGAAAATCATAAGAACATACAGAAACCCACGTGTCTACATACGGTCTATTTGTACGTTCTCACTTTGACGATACCGTATTTATTCATAGTCAAGTCAAGTCAAGTCAACGAGTCAGCACAGACTGAGAAACACTGAGGTACTTAGCGTCGTGCGGTCCGGAGGGACAGGTAGTGGTTGAGGGTCTCAAGTGAGTCTGAGTGCAGGTAGCTCAGCCACTACGGTAGGTCGGTAGAGTAGGAGACAACAGGGGAAGAGGAGGACGGGGGTTAGGGAGGGTTGTAGTCTCAGAAAAGGTTACTCAGTTGAAAAGCGTACTCCACCGGTTTCCTGACCTCAAAGTCGAAATCGAAAATTGAAAGAAAGAAGGTTTCTTTAGGGTCCCAACTAGAGGAAGTCTTACCTGACCAACCTAGAGGAACGTCAGGTTCCCTGAGAGTTCTCAGAAGAGGTTGTGGTGTCAAGTTTTCGTAGTTAAGAAGTCGCGAGTCTGAAGAAGTGTCAGGTTGAGAGTGTAGGTATGTACTGATGACCTTTTTGGTATCGGAACTGATCTACCTGGAAACAACCGTTTCAGTTTACAAGTATTTATCATCTATTACAGTTTCAAAATTTTTATCATCAGATATACTAGAGTCAGGAAATTTAAATAACTCTGAAGAAAATAACGTTTCGTATTTCATTAAAAAACGTTTACAAATCGTACATGAACTTTTCTTCACATAAAACCTTAAAACCCCACGTTTAAACTTTCAAAACTTAACCGATTACCACGATAAGTTTATACGTAGGTAAAGATACGACTCAAGAACAGTTAAAATAGTCAAGGACTCCGTCCAAACGTACAGAGGGACTACTAAAAGAATTTGTACTCGTAGTAAAAAATAAATAGTCTCCATATGACGAGTTGTGTTCCCTACCTCTGATAATCTTAGTGTTCACTTTTCTCTCCAAAAGGAATATCCTCACTCATATGGTTACTTCTGGTATAAAATATATGTACACTACCTCCGATAATGGGACAAAGAGGACTACCTTGTTCACATACGGTTCTTCTACCGTGTACCTTCGGACTTTACGGTCGTACATTTTTTCAATTCTTATCACTCTCTTGAAGAGTGTTCATAAGATGTCTAAAGAGTTTACCAGGGTGAACCAAGGTGTTTACTAGTATCATGAATTATGGTCCACTGAAACCCCAACAAGAAAAGTCTTTATAATACGTTTCCACCAACGTCTATGATATGTATAGTGATCCGTGGGATGAGGTCATGAGAACGGACCTTTTAGGGTACCTACCTCCTCGGACCATCCGACGTCAGGTACCCCAGCGGTTCTCAGCCTGTGCTGACTTACTGAAGTGAAAGTGAAAAGTGAAAGTACGTAACCTCTTCCTTTACCGTTCGGTGAGGTCATAAGAACGGACCTCTTAGGGTCCCTGTCTCCTCGGATCACCCGACGGCAGATACCCCAACGTGTCTCAGCCCGTGCTGACTTCGCTGAATCGTCGTCGTCGTCACGGTACGTTCTTCGATATCTTGTTTCAAATAGTCAACCTTTTGTATTTGTTTGTTTTTCAGAATTTTCTCTTCAAAAGAACGTTCTCTTTCATCGTCTCAACTAAAAAGGACGTATATATCACATATTCGGCCTCTTCCGCTACCGTGGGGTAAGGTCATGAGAACGGACCTTTTAAGGTACCTGTCTCCTCGGACCATCCGACGTCAGGTACCCCAGCGTTTCTCAGTCTGTGCTGACTCGCTGAAGGGAAAGTGAAAAGTGAAAGTACGTAACCTCTTCCTTTACCGTTGGGTGAGGTCACAAGAACGGACGTCTTAGAGTCCCTGCCCCCTCGGACCACCCGACGGCAGATACCCCAATGTGTCTCAGCCTGTGCTGACTTCGCTGAATCGTCGTCGTATCACATATTCGTGACACCGGCTACAAGGTCATTTCTCTCTGTGGTGGGATGTTTCGAGACATAAATATTCAGTTCTCCCGTTCTTCGCAAATATTTGAATACATTGTTACCTTCGAGGGTGCAACTCCTTAACTGAATCTTTCCCCTCGGAAACTACAGATCACCGTAAAGAACGAGATTGAGTCAGAACGACTAAGTAGACTAACAAATTTACGGTCTTTCCTCTTCTTTACTCATGGATCCCGATATTTCTAGACTGAGATTAGTCCAATTCTTTGTTTTACAGTAGTAACACTTTCTAAGAAGTGTGGTTGTACTATCTCTAATAACCCATTATTATTATTATTATTATTATTATATAATATTAATATTAATAATAATAATAATTCGAACTGTTTTACTGACCTCATGGTCACCAAGTAAAACCTACACGAGTCGAGGTTTTCACCCTTGATCCTAGAACCCCTTGTCCACACGTCCTACTGTACCTCTGTCCCTTTTTTCCTTTTCTATTCATAATATTTGTCTTCCACGAGTTAAGAAACTCTGGCGATTCATATTCCTTACGGAAAGTTTTAACAGACAGACTTCCTACCCTCTGACCCCACAAATAGGTGACGAAAGACAGAGGGTAGTCAAATCCCAACGGGATTCCCGTCATTGACGAAGGAGAAGTTAAGGTTGATATCGAGAGGTCGAAGTCTCTTCCGGGTTGCGTCCTTTTGACTCCAAATGACACTTACGAAAGACATCTTATGGTAGGTATATTTGTATTCGAACACATTTGACACATGGGACCGACTCTGCTATTATTCACCTGGTTCCTACAGTGTACCCACGTATTCGTAAATATGGTGAGGTCGGGTAAATACGGGGGTAAATGGACATGAGATAGTGATTGAGAAATTTCTTTGTCGACCGACGTCAGAGAGTTTTTAGAAAGATTCCCTCCCTGTCACCGTACAATGGAGACTAGAACTCCGATATCAACTATATTTAGTAGAAGGGAACGATGGTGGGTACGATGTAAAAAGAGTGGAAATCGATCGTGAACGCAACCGAATCCAACGAACGATCTACCCTATTGGTTGAAAATATAGACTTCTTACTCTAAAGAACTACAGATACCCAACAATGTACACAATCAATAAAATAAAAATCTTTTGTCTCGTTAGGGTTTAGGGAAAGTGAATCAAAATTGGAATCCTTCTTTAATATGAAGTTGTTTCCGGAAGGAGACCGTACGGGTACGGAGATTTAAATAACGTTAAAAAGTATATTTTAACACTTTGACGTCTGTTAAGGGAAGTTCACAAAAATGGGTTTGTAAAGAAAAGGAACAAAGTTGTCCATTCACTGATTCAACATTTTATATTATTAATATGAGAATACCACCATAACGTCAACACTTTTTCAATCCCGAACAAACCTTTAGGACGTAAATAAGTCTCAGGCATATTAAAAAGTGTCAACTTATAAAAGAAAAAAGTCGGACTACAGATAACTCTTGTTAAGATCAAATTGTACCGAGAGACACTTATTAAATACGAAAGTACGGTTCACCCTCTTAAGGGAGTCGGATGTAACGAATATAAGTGTGTGCAAAAGAAGGTCGAAGAGTCGAATTTTCGTCATCTATAAAAACTCGACACCGTTCAATAGGACTCTTTTCCTATACTTACCCTTCTAACTTTGGAGAATATTCAGTGGACCTAAATCCTCTCAGGACAATTAGACTTTGATACTTGAGTGTGAGAAGGGAGAGAGAGTGGTAGGGTCAAACGTCAAATGGAGGTCTTACCGGTACCTGTGATGTTCCCTCTATAAAATATATATGCAAAATAAAAATAATCTGAATTTTCGACTTCTAAAACGTAACGAAAAGTTCAAAATAAGAATACAGGTCAACTTAGAGAGGTAGGGAATTTAAGAGTAGGTAGGAGATTTTGGGTCAAAAGTCAAGATAAAAGTTATATTAAAGTCTCTCAACATGTCACAAGTGACTAGAGGGTGTAGAAAATAGTAAAGTGTTAAAAAAGTAAAACTCTATTAAAGTCTGAATCTTTTTAACGTTTTGGTCGTGTCTTATAAAAGTATACGAGAAGTAAGTCTAAGGAGCTTATAATTGTAGATCGTTAAACTACTAGTTTTATTCCTTTAGTTATAACTTTATTATGATGTATAGAATAAGTTTCAAAAGTAAAACAAGGTGATTACGAGAACTAAACAACATTCTAATTCGTAAGGTAAATCCCCAAAAAAACATTGACATCAAAAAATTAAAAAAATTTTCGAAATAGTAAAATATCCTCAAATTCGAAGGTTTTTTTAACTCTCCTTATATGTCTCCAGAGGAGAGTCTTCAAAGAGTGTACGTATGGACGAAGAGGTGTACGTATGAGGAGGAGGGGTACTAGTTGTAGAGTGAGCGGTCTTGATCGTTCTCTAAAATTGTGGAAGAATAGGATTTCGAGGACCAACCAGTTGAACATCATTGTTCTACACAGTTCTTACCCGAACGGAAGTTACAGGTACCATAAATGTAGTAAAACGATTGTTAAAGTAAATCGAGTCCTTCTACTACTCCGGACTTGTTACTTTTCATGTATGGATTCTGGTATACATCTAGTTCCGACCCCCCGCGCCACATCGTTGATTCTCGTTTCAAAGACGACGGATTTTCACTACACCGTGACTCCTTTAATAAAATGTCAAAGAAACATCATAGCCTAGTCTCAACATCACCCTTAATTTACTCTATTCCGTACATTTCCTAAATCGTGTAATGACTGTTTTCCTGAACGAGTTGTTTACAATTAATAATGATGACATTGAACATAATGACGATAATATTATGATAACATAATACTTTTACTTTCTATTATATCTTGTTGGACGTTCTGGACTCATATTGAATACTTGTCTGAAAGAGTAGTAAGACTAACAATTTACGACAATATAACGGAAAATAACTCTTTGTCACACGAGTTTTTATACAAAGGGAATGTCAATGCACAAACTTTAGTCTCCATCCTTTACCTTACGACAAGTACCTACTCCTTTTCATACAACGTAGACTCTCACAGTGACAGGTCACATTGAGACCCAAATCAAACCAGCCAGGGGTCTCATAGTGAACGAGTCTCTTATGGTGGACCGTGGGTTGACACGGGTGTACAGTGACCCATTTAACGTGGGTACATACAAAGACACGAAAGTTTGGAATTTTTAACACGGAGACGGTTTCGTGAATAGGGTCGGTCGTGTCCACTCTAGACTGAAACAGTTCTACATATATTTGTTGAGTGATTTTCATGGTGGTGAAAGGTGGTACTTCGTGACAACACTCGACCGTCTCCGTTGAAAGGGCGATTTAATCCACCCAAGGGTATCAGGGCCCATAGGAATGGGAACCGAGATGTAAAATATATTATTTACGACGAACGAGGTAAGGGATAACCAGTAATCTTAAAAAGGAGTCAATAGGAAAATCCCTATGAGATCCGGAGGAAACGTAGAGACGTAGAAAAAACGAAGTGACCACGAACCGATGACGAGTCTTGTCCAAACCCGAACCGGACTTACCAGTGGAAACGATCCTACGTTAGAAAGAACTATAAGAGTAGATAGGTAGGTGACCTGTTCGAACGTAAACAGTCATTACGGAGAATTTAGAAGAACTGGGGAAACGGAGGAGAAAAGAAATTTAGTGAAAATCCTTCAGATACTCGTTCACGTGTTTCCGTCTGTTAAGTCCGTCACAGAGGTTCGGACGTCCTATACTTTTACTGGGATCTCAACATATTTGACAGAAATTCCTGGTCTGAAAAAATTGACTTCCTATGGGACCGGTCAGGCGGTTAAGAAGGTCGGTAAAGTCATCATATAGACACATCTAGTCCCGAACCTTAATCCGTCTACGGGACATGGAAATGAAGGGAGTATCGGGTCAACCATTTCTGAGACGGACACCACGTCCTCTGGGCCCAAGCTAGGGACCCAGCCCTTCTTGGGGAACCTCTTCCTTTACCGTTGGGTGAGGTCATAAGAACGGACCTCTTAGGGTACCTGTCTCCTCGGACCGCCCGATGTCAGGTACCCCAACGTTCTCAGCCTGTGCTGAATCGCTGATTTGGGGAAAGGGGAGTTGGAGGCCATGGAAGTTTTCGGCAGAGGACCTGACCCGGAAAGGGACTGTCGTCGTCGTGAGATCCATGAACCGATAGGAGTCGACGCACCGGGGGTACGAGTCACACGGGGAGAAGACGTCCGGAAGTCGTCACCCTCTGGAGACCCGGGACCTCGATCTCGACTAGGGTCAGTGGACGTTTCGGAAGTCCCACCTCCCTTCGAAAAAACTTTCAGTAGGACTCCACCGTCGAAATTTGATCACTGTCAGTCGGGGGTAAACGTGATCGACGGACTATCCTCGAGGAGAATTTGTTAACCTTCCTCTCTCAGTTCAAATTCTTGTAGTGATTCTGTAAAGGAATTTTTCTCCTTCACTCACTTCAACGAGTCAGCACAGGCTGAGAAACGCTGGGGCGTCTGACATCGAATGGTCCGAGGAGGTAGGTACCCTAAAAGGTCCGTTCTCATGACCTCACCCAACGGTAAAGGAAGAGGTCTCCTAGAAGGGCTGGGTCCCTAGCTTGAGTCCAGAGGGTGTAACATCCGTCTACGAAATGGTAGACTCGGTAGTCCCTTCAGTTTTGTTTTCTCCTTTCTTCTCAATAAAAACGGAAATCTAGTTACATGTCTCAGAGACCAGTTCTTTACACGACAAGGAATTCGTGGTAGTGAGTAACATTATTCACAGAACCGAACCTCTCGACCCTAATACTACTAACGATGACGTTTACACATTAAAAACTAATAAATCTGAAAAGACTAGGTTTATAAATTAGAAGACCTGAGCTTCGAGACCAGTTAATTTATTCGTAAAAAGTTTATAGTGTAACAGAGACAACAACAATAACACGGTACAGACAACAAGACGCGTGTCGTTTGGTTTCGAATGTTCCTCTTGTTTAGAGTTTAGGTGAAGGGACTTCCGTATCCCGAACCCATAAATACTTTATTTCTTACTTCTTCGACCCTCCGTACTCCGTGTTCCTCGTACACCTCATACCCCTTTCCACTAACCCTTTTCCGTATCATTAACAGTAAATGTGTCCATATGGATTCGATATCCGGAGACGTTCAAGTTTTACAGTAGTTCACCTGTGACCACGTACGGGTCAACCTCCCAGTCACCAGGATAGGTCACAGTTTGTCGAATCCAGGTTGGTCTACGTTGAATGAGGTGCAGGGACCTTTTGTTACCCGTTTGTAGACTAACAAAACCGATGTACGACGAACCTCCTGTACGTTCAGAAGACAACATTGTTAATTTTACTGGAGGAAATATGGATACCGACTAAGTACAACCACATACCGTCCTTGGTTGTGTTATACCACTAATAGGAAGTTAATTTTTATTTATTTTAAAATTTTTACTGGAACTGATCTACTTTACCTAAATTGATTACTGATGAGTACCCAAGTGTTCAGTAGAACCAATCATACAGTGTATCTTATACTGTGTAAAGATCATGGTTTTAGGTGTTTACAGACGTTCATTCAAGTATAAAAAAAACCATGGAGTCTTTCTTACGTTCGGTCCTTTAAGTTTTCCATAAATATTCAATGGAAACGAACTTACGAAAATGAGGTGTAGAGTTGTATAGGTTTGCGATGGATGAGAAACAGTTGTCTTATCCCGTGTTTGTAAAACCTAAGAGTTTCATTTTGTAAAGACATTGATCTTTGGTTTCGTTATTTTGTTGTTGTTGTTACGACTTTCACGTCTTCAGGAAACAACGAGCGAACAATCAATGATTGAGTGGTGAGATAGGGACGTTTCCTAAGGTGATAAGAGTGAAAATTCTCGTGTTTAACCAAAATACAATAAATTGAAATGTCTTTACCTTATTATGTAACACATAAGAAAGAAAGTACTGAAAAGGATGATTTATAACATAAACACTCTAAGTAGACACAACATATATCAATTCCAAGTAAGTAAAGGTAAAGATAATTCATAAAGTAACATACTAATATAGTGTCAAATGTATAAATAACATAAAAATTACCTGTAAATAAAAGTTAAAAGAACCGATACTTGTAAAAAGTACACAGAAAACGACTTGTATACATAAGAACAACGTGTTTATGGATTTCTACCTTAAAGACCTAGTATTCTCCATACATACAACCTCTTCCGCTATCGTGGGGTGAAGTCATGTGAACGGACCTTTTAGGGTACCTGTCTCCTCGGAGCTTCCGACGTCAAGTACTCCAGCTCTTCTCAACCTGTGCTGACTCGTTGAAGTGAAAGTGAAAAGTGAAAGTACGTAACCTCTTCCTCTACCGTTGGGTGAGGTCACAACAATGGACCTCTTAGGGTCCCTACCCCCTCGGACCACCCGACGACAAATACCCCAGTGTGTCTCAACCTGTGCTGACTTCACTGAATCGTCGTCGTTCTCCATACATACATAAACAAGTCGTCAAAAGGTTTCACCGATATGGTTTAACGTAGGGAGGTATGTGGGGGATGAGGGATGAAGTTAGGGACGGTCTTGGACGGACGAGTGGTTACGGTCGACACAAGGAAAAGAAAGGAAGGTAAAAATGTAGAGACAAGGAAATCACTACGAAAGATCTTAATGGATAGTCTATCTAAAGAACGTGAGTTTAGACCAGAGTTCTTGATGAACAACAGTCTGCTTCCGTTTGTCGTGTAAGAATAAGTAAGTATATCAAACAAATAAGTCGTCCACAACTCCACTAGAAAAGTACCTCTCAACCCGAATTTTAAAAAAAATTCTGGATAAGGACAGGAAAGATGGGAAATAAATTCTTTTATTTGTGCATAAAAGAAGTAGGAAAACGTATTTGAATCTTAAAGACTTGACTTTTATAATCTAGGGTAAGATGAAGGTTTGGGAAGAAATTTGTATACACCTCTGACTCCGGAGTCAAACAACAAATCAACGACACCCCTCTCTCTTTTAATCTGTTCTACCGTGCCAGCCCGACAGAGCGGGGAGGAAAACATTTATTGGTGATACCTCCGTGAACGATGTCGATGAAACACGATATTCCTATGCACTCGAGGTGGATCTCTCACCGCCGTAATGACGACGTAGTGGCGACACAGGTAACCCAGTCGGTGCTCTCCCCTCTTATTTCGCTCAGATGACGACACCGACGACGTAGTCGGCCCTCTCTTATGACAATGCCGGCGACACGGTCGTCCTCTCTCCAACACAACACAATCCAATACGATACCGACAACGAACATCCCTTATTTGAACAGACGTCAAGGACGGTTGAGGGGGTTAGAAGAAGGTCGGAGAATCGACCTCAGAACGGATGGGACCAAAGTCGCTTGTCGCACCCGTCACACTTGTCGTTATATTGACCGTGACACTTGTCCTACTTCTCGCTATGTTAACCGTACTAGACGTCCTATGGGTCGCCTATCTCCTCGGACTACGAGGAGTCTTCTTCTCAACCGTCCTATGTGTCAACCATCCCCTCGGACTCCAAGGGAACTTTCCTCCTTCGGTCACCGGTGGCATATCTTGCACCATGAAACACTGTCACTAAGAGACCCGAAGACGAGGCCACCTTTTGACCCTTCGTCACTTACCCAGTGGTCTGTTGTGACCTTTCCGCAATGTCCACCACTCAAGGACTAACGACTTGTTCCACAGAGTCTAGCGACGACCGTGACACCCCACCTAAAAGGACTGATAGGACCTCCTCTTATACCTAACACACTATCCGCTACGACGTGGTCACGAGTTTCACGTCTCTGAGAACCTTCTTGATCTCGTTACGTATAACCACAGTGGGACACCGGAACTTCTTGGGTCGTAGAGACTGACGCTCTACCATTCACTACCACTACTACTTGCAATATTGTGACACCCGGAGGTGAACCGTCGATCCCGACACCATGTCGTCTTTCACTTCACACTCGTCGGATACCGGGTCCCTCCTGTAGGAGTTCCCCGGGAGTTTTGCTGACTCAAGTGGTACATAGTTGGTATATGAGTCCTCCTCAACCAGTTGAGCCCATTCTTCAAAGTCGTTTACGTGTCCCTTGGGAGCCGTCGTGCCGAAAACACTGAAACCCTCCGTCCCCACCCGGGTCGTGGACACCCCCAAAAACGTCCAGGATTGACTCTCTTCATCTCCCTATCTTACACTCTATGGTAAAACTTTCACACTTTTGGGGTTTCCCCCGGGTTTGAACGTCACCAGGGTGGACCCACTATACAAACACGTACACCCACCTAAACACGTCTCCACATGACATTCGCGACACAGGAGTCTAAATCTTTTCATATTAGTACACTCACCCGACACTTACGGTGTTTTTAGGGGAGGAACTTCCCCACCAGGACCACGGACATCCCCCAAAACGTCCAGGAATTACTCTTTAGGGCGTCCCTACCTCAACGGGGGCGCCTCCGAAAATACGTTAGAGTGTCCCGCTCAGTTGGTGAACATTTTCTTACTTTGATCTAGTGAAAGATTGTGACATGTGTTTTTATTTGAGTTTTTACCTAATTTCTAGATTTGTATTCTGGTCTTTGATATTTTGAGGATCTCCTCTTGTATCCGTTTTGTGAGAGGCTGTATTTAGTGTCGTCCTAGGAGATACTAGGTGGAGGATCTTATAACCTTTATTTTCGTTTTTATTTGTTCACCCTAGATTAATTTTAATTTTCGAAGACGTGTTGTTTCCTTTGATATTCGTTCCACTTTTCTGTCGGAAGACTTACTCTCTTTTATTATCGTTTACTTCGTTGACTATTTGTTGATTAGAGTTTTTATATGTTCGTTGTATACGTCGAACTAAGGTCTTTTTATTTACTGGGTTAGTTTTTTACCCGGTTTCTTGATTTATCTGTAAAGAGGTTTCTTCTGTATGCCCACCGATTGCTTGTGTACTTGTCTACGAGTTGTAGTGAGTAATAGTCTCTTTACGTTTAGTTCTGGTGTTACTCCATGGTGAAGTGTGGTCAGTCTTACCGACGCTAGGTTTTTAGACGTTCGTTATTTACGACCTCTCCCACACCTCTTTTCCCTTGGGAGGATGTGACAACCACCCTTACGTTTGATCATGTCGGTGATACCTCTTGTCACACCTCTAAGGAATTTTTTAACGTTTATCTTGATGGAATACTGGGTCGTTAGGGTGA